>QLNU02015003.1:72904904-72967854 GCA_006491805.2 Dysdera silvatica | reverse complement strand
ATTTAATGCATGCCTTTCTCAAATACAGTAATTTCTCTTAATAATGTTCTTCTGATTGACGACTCCTTCCATTCAACGACAGAATTTTGCGCTCCCTGCAAGTGCTTCATTGGATTATACACACCCCGATAAACGTCTTTTTCTGTTTAACGATGTTTTCTTCTTCCCTTGAAAGTCGTTACTGAGAGAATAGCGATATTAAAACTTTTACTTAACGACGTCCAATTACGACTTTTTTCTCTTTACCGACGTTTGACCTGTCTCTTTCATCAGTCAGTGGACCATTTCCTGTTACTGAATGCAAGTGCGCTAATTGGATATCTCAACTGATAAGGTTCCCTTTGTATAGAGAGATAAGGGGTTTCTATTTTCTATTTAAGTTTAGTTTTACTTGTTGAAAATTTGCTGCTGAAAAAAGGTCTAATAATATATGAATGATAAATGGTATGATAATAACTTGGATGCTAAATAAAATACCTGTAATTCACCCAATTAAAAATTACTAATTCGCTGCAATAGAGATTGTATTATCCAAATAGAACGTGATTGTAAGCATTGATTGCAATCCGACTACACAACGCATCCGATCAAACTCACTAATATTTGTTAGAAAGGGTAAAAAGCTACCAACCAAAATAGCACCGCGTATTTACAAACCTTAAATCACACGGGCCTGTATGTCCATCGTCAATCATTCATTATCATTAAGTACAAAATATCATTATTATTCAATATCATTGAGTGTAAAATATCATTATCATTCAATAACATTAAATATAAAGTATCATTGTCATTCAGTATCGTTAAATATAAAGTATCATTATCATTCAATATCGTTGTACAAAATGTCATTATCATTCAATATCCTTAAGTATAAAATATCATTATCATTCAATATCATTAAGTAGATATAAAATATCATTACCATTTAATATCATTACAGATATAAAATACCATTATTCAGATCATTAAGTATAAATATGGTGACGAGTAACATGGGCGACTTTTGGACTTTATTAGTTTATTTTTAGTATCAAGTTTTCATGAATTAAAAAACATACTTGAAATATAGAAAACATGTATTTATGAACTATTTAATATTTTAAAATATTTGAAACAATAATTTATTAAACTACAAACATCTGCCTTTAAAATTAATTTATATCAATTATACATTCTTGTCCCATGTGTACTTCTACTTTTATTTTAATTTTAAATTTTAAAAATGAACCTAACACAGAACTTCAGTAATTAGGTCATCGGTTATTTTAATAAATGCTTAAATTTTATAGGTTTAAGAGGAAATTTACTTTTTTTAACAGTTTAGATTTAGATTCAACATTATAATTTTGTCTTTATTTTTTGATGCCCTTTATAAGTAACTTTTTCCCACCTCGTTGAAGTCGTTCCTGGCTAGACTTCTCCATGAGCTGGCGCGTGGACCATGTACTCCCAGACGGAGTTCCGGTGGTGGTGTAGTCTGGACTGCTGTATTTTTGCAGTATTTGGCTATTTCTTTTGTTTCACCCGCTTGTAAGTTCATCCGTTCTTCTCGTAAGTCTCCAATGTTTTCTTCTATAGTCTCAAATTTTGGTCTTTGCGCTACTTTTTCCGAAGCTGCAAAACCAAAGCGTTTTATTATCGTTTATTTATTTTACATTTATTAGGTATATTCGATCCATATTCATAAAGTTATAACAAAAATTAATGTTCAGGTGCTGTTAGTGAAGACTAATTTTGTTTATGAAGATCGGGTATTTCAAGTTATATATCCAGTAGGAGCTTCCAAACTTTTGATTTTCTATAATACACGCTATACTCGTATCGTGAACAGTTATTCACGATATGACAGTGGGAAGCGATAAAATGGAAATGAATACAGAAATAAAATTCATGTTAAAGGAATCTTGGATAAAAATGACCGTTGGATGCTGGAGGATGAATTAGGCTTGAGTATAGGGACTAGGATGGTGGTGAAGGTCAGCTTGCGGTCCAGACAGAAGTTATTTCAAAAAAGGTGCCAGGGAAAAAAGTTATAGAACAATAACAAGCTATATAAATGTCGAAAGTGAGCCGAAGCCATATATCGTAAAAATTGAAGAGGAAATTTAAGGAAGGCGGGACGAAAAAGGAGGTTCCGTATAGCCGAACGTTCAAATAAAACCGCAAGTCTAGTGGTCGGTAACATAGGAGGAAAGAAGGTGATTGGAAAAGAGAATTGATCAAATCTGAGATTGGCTAGAAATAGTTTGATGGACGTGAGAGTCGTTTCATGGATGAGGAGAGTGATGTGAGATTTTTTGAAGGAGAGCGAGTCTGATCTCCTGGGAAATAAGGTCAGGGAAGGTTCCGGATCGGATCTTCGAGGTAAAATATCGAAGGATCGAGAAAAAAAAATCGTCGATGAGAGAGAGTTGGTAGAGTACGATTAAGGTTGTGTAAACGAGCGCGAGCCTTAAAGTCGCCGGTAGAAGTTGGAAAACATTTTTCCAGACCCAGCGTACCTATCTATCCTTGGCTGAGATAGTATTGAAGCAGTAGCACCCGAGTCGTTATTTTTTCGGCGCGTAGGAGCGAACAGACGATTTCCTGGAGCCACATTTACCGGACCAGCTCACGATACGAATTCCTAGAGTCACATTTGCCCGACCAATTTACGAGACGATTTCCTGAGGCCACATTTGCCGGACCAGTTCACGATACGAATTCCTGGAGCCACATTTGCCGGACCGGTTGACGAGACGATTTCCTGGAGCCACATTTGCCGGACCAGTTCATGAGACGATTTCCTGCAGCCACATTTTTCGGACCAGTTCACGAGACGATTCTGGTAGCCACGTTTTTTCTCGGACTGGTCAGCCGAGTGTTTTCACTGCGCGTAAGACGGACGTAGATGGATGGTGGAGGAGACCTGTGTAACGTGAGTTTTATATCTCTTTTACGTTTGATATGAGGTGTATCGCGATTCTGTAGTAAAGGATAGTCTGTAGAGTCAGGTCTCGGGTAAGGTCGACACGGAACCATGGAAAATAAGCTTAAGGTTTTTAGGTAGTGCAGGAAACAATTTTTGTTGCATAAATATTTGCATTGCATTTAAATATTACAATATTGCATGCGTACATTAAGTGAAATGAGTGTTTTTCAGTATGTGTTTAAATTAACTGTGTCAGCTTTCAAGAGTAATCACGGGTAAATTAAATAATTAAACTAAATAATTAAATTAAATAATTTAATTAAATAATTAAATTAAATAATTAAATTAAATAATTAAATTAAATAATTAAATTAAATAAATAATAATTTATTAAAACTCAGATGGATACAAACACTTATACTGAGAGTAAAATCGATTAATAAATCAAAATCACAAGATAGAACAAAAGTACATGAAGAATAGTACACAATAAAAATCCTACCTAAAAATCCTAAAAAGGAAAACAATGTAAAAATTAAGACAAGTCAATCTTTTCCAGAGCAGATACAAATTTACGGTAGCTAGCACAACATACAAGCTCAGCGGGCAATACATTCCAAATATGTCCAACTCTATTTACATAGAAATAAAAACGGGAATTTGACCTTACAGTTGGAATAATGACCCTGTAATCAAAATATATCATATCATGGATCAATTTATAGAATAGCTTCAAATCAATTACAAGTCGACGGCATTCGCGTGAATGAACCCCGCAAATAGCCAAACGATCTCTATAAAAGAAAACCTCACTTCAGGTAAACGTTTAGTAAATCTTCTAAGAAGAAACTCCATGATCCTAATATCTCTAAGCTTATAAGGATTCCACGCTGGAGGTGCAAATTCCAATGAGGGAAGAATATATGTATTAAAGGCCAAAACTAAAGTAGCAAGATTACACCTGGAAAATGCACGTAACAACATATAACATTTATTATTGGCCTTTGAAACGATTCTAGCAGAATGGTCAGAAAAATCATGGCGACCAGATATAGTAATACCTAAATCAATATACTGATCAACACTACCCAATAAGGAGCCATGTATTGTATAATCTAAGTCCATATTTAATTCACCAAGATGTAAGACAGATGATTTTTCAATTGAAATGGCCAACTTGTTTAACTCGCACCATTCCCCCAGTCTATCACAAGGTAATTGTAACTCATAGGCTGATTCAAAGGATTAGACACTTCTGTAGAACTTCAAATCATCATCAAATAAGTCAGAGGAGAATGGTAGCAATTTTTTAGGGATATTAGACACCATAACAAGAAAGAGAATGGCACCGAGTGCAGAACCCTGAATAACACTACTTCTAACAGTAATACTCTTTGACATAGAACCAGAAATTTTAACACTAAATATGTGATTTGCCAACAAATCTGCAATAACACGAATTAAGTGGGTGTAACACCGAGGGAGGATAACTTCCCAATAAGAATAGAGCGCATAACTCTATCAAAAGCCTTCTCCCAATCAATAAATATAACATCTGTAGGAGTACCATTCTCAATAGCTAAAGTCCAATTTTTAACACAATGTAACAACTGAACCACAATAGATCTACAGGATAGAAAATCAAACTGTTCATTGGAAAATGCATCCAAACCGACTAACATTGGAATACGAGCTCTTGCTAAATATCTCCGGCAAAGTTTGAGTACCACATTATTAATAGCGATAGGTCTATAATTACCAGGGCTAGATCTATTACTTTTTTTGAATATAGGTACAACAGAGTTTCTCCATTTGTTAGGTATACAATCGGCCAAATAACATTTGGTAAAGAGAACAGACAGACATGATGAAGAGGAGTACCCATTTGTTTAAACAAGCATACAGGCAAACCATCGATTCCTGGAGATGATCGAGCATATAATAACCTAATTATGACACCAATAGTAGATGGTGCAAATAAATTGGTTGGATCAGGATAAATTGTTCCACAAACAGGCGGAACAACAAAATAAGGATCATAGACATAATATTCAGAAAAATCATCAGCAAAAAGATCAGCATTATCATTATCCTCATAGGCCAAGGAACCATCAATACGCAAAAGAGGAGGAATAGTACAACGCCCATTAAGTCTTGAATTTATAGCCCTATAGAAACAACGCTTTATTAATAAATGTATTATTCATAAAGCGATTACTGAACAAATGTGATCAATATCAATAAACAAGATAGGGTTATACCTATTTAGCTGGGGTTTTACCTGTAAATAGCTAGTGAATAGCCAGGCGCTAAGATAGACATAAGACTATTTGAAACAATAACAATTCTTTAATGTATTCCCAAGATTTAATAAAAACCACCATAATCCGTATAGTATACAAATAAACGTTGGGACGGCAATAAGAAACTGAGTCTGATATATTCAATGTAGCAGGAACCTAGATGACAATATGCTCAGATTTTTACGCTCATTGCATGACTGCACAACACTTATGAGCTGAACCTTGATTGCTCTTGAAAGCCGATACAGTTAATTTAAACAGATACTATAAAAAACTTATTTCACTTAATATACACATGTAATATTGTGGCAATATGTGAATGCAATGCAAATAGTTATGAAGCAAAAATTGTTTACTGCACTACCTAAAAACCTTAACCTTATGTTCCTTGGTTCCGCGCCTACCTTATTCGAAGCCTGACTCTACAGACTATCCTTTACTACCGAACCGCCATACAATCTACGTCCGTCCTACGCGCAGTGAAAACTCTCAGGTGACCGGTCCGGGAAAAAACGTGCCTCCAGGAATCATCTCGTGAACGAGTCCGGAAAAAGTGGCTCCAGGAAATCGTCTCATGAACTGGTCCGGCAAATGTGGCTCCGGGAAATCGTCTCGTGAACTCGTCCGACAAATGTGGCTCCAGAAATTCTTCTCGTGAACTGGTCCAAAAAATGTAGCTCCAGAAAATCGTATCGTAAACTGGTCCAGCAAATGTGGCTCTAGCAAATCATCTCGAGAACTGGTCCGGAAAATGTGGCTCTAGCAAATCGTCTCGAGAACTGGTCTGGCAAATGTGGCTCCAGGAAATCGTCTGCTCACTCCTATGAGCCGAAAAAATAACGACTCGGGTACTACTGCTCCAATGCTATCGCAGCCAAAGATAGATGGGTACGAATCTTCGTACGCAGGATCTGGAAAAACGTTTTCCAACATCTACCGGCGATTTTAAGGTTTGCGCTCGTTTACCCAATCTTAATCATACTCTACCAACTCTCTCGCATCGACGATTTTTTTCTCGATCCGTCGATCTCTCACCTCGAAGATCCGATTACGAATCCTCCCCGACCTTATTTCTCAGGAGATCAGACCCGCTCTCCTTCAAAAAATCTCACATCATTCTCCTCCTCATCCATAAAACGACACTCACGTCAATCAAACTATTTCTAGCCAATCTCAGATTTAATCAATTCTCCCTTCCAATCACCACCTTTCCTCCTCTCTTACCGATTACTCGATCTGCGGTTTCATTTGCCCGTTGCGCCCTACAGAACCTCCTTTTTGTCCCGCCTTCCTTAAATTTCCTCTTCGATTTTTACGGCCTAACAATATATAGCTTCGGCTCACTTTCGACATTTATATAGCTTGTTATTTTTCTATAACTTTTCTCCTTGGCGTCCTTTTTGCGATAACTTCTGTCGGGACCGTAAGCTGACCTTCACCACCATCCTATTCCCTATACCCAAGCCTAATTCATCTTCCAACCTCTAACGGTCATTTTTCTCCAAGGTTCCTTTAATATAAATTTTATTCTTGTATTAATGTCCACTTTACTATTACATCGTGAATAACGGTTCACGTCACTCGTATGTATTTTAAACTAAGTAAACTTGCGATAATCTGTGCTCAAAATATCACTTTTAGTAACAGATCAATGGATGGCGCTAACAAAAATATATTTCAGTTTTTTTATAATAATAATATAATAATAAATTTTTAATTTATCACAGGAGATAATGCATACAATCTGCAAGTACATGCTTCTATATTACAATGAACAAGTGATGATGAAGGTTGATTCAGACTTTCAACGATAAACATATTCCAGTTTGTGCCAAATATATGTTACATTTATATTGGTTCTTTTATAATTTATTTCAGTAAGAAGTAACTTGAAAAGAGGAGCAAAATTTTCAAGACCAAAGAAACCAACAGATCAACATGAATTGTTTTGCCTTTTTACAAAAAAGCTAACTTAAGAATAGTAATTTTTCCTCATATATAATTAAATACTTGTTTAATAATTTTAATTTGTATTCCTTTTAATAATAATCATTTCAACTAAAATAGCGTATCGTGCATGCATAAATATTATGTTTATTTTAGGCTAAAATCAACTTTTTTTTATTATAAATATATAGAATATCACGTGTAGCGAATATTTTCAAAACTCCCTTCGTTATAGGCGATTTCGACTGTATTATTTCTACAGTTTAAGTTTTGCCATATGACGTAAAATGTATATATATTTGCAGTAATAAGAGTAAAAATTTTGATATTTCTCAGTAATTCTACTAATATTTTCCAATTTTCGAATTATCCGCAAATTCGATAATCTGCTGGCATCCTGCCACTGCGGATAATCGAAAGTTTACTGTATACTAATTTCTTCAGATAATGTTAACAAATTTTAGATAGTAAATGAATAAAATACTTTTACCGTCGTTGTCCATTCTTGAAGAAATGGAAGGGACCTTGACGGACCTTCTCTTCGCCAAGTCGACGCCCACCATCTGATTATAGTCAATACTCATTGAACTATTGGTAGTGGGCGCAGGGGAATACTTCTTAATATCATCAAAAATTATTGGGGTATAGATTGACCTGCTGTCAGCTGTCATAATTCGGTCTTCGTCAGGTAAAGGCCATTCCTGTTCTTTTGATTCCGATCTGACGTCATCAACTGTCGGAGGGGGAGCGGTCTCCGTCTTAGAATTGTCTGAAGACATTTGAATGTTTCCATTTTTACGATCATGTAGCCAATAGGTTTTCATTTCGCCTTTACCCTGAAATCAAAATCAAAATTACTTTAAGTATATACTGTACAACATTAAAATTTCCCACTCAGAAGGCAGTTTCATCAGATAGTGTAAAAATTTCAACGTTGAGAAAATTGAAATTTTCCCATTCATACAGACGGTTTCTATCTGCCCATCATCGAAATTGCACCACTTGAAAATTATTTCAGTATCTGAAAGGAGCAATTTCGATGTCGAATAAATTGAAATTACGCCACCCACAAAGGCAATCTAAATGTATCGTATGAAAATTTTGATCTCATCAGCATCGAAATTAATCCATGCAGGTGGAAATTTCATTATCAGATAGGCCAATTTTGTCACTATTGAATGGATAATTTCTTTCCAATGAAATCCATTCCATGGTCAATTTTAAGCTGCCCGTCATTGAAATTGTCCCATACGAAGGACAATTATGGTATATTTGGTGGGGTAATTTCAATATCGAGCAAATTGAAACCTTTCCGCTCAAGAAAATAATTTCAGTATGTGATAGAGCAATTTCAATATTCTCAGAATCGAAATGGTCTTCTTAATGATATAATTTTGATATAAAGCAATGTTTCAATATTTCCAATTGGATCCAAGTAAGGGAAAATGTATTTTTGCAGACACTTGTCTTTACATGTATTGTTTTAGATAACAGCCAAATCAATAAGTGACTGCACTAAATCAATAAGCATAAGATTTCTAAACAAATGCTCTACAATTTTAACAATGTAATGCGCTACAATTTTAACAATGTAATGCGCTAACCAACTAATAGATTACCAGAAATTATTAAACAACGATCTAATTGTGCATAATGCACAAAGGCCTCGCAATACACCATTAATACTATAATGAGCTAAACAGTAATGATATACAATAGCAGTTTACAGGCTGGAATCTATGACGTTCCTATTAGGAGTTTGCAATAATTCCATGTAACAGGCATTCGACGTAACAAGTATTCGAGTAATACATGGACCCTATAAAATGGTTGGGATTATATTACATTAAGGCAATGGTTCACAATTACTTTTTCCCATGAAATCCTTTTCTTACCACGTGTGTAGCCACGGAGCTATTTTCTTACCACGTGTATAGCCACGGAACTATTTTCTTACTACACAACTAGCCATTTATTACCATGTGTCTAGCCAAAAACTCTCAATGAACTTTTTATGTAAAATATTTTTGTTTTTCATAAATTAGCCAATGCTTTCATATTCACATTTAAATACTAGTAATCAGTTTGTAAAAATCGATATTTTGCATAAAAATATGATCGTGAATAGAAAGATTCTAAAGTTACATAAAGAAAAGTCTGTATATCTGCGTTACAGATACATTTAATTTTATTCTGCATTTTCAAATTTTTATTCCATATTATACTTTCAACTTCTCTTACCAACGGTTAATTAAAGACGAATAATGAGCTAAACGTAAATTTACCTTTAAATTAATGATATCATGGGCTCCCACAATAGAAACACCATGTTCACTTCGCAGGCTTTCTTAACTGTTGCCACTTAGAAATGCAAGGAAAGGAAACTTAAGTTTAATTCCTAAAATTGGCAAAATGCCAAATGGTTTCTTTTTACATTATGTTTTCTAAATGCATGTACTTTTACTTTCCGTATCTGGCAACAAATATATTGATTGTATAATTATAATATCACATTTTATATTCGGCAACAGTACGTGTAATTGTCTTCCTAATTTTAAAATCAAACCAGTCTTCAATTTACCATTGACGTGCGCTCCGCCAATACGGCGTTCAAAATTCTTTTAACGTTGCTTTGTAATTTAATTAACTTTTAGCGAATTAATAATGAGTTTAAACATTTAAAGCCTTAACAAATATTATTCCAACTGAATGGAATTACTTTATTGTTGCAATTTGGTTCTTTTTAAATAGTTTAATAATGAATAAGGAATTTAACAATTAATGAACTTAGTTAATATTTATACCTTCACGGTGACCGTTCCACGATCGGAAATAGACCACTCATCATTGTCAAGTTGCTCCTTTGTCTTTTCGCTAATGTGAATCTTTAAAGCCTGAAAAAAGTACGATTGTAAAGTTTTTTTAAGGTCAAATTTATGTTTAAGGATCAAACAAGCTATTTAATGTTTTGGTAATCAGATTATTTAAAATTAATTTTTTTTTTCAATTTAGTTTTCGTATTTTTGAATTATATTTTTACCTTAAAATAAACGTTTTGATTTGATTTATTTTGATGCTTAAATTGTCTATAATTTTTGTAATTATTTTATTTTCATATGAGTTCAAATTTGATTGTCTATTAATCCTGTTAAGATGATTTATCAAATCGAATTCGGAATTAATAACCTTGAGTTTTACTAATTAATTAATAGGTCTAATCTTTTCCTATTTTCTGTGTAATTTTTTTTAAAAGTTATTCGTTTAAAGCAATTTCATTTTGCTTTGTTACACGGCGAGAGGGCTTTACTGGTTCTTAACCCCTTGGCTCAATATTCTTGCCCAACTATTGAATTTTAATTCTGTTATTCAATTTTTCTGTTATATGGAATAAGTTGGCACAAGTTGAGGACAAACCTGCCATTAAATGCTAATCACGATATGCTGTAAAATTAATGGCAACTTAGCAGTGACATAATTAAAATTCGTTTATAATGGTGACCAATCTGATGATCTATGTTCATATCAATCTCCCTAAGAAACATTCATAATAAATTTTAACCTTAAAATTAATAAAAAATCACATTGATTTTGTAAATAATTTATATTTAATAAAGTAGTTTTTATTTTTCTAATAGAAGTCTCTATATTCCGTTCTGGAAAAACAGGTATAAAAATATATTACTATTATATTTGAATATAATTATATTATGAATATAATTATATTATGAATATCATACTGTATTGCATACCTTTTCTCACGCCTTTGTTTTTGATTTTAAGATTGACTTTTTTGTGTAACTTTGTTACATATTTTACGTGATTTTCATATTCAGTGATATGTAAAATATTAAAATACATTAGAAACGAAGGTTTATTGGCGTAGTGATACCAGTGTCAATATTATGACGTAGCGATATGGTGAAACGTTCGAAAGTAAAATGTTTCTGCGTTCGGTGGGACCTGAACCCACGATCTTCCACTTGCCGGGCGAAGGCTCTACCAATTGAACTACGAACAACAACATCTAATCTCTTACAAACGCATATAAAAACTATTTACTGAAACCGGTTATTTCGCAGAATGCAGATTCGCCATCTCGCCACGTCATATCATCGGAGCTGGTATCACTACGCCAATAAACGTTGATTTATATTGTTGTTTGATTTAATCTGCGTAGTGTTCGATTTATATAAATACATTAAAAATGGTTCACAATTCACATTTTTTAGGAGTTAGCTCGCCAAATTTAATTCACTTTTTTCTGTGTTAACTCTTTTCGAGTGACTTATTGATTCTTTGCCCGTTTCTAGTAGATTGATATATATTTAGGAGCTGCTTTAAACTAACTGAAACTTTAATGCATTTATATAATATCAGAATAAACTAGTTCATGTATTAAACTAAATTTAAATTATTAATATGCCGTTTGACGAAATCTGTTCATCTTACCTCGCTGGTACTTTCCATTCTTGAAGCTGTGTTTACAGCGTCGCCGAAAAGACAATATCTGGGCATCTTTAAACCCACGACACCTGCGACCACGGCGCCAGAATGTATTCCTAAAACCGAATAAATTAAATCTTTAGTTGTACTTTTAAAAAAAGAGTTCCCAAGTCAAGAGATGGATATTGATATAGTGCTACTAATAATAATGTATATTAAAATTCTGTTTAAACTACAGCACCTGCTCTTTCAATGCAGAATCCACTAAGGCAGCGGTTCTTTAACTTTCCTAGACAGCGGACCCCCTTCAGAGATCACTCACCCTCGCGGACCCCCAAGAATTAACTCAAAGTTTAAAGCCCAGAATTTGCATCATACATATTTATTTCTAGTGTTTCATCACTAATTTTCACCTTTTAATGAAGGAATTTTTCGTCCCCTCATAATTTATTCTTAGCATTAAAGAGTAATTGCTCTTGTTTCGGTATTTTTTCGAATCTTTGTGGAACACTGGGAGGGTCTCACAGACCCCCCCCCGATAAGGTCCCGTGGACCCCCAAGGTTTCGCGGATCACAGTTGAAGAACCGCTGCACTAAGGAATTTACAAAACGTAAATCAGTTCATTGCTGGGAAAATACATCACATCTTCAAGTTCTTTGGAACTTTGTATTACTTGATAATACCTAGATATTTTTTGGGGGACGACTTTCTGGAAGCTTTCTTTGTTTATGAACAAGCAAACATCCCATTACTGATCATAAATCTATTTCTAACTCCGGCACTAAGTATAAGGTTCTGGTAAACTTAACTCATTAATTGCTGCTCCCAATTTTTCTTCTGTTATTCGACTTCCAAAATATTTTAATGATTATATTTGACGTTTTCGTTAGGCAGAAAGAAAGTAAGAAGAAATGTCAACATTCCGTATTCATTTGCAATCATTTCGGTCAAATTTTGAGGAAGGGTATTTCTTCTTTTATTATGCTTTACCTATCATCAAAAGCGATGCTCTGTGATGTTGTTAGCAATCTTAACGATAATCTGTATAGATGCACTTTGTAAAGCCGATGAAATAAAATCTGAAACCTCGTTTGCCAGTCACGCAATATTTGTTCTATAGAAAATTTAAAGGTGTTAAACGATAGTGAACAATGAAATGTATTAATCTGTGTGCACAAAATTTGTATAAGAGACAGTCTTCATATTAAAATTTGCGGCAACTTTGAAACTTCCAATGGCAATACCTAAATTTGATATCATAATAGAATTCCAGACTATTTAATTGGGCTAATTTAAAATTTTGGTGTCATTCTGACAATTAAAACTCGAGATATTCCATAAAATGTCTACTGAGGCTTCCACCGTTATAGAAAAAAACGAATTTGTAGGTCGGGAATTCAATTTTCTGATCATATCTGTTAAAATCAAAAAGTTATAATACCGTTGATTTTCCTTCTTTTTTTTTCTATCGCTGATATAAATTTATCGATATGCCTGCTAAATGATAATTAAGAAATATCACTCGACAACAATTTTAAAGCATAAAACAATCTTTATTTTATTCTTTTCATTTTCCTTTTTGTAAATATGCGATGCACCCTTAAACCGTCGCTTTAACTAATGTTAAGCATCAAAAAAAAGTACTGGTAGATTTCACTGAAATTTTTGTATAGTACGTAAAAAACCGTAAGGTTTCAATACCCGTCAGGAAATTGATATGTTTCTATTCATATTTTTATCAAATATGATTTTTATAATTTATAATTCAAATTAGATATTATTTTAAAAATGAAAAACATCATAAATTTTGTTTGGTTTGTTAAACTTAAACGCAATAAAAAATATTTTAGAGAGATGATGAATATTTCGGGAGATATTGATAAAAATACCATGAAATATTTAACATTATGAGCTCAATATTTCTAATATTCAAAACTCATAAACTCTTGAACCAAATGAATTGAAATTTAGTACCAGAGCGGTTGTTGTTTTTTTTCTCAGATTCGAAATATTTAATCAAAACCAGATGTTGCCATTGAAATTTCCAAAGTTGCTGCCGGTTTTAATATGGAGATGGTCCCTTATGTAAATATTATGCACATAGATTTCATTATTTGCCATCAACTGGCACCTTTGCACAATTATTACGCGAATGGCAAACTAATCTTCAGATTGTTGTTTGACCGGCTGTACACGAATTATAACCCTTTGGTTTTATTCGTGTTGCAAACACGTGTACTTTTTCTATTTCGTTACTTTGGAATTACAGAATACGTATCATTTTGATTTACCATATGCCATGTTTTCCTATATAATTTACTTGTACGTTACGTATCATTATCAGTGTAATTTTTATTAGATTGCGTATAATATTCATTTAAATATACTGCTTAATATTTCAAAAGTACGTTTAAAAATGCGAATTAATTCATAAGAATACGTTTATTGAATGGTTCAGCATTTCTGTTAAATGTAAAATTTTCTAAAGTTTGTTTCCTTTGTTTGTGTTGTGGAAAAATACATTAATTGATTGTTTAAAGATAAGTTATTCAGTTTAATTTTAAATATCAATTCGGAATATACTCCTTAGGTTTCTTTTTTTCATAAACCGTTTTGTGTTCCACGAAGAGTTGAACACAATATTTTTGTAAGAAAAAAAATGTTCAAATTATTAAAAATAAATATACAAGATTTCTTATACGAACTGTCTATAACGCATGTTCTTTTCTTTGATTACATTTTCTCGATTGTAAATTTAAGTAAAAATTGCATAAAATTATATTTCAGTACCAAAATATCTTGGCTACTTATTATTCGTAATAATTATATAGTAATTAGTATTCAGCAGTAAATTTTTAATAACCCTAAGATCTCTTTACATCCTACTGGGCAACAGATGACGCGATTACCATTTTCAGTGACTCCCCCTGCGTATGTGTTTTTACTGCCTGATCATCGTCTCGGCCGAGAAGCTATCTTTCGAAAATAGGGGAAAACCATTACTTCAGAAACAGGCCATTATTTTGAATTGCAGAATACATGAACAGTATTCATGAACCGGGGATATTTAGGGTGAATTTTTTTTATCCAAATCTAAACGAATAACTAGAGAACGAAGAAATATCGAGCCCTTAAAAGTTAAATTAATTTCAACTTCAGATCGTTCTAGCTCGACTTTGAGGTGTTTTTATTAAATAAGGCAAATATTCTATGCAAGCATGTTTTGATTTTAATATAGATATTCAATGACTATGAAAATTTTACGCATAATGTTCGTTTAATTTAACTTTACAAATTTTAAATATAGTAAGTAAAATGAATATTCATATGTAATATATTTATTTTTTATATTTCTGTTAAAAAAGGTAGATTGGCTTAAAGCAGCTGACAGTGAATATGAGAAAAAATAGAGATAACGTATTTAATTATTATAAATTATTATAACTAATAACAACATTTGAATAAAACGGGGAAAAAATATGCTAAGAAATATTTTCTATCTCATAGAATTTTTGCCGCTTAGTAAGACGCAGAATTTATAAAATGGCATGGCATGTGGAGAAAAAAAAATATTGATATATCAGTAAAATACCATCTGGTAACATACGAAAGCGTTAACATACGTAGGACGTATAAAAGGTTTTTAGATGCTCATTGGAAAAATCTTCAAGCTCTTAGGTTTTTGTATCATGGTATAGCATATATGCTTAAAAGACAATACGTGATGACAGCATTTAACAGAGCGATCCCATCATATTCTGTACCGGGGAGAAAAAGTGAAGGTCACGCAAATCTTGTTGATTATTTAATAATCTTGTTGAATAGAGAAGCTCGGTGAGCTATTATTTTTTATGGTTTTCTAAAGGGTTAAAAGCGAAGGTGCGTTTTCAAAGTTTGTCCTCAACATTTCCAAATATTCCTTCTTGACGTGCCACCATTTTTACTTGGTACACTGGGTTTAAGTGGAGGAAAAAACATTAGACGCTGACACAAAATCTGCAAGGCAGAGTACATCAACTACAGAATCAAACGTTGGAAAATTTTATTTTCTCGTAAAAGAAGATCCACGAATTACGCATAAGGAAATTGCGAAGGCCCTAAACATCAGTTCCGGGCCTTGAATTCGCTACTTCATGAAAACCTTTTTCTCTGCAAGCAATGTTCACTTTAAATCTCCCATAAATTTACAGAGGATCAAATGAAGAATTGTGTGGAATGGTGTCATTTTATAAAAAATAAATAAATAAAAATGGGACAAGCAAAAAGTGTCTGGGATATTGTAACTATTGATGAATTATGGGTTTATTAGTTTGAAGCAGAAATTAAGCGCCAACCATGATATGGTGCTTCCCAGATCAGCCTTCACCCGCAAAAGTTAGACATGTGAGAAATGCTGGGAAGAGAATGATGATAAATTTCTTCTCCTACTCTGGACATGTTGCGTCAGTAATTCTAGAAAACAGAAAAACGATAACTGCAGACAGCTATATTGGTGTGTATTCGCCACAAGTTCTACAGCTATGGCGTAAGAAGCGGCCAAAGAAAGTAACTAGAGGAATGGTGCTGCATCATGGAAATGCGTCATCGCACTCCGCTAACAGAACAAATGATTTCTTCGAACAAGAAAAGACTGCACTTTTACTCCACCTGTCCTATTTACCTGACTTCGCTTCTTGTCACTCATCTCTGTTTCCAAATACAAAAAATAAATTGCGTGGAACTTGTTTTTCAAGTCTCGAAGAAGCGGTGCAGTTTTTTACTAATTAACTTGAAAGCCTATAAAGAAAAGAGTGGTGCAAAGCTTTTAAAAATTGGTTTATGCGGATTGAAAAGTGTATAGCATCTAATGGGAGTTATTTTGAAAAACTATGAAAGATTGAAGCTTCCAGCTTTGTAAACTTTTTTACATCTGTAAGCTTTTTGAACCGCATTCATATTAATAAAGATCTGCCACATCAATAAAAGAAATCTGTACATCAATAATTACCTGACATATGGATGGAAAAGATCTCACATATTAATGAAGATCTTAGATATTAATAAAAATCTTACATATCAAGAGGATCTGGCATATCGGTAAAAATCTTACAATAGGAAAATTGTGATATTATCTCTCCGTTCCGATCTGCAGAAAATCGTCGAATATCAATTAATTTAACCTATTAGCTTCTATGGTTCAATTTTTTATGCGGCGATCATATATAGAACCCATATTTCACGTAATCTTCAAAGCAAATCAACTAGTCTGCCCTCTGTGATTGAATACCTGTCTCCGCTACAATGAAATAGAACTCACTTGGCATTGCGATAAGCATTTACTATTAGTATTTAGCAGGCCTGTATCCAAGCCGAGGCCTGCAGGGTCGTGGCTCCAGTTCCCCCATCGAACTATTCATATATATATAGAACAATTCCCGGATACCCTGTGCTCCATATGCCCTTTGCCTTGCCCCAGTTGTCCCTTCATTCTGGCTCATGGGCCTAGTGACTCATGGGCCCTTTAAAAAGTTAGTTTGAAAGAAAATTTACATACTCTAATAAAGGTTATAAAATTTACATATGCCGTGGAGGGTGAGTGATTAAAAAATAATTTTTATATTTACTTTTGGTTTCTTCTCAATTTTAACTTGTCTATAGATTCGTCATCTCTATTGCTTATCTACACACATTCCATCTTAGCACTCATTTTTACCATACACTGCTTAACTTTATGAAATACCCTGAATCGAGTCGTACCTACTCTTATCTTCAAGCTTTCGTTTGTGGATGGATCCTTCAAATCCTCAATAACCACAACCATGTCCAAAGCCATTTGACAGATCTTGCTCGCATGTCCAGGCTCGAGGTTCGGAGCACCAGATACTACCATATACGCATCACCAATGGTTTCGACCTAGAAAACTCGCTTCATGATTTTCAACATTGCAATTCAGAAATTCAAGTATGAACACATTTTTTGTTGGGGTATTTAATATGTTGACGAACAGTTAAATAATTAACTTACGCTCTCAAATATTTAAATGTACACAACTGGTTTCATAACACTGAAACTTTTGGCTATTTTAACTTACTTTGTAAACGCCATGTTTTTCCGTAAGTTGGTCGAAGAGACTATACATAGCATTCAGCATTGACACAACCTGCATTGGAGTTATGCGACTGCAGATCTCTGTGAAGGTAACCACGTCACTGAATAATATGGTAACACTGTCGAAAAACTATTGAATAAAGAAACGAAAAATTCGTAGTTTGAATTTTCAGATTTCATTAAAAAAATTCCCCTTATTTTTTACCAAAATTAGTATCATATATTAATAATAATAAGTATATTTTCTACATGCATTAACCCTTTCGACCCGACTTTTGCATAATTAAAATGTAACTATGAAAAGTAGTTTAATTTAATGTTGACATACTAAAAGCAGTATACTAGCAATTTAAAGTTTTTCACTTTTCCCGTTTCCTGGAAATCTCCTGAGACAATATGTCCCAATCGTCTACGATATTGTAATAATAACCATATACTGCATGTGGATAAATAATAAAATTAAATGAAAAACACTGAATTATTTATTCTTACAATACAAGTTAAGTATGATATGGTGAAAAGCAGTCTTTACAAAATGCAGCATGACGCATTTGATATATAGCAAATGTCCTTGTTTCTATCTTCCTTTATGAACGGTGGCAACATCGTTTCCTCTGAGCTTGTTGAACGGGAAGATGGTCTCACACACATTCAACGAAGTGTTTGCTTTTTTGATGGACGACCGTACTTCCGCGTTCTTTTTGCATTTGCTTTATCCCGTTCAACATTTATTAGTTACTCAGCCAAGGGAACCATGAATGATAATAGTGGTACTGTTTTATGTTCCACATCATACTTCGTAATCCATGCGTTCATAACAAAAATCATAACTAATTTCCCAAAAATCTTTTTCCTCCATTTGTCTGATTTTCTGCCATGACCATAAAGAGTAGCTGTTTGATCACAGTGGTCGGCTCCATTCATGTACATATTGTAGTGGGAAATGGCTTCTGGGCAACTAACGTCTAATTTTGTACCATCTTTTTGTTTCTGAACCACAGTCACTAATTTATCAGAATGAGAGTTTGACAAAAGCATAACATCTTTGGTGTCCTTCTACTGAACCCACAGTGTACCATTTTCGTTAATTCTAAAAACCGATTCTGATTTTTGCAACCTTTTTTTAAATCCAATTTCGGTATGTACCTTCTGGTTTTGATACAAGTACCAACTTCAGCTTATTTTATAGTATCCATCAAAATATAAAAACCCATAAAAGTGGGATTTATTTACTCAATAGGCAATGAAGTCTAATCTCCGGGAGGCATGTGCCCATTAGGGCCAAAAGGGTTAAACAGTGCATTAAATTATACAATAAAGGTTCAATTACATGCTGTAGAAAGTGCCGAGAAAGTACCACAATATAACAAAGGTAAAAATATAAATAAAATATTAGTTGATCAAAATATTAGTTGATTTTTATACAAGAATTCCAAAAATATAGTGCACTTAGTGTATATAAATTTACAGCAATCACTTCATTTTGTTTACCTGTTTATTCTTTTTTTTTTTTTCTCTCGTTTACTCTAATTATTTAAAAAAAAATTATAGATAAATATTGGCCACTTCTTGAATTAAATGTCCATAGATGGCGCCATATGTCGGTATTTTATGAGCACTGACACTTTATGGGGAAATATAATCTCATCACTCTGGCATACGCAGAGAGTGTTGATGAGGGTTGTATTCCTCCCTTGCTATAAAATTTGGTATATATACATTTAAACATATGGAACTGTAGCTCCGTAACCTCCTCACCGAGCATGTAAGCCCCGCCCCCCCTTATGAACTATCTGCGTTTGCCTATGAATCTCATTATATGTTAAACAAAACCGGTAACTTTGGCAGTGACACTCAAAATTTTAATACTGTGGAACTTTTCTTGCCAAATGCCTAGCTACAGAGCTCTTCTATAAATATTATTTGGGAAAAACCTAAATTAAGATAACCTAAGAATTATGTTACTACCACTACTTGAGCATAAAAATAAACAATAAATGAGAACAAAAGGGTAGATTCTACTTTTCTGTAGTCGTGGGGAAAAATTACAGAATTTAGGGATTTTCTTGAAATCTTTGGCGATGTTTTACAAATTGCTTGCGGAAACTCTGGCGGTCAGTTGTCGCGAAACATACGTTAAGAAACACTGGATTAATGTATTCTTTCGCCATTGTTCTTTTAAAAATAATATTATTTCGAATCGTTCTCTTTCTTCTTCTGAGCAATTCCCTGAATGGGAATGAAAATTATAAATGGAGAAATGGAATTGGGAATTATAATTCTTTTCAGTTAGTAAGCAAACAATCGCATTCACTTATTCACCTCGGACCTCTATCATGCGTTGAACTGGTATTCATTACGACAATACATTCGAAATATATGATCAAGTAAATGAGTCAATTATGATTACTAAAGCAAATAGATTTAAGCAAACTGAATGTTAATTATTATTCTTAATATACTAATATCCCTTTTTTTTCTAAAGAACGGGATCGAAAGATTTAAAAGAACGTAAGTGGGGATTCTAAATAATTTGGGATGGCTGGAATATGATCATTCTCGTTCAGTTTACGAAATGAACATATATGTTCACTTAAAAGAATGGTCATTCACTCGTTCACGGAACACCTTTACCTACGCCTTCTCATGAAATGCTATTGTCACGTAATTGATTAAATTTTCTTTCCATTTTGCTCACTGAGAATATGCAGTTGATCGCTATTAAAGTAGAAATGGTGAGACAGTGATTACAGTATATGATACGTTTACAAATGACAACTTATTAGAATGCATTATCAGCATAGGCACCAACTTCTTTCGTTTGGGACACTTTTTGACCTTCCAATACCATTGTCATGGAGTCTTCGAACACCTAATATTTTTGCCCGTATTTTGCGGTTAAAGTGCATGTATATACCATAAATGCATGTATATAAAAGTGCATGTATGTACCCATACATTTTTCTTTTCATTACAAATTCTTTCAGCTTTTCATTATTCATTCTCCGTTTACTGAAAGCAGAATGTGCGCATAGAAATTTACACCTCAGATTGAATATTGTATCTCAAAAAAAATTAAGTGTTTGTTCGCATTCATCAAAATGGACGCGCACTAATACTTCAAGTACCGTTGTTTAAAAGCATTTAAAATTGGGGTTTTATAAAAAAAAATATATATCCTTTGATTTGCCAGCCTAAATTCAAAAAAGACACAATCGTATATTCTCTAGCCAGATCATAACTAATGACTAACTAATATTTGAATAAGAATTAAAATTGACTTAAATCGTTTGGAAATGCATTGACTCGTTCGGTTTAAATTTTCTGGAACCTTCGGTAATTTTTCAAGTCAGCGCCTATAATTATCAAGACACATTACTTGTAAGTAAGTAAATTATAATTTGTTTTATAACTAATGGGCTACTGAGCAGTGAAGCGATAAAGAAAACAGCTGGAACAACAAACAGTACTCCTTGCTGATGTAAATTAAGTTTAATGGCTTGGGAAGTCAAATAGTTAAAAAAGTATTCAGTAAAAGAAGAAGTTTCAACTCATTAACTCCTGTATTATTTATAACAAAGCATTTCTAACAAAATTTAGATTCTTAAAGCCTACTTGACACGTTTCGACAGCAGCTTGTCCCTTCCTCAGTCTGTCGGCAACTTGCTTGGGGATCATTTGGTACAATAACTCGTCGGTTCGCTTCATTTCAATATCTAGTTTTTTCATGGATTCCTCCAACTGTTTGCTTTTTTGAAGCTCCTGTAAACAAATAATGATGACAAACATAAACAAACTCTTCGCTATGGATAGTAATGTCATTATCTGCTATGTTATTACTTCCAACTCTTGCTTCAATACTCTGCTTTATTTCTTTTCCATCCCACAGATGATTTCAAATGATCTTATTGAATAAAAACTGTCGTAATTAAAATTGAAAAGTAATGGAGAAAGACTTTGAAAGGTAATGGCGTTACAGGTAATGGCATTATTATTGCTTAAGTCCGTTTTACAGTGACAATATGAAAATTACTTCAATAGGAAGCGACATTGCACATTCGATAAGAATAATGGAGTGCGGTAAAATGGCCAAATACGATAGGGGGCGGGAAAAGTGGCAACTCAGTTCTGTACCGTATGGAAATCCTGGTTTTCGCTCCTATATCCCGTAGAACACAAACTAATATTCTAATTCCCTTGGTTTTGGTTTCGGTCCCCTAAACAACAAAAATTCATTCCTGTGGGTGTGTTTTCAGTCTTCCCTTGAAAAGTCTCTAATTAGAATAAAAATTCTACAATAATTTCGGAACCCACGTGTAGTTAGCTCAATCCAGAACTTTTTTGTTTAGGAGAAAAAGAGACGCCGTCCCCATTGTGGATTTGAACCAGGGTCCCTAATAAAAATTCTTTTAATGATATAGCTAGCTCACGTTTAGAGAATTTAAAAACACATTGAATTATATTGGTATCATACATATTTTTAAAATTATAAATAGAATATAACTGCTATAAAAATTATATTGTTATATCCGTTATATATTGTTTTATTACAAAGCATCAAAGAGATAAGCCCTGTCCTCTTTATCTTGAATTATTGGTTCAATTCAAGTCCCGCCAAAAACCAGAGAACTGTTCATGTATCTTCTTAATATATAGGCGGTGCCCAGTAAGGCAGTTTTTTGTAGGTCTGTTGTCGTTATGTCAGTAATGTCCAGTTTTTCTAGGAAGTTTTTTAAATTAGGTGTGATGGGCCCCCAGTGCACCTATCACATTAGGATGATTGTTATTATTTTTTTTTAAAGAGTCTATTAAGTTTTGTTGCAAGATTCTGATATTTAGAGATTTTTCGAATTCCTTCTCTTTAATTCTGCTGTCACCCAGTATTGGAATGTTAGTAATAAACACCTGTTTTTACTACACGAATGTTATGTCTAGTAGTTATTATTATTATTATTATTATTATTATTTAAAAAATATTCACTAGTGAAGTTAACTTGATACATCTCTATCTCTCTGAGAAACATTAGTAAAAAGATTACGTTCTTTTTATCTTATTGTTCTACACGTTTAAAAAATTACTTATTTATGAACCTATCTATTAACCTATTTCAATGTATTCATTCACTTAAGTATATTTATCTCTAGTAAAAAAACTTTCTAAATACTATAATTATCATTTTACGAGCATGTTATTATAAAAATATCGCGAAAATTCGTTATTCCAAAAATATCGCCATAATTTTTTATCGTAAAAATACGGTGATCTCAAAACATGTTTTGACTAAATTTCGATAAAAAAAACAGTAAGAAAGAAAAACGTAATGTCTGGATCATCCCCATTTTATACAGCATGTCACTAGAGGCTTAGAATATGGAAACGAATGCTCTAGAAAAGATAAGAATTATGGCTTCGAGATTTGCTGAAAATTTCCTCTTCGTTAAACAAAGGCATACTCAGTTGAGAGAACTCTTGCATGCAAATTTCTCTTAAAGACTCAGTAAGAAACCATAAAAATAATGTCCCGATCGATTACTGCGAAAATTGTTGCCCATAATCCCTTGCTTTTCGAAGCATGATAACAGAAAACGCCAGATTCAGGAGAAGATTTATTCCGCAGAATAAATTTGGCATTTTTCACGTTTTCGTATTTAATATGCTTTTATTTACTTTAAAGGATTATGGGATAGATTTATCTGCTGCTTGGAACCTGTTTTCATTATATCTTTCATGTAAAACCAATTCTACGAGTAAAATAAAAAATGCAGTTGTTAAAAATATAAAAAAAAAACAGGAGAAAAAATTTAAAGAAATTTAGTTTTTGCTTGCTTCTTTTTACAAGTTCTCGGTGAAGCTTAAAGAAACGCTAACACGAAAAGTGTTTCAACTTCCCTTGAATTAGTTTTTTTTGAACAAAATCGAAATTTTTTTATTTAACAAATTACACTCGCATACAGAGCATATTCTGCATAGAAAACTAAGCACATGTGCAATTCATTTTTATCCATAATGATTTTGAATTAGATAGAATAAATTTATGGGTGAAACGTATATCAATCCTCAGTTTATTACTGAATGCACCGTTATTACATTATGTATAGTGATAAAGGTCAGATTTTTAATGTAATTTATACATCAAATGTTTTTCCAAGAAACGTTACAAAAAATTTCCATGTATCCCAAGTCAATGGTGAATGAAACCCTCCGGTAAGAATCGTGGGTAACGAAAATTCGCCAACTAATTTTAAGTCTTCAAAAAACAAGTAATTAAGCATACGTATAGCAATTTCTTAATATCTTAGAAAGATATGCACAGCGGCAAGAAGAACGGACGTTCCATCGCAGAGCGAATCACACACATCACCGAAATTGCATAAGAAAATATATTTAATGAGAGATTTTAATATTTATTTAATAACTAATAATAACAGTATTATATTGGAATAAGTACAGATCTTCAGAACATATTCAACGGCCTTGGTTATTTAAACACAATTACCTTACCTACAAAAATAACTAATTCGAAACAAAGTATGTTAGTTCTTTATATAACAAATTGTATTTTTTTTTTCAATTCAATTCATCTTTATTCATATCAATGTACAATATATTACAATCAGTAAATCATAAAATTTTAAGTTGATTAACGTATTACATTTACCTTAATATCAAATTTATCTTAATAAAAAATAATAAAAAATATTGATTATAAATCTAGTGTCTTGAAATAAAATATAAGCGATTATCTACCTATGTTTATGCATACTCCAGTTGCTGTTAATAGGAGTTCTAACAAAGAGATTAGGATTCAAGATTTTAGTATGGAGAATATGCAAAATTTTTATGTTGAATTGTCAAAAATTAATTGGAGTAATAATATAAACAATATAATGAACATAGATACTTTGTACAATGAATTTATAAAAAAAACCACTAAAAAATCTTTACGATCAGTTCTTTCCGTTCTTAATAAAACAAAGATTTAAAAGTGAAGAAAACCCCTGGATGACAAGCAATTTCGTAAAACAAGTTAATAAATTTATATTGAGTGAACGAAAGAAAGATTGGGAAAATTTTAGAATATTAAGAAATAAGCTTAATAATTCTATAAAAAAGGCTAAGAAGAATTATTGTTAAAATATTTTTAAAAATGCTAATACTGGGAAAATATGGGACAACGTAAGAAATTTAATGGAGAAAAATAATCTTGGAAACGTTGAAGAATATAGTATGCATATTAATGGTAAAGATTTTAATAATGTAAAAGAATTGTTAATAAATTTAACGAATATTTTATTGATATTCCAAAAACTGAAGAAACAGAAACTGAAAGCAGAAGACAGGAAAATCGAAACTTCGTAATTAGCCGAAAAAATGAAAAAAAAGAACTTACAAAACGACAAGAAAAAGCAGATAGCTACATTACAGAAAACTCTTGACGAAATCAAGGAGTTTGCGATAATAAATTAGAAAGCGCAGGAGCGTATAAAGTGCCTATAGAACTAAATAAACAGACAGAATACCATACAGTATTGGTTACAAAACAAAGTCTTAATGACACTTATGATACCATTCTAGGTATAGATTTTTTGAGAAGACAACAGCTAATCCTAGACTGCAGTGGCAATACAAACAACAATCAGCCAATCAAAATTAAAATCAACACCATAAAAAACGAGTTGTTTACGTGGAACAAAAGAGAAATAAAGCGGTTTGGGGAAGGAAAATGTAGTCAAACTAAAAAAATGGAGGCTAGCTACAAATCAATCGAAATTGATATTTCTGGAACGAGATCAGAAACACCGCATTGGTAGAGAAGTATTTGTTACCCTTTCCCCATCACTAAAAAAAAGGCTTAGTATTCGAGCATACCCTAAATGTCGTGAATGAGCAAGCAGAAGTGCCTCTATTATTTGTTAATACAACAAACAAACCCATTATTCTAAACAAACAGATGAAAATCTGTACCACCGAAAGTTTCGTACAGAAATTCGAAATTGATTTACCGTTAAATAACAAAGACTTGCCACCATTGGAAAAGAAAGACTTCAAGTTAGACCACGTAGACCCCAGATATAGAGATATAGATAGAGAATTTCAAAATTTTTTGCTAAAAAATTCAATCAGCTTTGCAAGGTCTCCAAAAGATACAAAACCAAGCAAATTTCCGCCATTAAAAAGCAAACTACAAAAGGAGGCCAATTTGCCAAACAGATATTTTGCAGTCCCAATTTATTTAAGACAAGAAGTGGAAAATCAAATAAACGAATTATTGGAAGCAGGAATCGTTAGACAATCATATGCGACATTCGCCGCGTCTTCATTTTTGATCAAAAAGAAACAAACAAACCAGTTTCGTATCGCCTGATCATCGACTATAGAAAACTTAATTCGCCCATGGTACGCGACTCTTTCATCTCCACGGGTATTCAGACATTATTTCAAAACCTCAAAAGTTCCAAAATCTACACAATGTTGGATTTTTACAGTGGCTATTACGCATTGGGAATCCACAACGACTCGCAACATTTCACATCATTTTCAACCCCACTGGGGAATTACAAGTTCACTAGAGCACCTTTTGGACTCAGCGTGTCACTGAAGAAATACATAGAAATGCTAAGAACCGTGTGTAAAAGCGTTCCAAACGTTGAATTTTATCTTGTTGACGTAATAGTGCATACCAAGGATGAAGAAGAACAACACCATCAAAGATTCAACGAATAAGAATTGAAGTTAAACTTAGAGAAATGTTCTTTCTTCTTCCAGTCAGAAGTGAAATATCTCGGACACTTAATAAACCGAGATACGTATTCTCCAAATAAAAAGAACTTACAAGCAATCACAGATTTTCCAGTGCCGAATATATTAAAGCAAGTCCAGCAATATCTTGGAATGACAGGATTCTTCAGAAGATTCATCCCAAACTTTTCAAAAATAACTAGATGTTTAACTGACTTAACGAAAAAGAACGAAGCATTCGTATGGACAATGCAAACTGCATTGGAAGCTCTTAAAGAAAAACTTATGAACCCACCAGCTCTTCATTTCCCGTCGAAGGATAAAGCTTTCGTATATTTTGTGATGGTTCTTCAGACGCACTCGGCGCCTGTTTAGCCCAATTCAGCGATGAAGGTGAACTACATCCGATAAGATATTACTCCAAAAAGGTAACTCCATTCCAAATAAAATATAGCGCCTTTGAGATTGAATTTTTTGCTCTAATTTGCAGCGTAATTTTTTTAGAACTTATCTATAGGGATGCGACAAACGTTACATACTAACAGACTATAAAGCCATCACTACAGTTCTTTCATTGAAAAAAACCTTTAGCTCGAATAATGGGGTGGACTCAATCTTTAGCAGAGTTTAACTTCAAGATACATCGCTTACAAGGGAAGCAAAACGTTATCGCCAACGCTCTAAGCCGAGCAATTTATGAAGATAAGGACTCCGATGTACCTTTATCACTTGTGGATAAGTTCAAGTATCCAATTAATGCTAATAAAATCAGAGCGCTCAATGCAAACGAAAATTCAGACGACGAAAACACCATTTCCCAAGAAGCTAGCGAAAGTGATAATGAATGCGAAGAAAATTTCTGCCATACGATTTCCAACTCATAGACAGAAAAGCAATTACGGAGATGCAAAGAAGAGACGAAATTTTGGTGCCAATAATACAATATTTAGAAAAGGGTAAAATCATTGGTAAACATTCAAAATACTACAGCTACTACATAGATACCGATGGAGTTCTGATGTTTTATGATTCCCAGAACATTGGGAAAACAAGGTTATATACGAAAGAAAAAATGGTTGTGCCCCATGCACTAAAAGCTGAAAGCATGAAACTTGCACACAACACATTATCAGCACACGCAGGAATCGAAAGCACACTGTCCAGATTAAAAACACAATTTTGTTGGGCAAATTAGACCACAGACATAATTAACTACGTAAAATCGTGCGAAATCTGTGTAAAGCTCAAAGCAATTCATTCAACGCCAAAGGCACCATTTATAGACAGAATTAGCGTGTTACCCAAACTATTTGAAAAAGATACATAGATATGTGTGGACCATTTTCAGTAGAAAGGGGGAGAAAACAATTTTACATATTTTCAGCCATAGACCATTTCAATAAGCTAGTAACACTAAAAATTGTCAAGGATTTAAGAGCGACAACAATTTTGCAGAAACTCTTTCATTCTATATTTTGCCAGAATGGGTTTCCAAAGGAGATAGTAACCGACAGTGCATCTTATTTCACAAGCAGAATTTTCACTCAAGCTTTGAAAGGATTCGGCATAAAACAGATACTTACACCCTACAACCCCGCAAGCCAAGGATCAACAGAATGAGTGCACAAAACGATGACCGATAAGTTTTACACTATTACAAGGGACACACACAAAATTGGCAACAATCATAAGTACAGTACAATTACCACTTAACAGCACTGTACATTCTACCGTGGGCGATACTCCGTATTATATAGCGTTTGGAAAGGATGTGAGACTGCTAACCAATTTATATGATGGAGAAACGACCTTTGAGTATAAATATAATGAGTCATGCTGGCAGGTTACGAAAAATACATAAGCAAATTTACGTGGAAACAAAAACAAACCAAGAAGAAGCATTTAAAAAGCAAAAGGATAGAAGCAATAAGAAAGGAAAAATAAGAAAATTCAGCATCGGAGAAGTAGTCTACTTATATATGCCAAACTTAGTAAAGAAACAAGGACATAAATTATTCAAAAATTCTTCGGGACCCTACAGGGTAATTAAACAAACAACGCTAGTAACGTACTACGTAAAATTGATAGAAAATCCGGAAAAGTGTAAAAGGTTCACGTAAATAGAATGTTGAAATTCCAATCCCGGAAACGATACCTAAGGGAAGATAACATTGATTCAAAAGAAGGAAGTGATAAGGAAGTCAGATTCTGAAAGAAAATTAAGCAGCGCTGAAGACGAAGAAAGCGGAGATAGCGGTTATCAACCGTATTTTAAATACGCTTCAAGACGAGGAACAATGTAGAAAATGCCCAAACAGAAAGTCAACAAAGGGCGCCAATTTTTGAACCGTCCAATGAAAGAGTAGAAATCCCACCCTTAACGGATGTGGAAAGCCCTTTCAACGGAACAGGATTAAATGAAGATTTCGTAAGTAACCAACCAATGGGTGAAACGATTCTTGAAACACATGATCGAAATACCGACAATCAAGAAATAAATGCAGATAACGCTACTCCGAAAGAGGTCATGCAACAATCGAGTGCAGACTCTATGTACAATTTGAGACCCAACGTCAGAAATCCAGCAATATATCCATATGTAGAAAGAGGTATAAAAAACGTTCAAAATATAACGGCAAGTGCTACAAGTATTCCACTTCAAAACGTCATGCAGGCAGAAAAACATTTACAGGGCGCAGACTATAGAAGTCCACAAAGTGAGAATTGAATCAAATACTAAGACAATTTCAGACTGTTCGGCTGAACATATCACAAATGCCATTGCTTTCAAATTACTCGACTCTCCATATACACAGCTATTGGAGTAGCAAACTAAACGTAAAAAACAAAAAAAAATCGCTAAAGTCATGCAATTTCAGAAAAAATAGCAAAATCCAAATTCCGTACTAACGCAACGGTTTGGTATCCAAAAATCGCATATTTGTCCTGACAAGTCAAATTGTGAGCTTTACTGCTAGGCTAGTATTAGGAACTTTCTCTGGTCAAGTCAGTTTCTATTTACAGCGTTATTACTCAAAACAAGAATCCATAAATCATACCACTCCCAAAAACTGATTAACTAATCCTGTGAAACCCGCTAAATTGTTGCACCCTCTAGCTTCTTGAACAATTCCTTCGGCATTTGAAGGGTCGGGGAGCGCGTCATTAACCATTGTTTTATCTTTTAGCGGCAGATTATCACCAACATCTTAAATTAATGCTTAACTATCAATAGCAATATTTTCACACAATAATATTTCAAATGGATAATATACCAGATAACAATTATCTAGTATGCATTTCAAATATTCAACTTAATTACTGCGACCACACCATGGTCTTATGAGGCATAATATGAGATACATAAAACAATTTCTTAATTACTGCTACCAAAATTTTGTATGCATTGCAGTAAATGCAAATATTACTTTGGCACAATAATATAAACTGACTATGGCATAATATTTTGAATGCAATAATTTGACAAATATAATAGGGCTGAAAAATGCTTCACGCACTATAAACTACATAGTATCAAATATTCTAATAGCAATATATGTAACTGATTTTAGCTTGGTTGACTGCACCATTATGTAAGGTGTAGGGCTAGTAATAGCGTTAAAGTAAGCTGGCTTGGTGCATGGCACCATATGTAAGCTTGGGGTCTGCTAAATAGACCAATACGTTCCCCTTTGAATGAGGGGCGTAAACTCCTCCGGAGAACGAAGCTTACTTGAAACGGCTATCTCTGTCGGCGAAGACAGGTGATCTAAAGGGAAATACTATAATGCGAAGTTCTACCTCATTTACTGACATAACTTAACTATCTTAACAAATGTCACGGGACTGCAAATAAGTACTAGGAGGTAGGTAACACACATAAAATATTTATTAATAGCTAAACATAACATGAGACTAGTAGAAAGCATGAAAAATGATAATTGTGATAACTTCGTCTGAGGCTTAACTATGGCGCGGCTAAACATGCCGACATCTATTAAATAGCTCATCTGAAGTGAGCTTACATTAGTTCCCTCACCAAACGCAGAAATATTTACCTTCTTTCGAACGTTTCACCATCTAATCACGCCATAACATCGGCGCTGGTATCACTACGCCAATAAACGTTGATTTATATTGTTGTTTAATTCATAAACATATTCATAAGTGCTGGAAATTTAGGAGATTCAAATTTCCCAGAACATTGTCTTCATGGTGAACTGTGGAGTTGTTGACATCTCCCCGTACTTGTCATTTCGTTATGGGTGTTTCCAAAAACTTGTTTTTAATCTGGTATTTTTTTCATTTTGTACTTCTAGTATTAAAAAAATCAATCTTGGTCGTAGACCGACTAAAGGCCCGTTTCCTCCACAACGTTTTCCATTCCAGCTCGCCAAAAATGGCAGAAAAATATTGTCTACGAACAGTAAAAAAGTGACCGCTCTCAGAGAACTGTGTGTATGAAGGACTGGAGAAAGGCAGGACAATTAACTGGCCAGGAATCTATTTCGAATTTCAAATTCTTGGATAGACCCCACATTACAAGCCTCTAACTGGTCCTTCCCCCTCCCTATTTTGATTATGTTTTCTTCCTCTATCGGATCTATTTTACACGTCACATTTCCCGTGACATAATATATTTTCATTGCGTTTCGTAGATCACTATTCTTTGTTTATATTTTACCTGATCTAGAGCTAACTTCAACTCCGCTGACTGTTGCTGGCCAGCTAACACCATGTCTCTGCTAAAATCGTGCATGCTGAGATCATTGATATATAAGCCCGTTTGCACCATGGCATCCAAATCCCTCATTCTAAAAATATAAAAAATACTCATCAATTAAAGGAATGGATTAACACTTCTACACAATTTATATATTTATTTTATATAATAGAATAACTTATCATCTTAAATAAGTCGTTGCAATCAACTTTTTTAAAATTAAATATGCATTGATTTATTACCTTCATTTTCGGTTGTGGTTTTTTCATTTTTTTCATATTTTTGTTTATTTTGTACACTAGTTCTCATCAGTATTTTACTATGGCAACACTTATTAAAATGTTAGAAATTAGAAAGTAATTTGATTGTATAATGAGTGACCGTTTAATTTTCGGTAGGTTGGTATAGTTTTTTATAACTTCCCTTCCCCGCGAAGAGTGCAATAAATGTGTTTAAGTAATGCCAAGTTCTTTGAAATTTTTGTACTGTTAACGATTTCTTGTTTCAAATTTTTGTATTGTTAACGATTTCTGCATCATCTTGCATAAGGCATGCGGAGGCATTAGACCTCTTCATGTTCGCTTCATATTGCTGCATTCCGCAACGAGTTTTTTGGTTCTTGTAAAGCAACTTTACCGGCAGAACTTTTTCTTGTAACTTCGGCATGATATGTAGATAAGTAACTAATGCTCCTGCACAATCTGTCATTTTCTTATCCAATGAATGCTACCAATAGACATGCGCTATGACGTGAATGGTGTTTCACTAATTCAATTTATGAAAATAAAGATCATCTATGCTAAACCGCCACCTATCGACGAATTTCGTATTAAATTTTTTTATTTAATAAATTTCAAGCGCGTCATTTGAATTATCTGTAATACAAATTTTGTTTCATTTGGAACTATAGAACGCACTCCAAAAGAACTTGCTGAAATGGGGAAACTTATTTCTCACTAACCCTGTATTTTAGAAATATACATTATAAATTATTGTTTATAAATTTTATATCATATAATTTATATTAGTTTATAAGTTCTGAAAATAATGAAGCTAAGCTTACGGCAATGTCTCATGTTAAAACTACAATTTTAATGAATAATTTCATTTCCACACTTCATAGTTAATTCTCCCTTTAAACGAAATATCCAGGCAGTAGTTTCCTTCACCTGGATTTCGATGAAAATACATTTAAAAATCGTTTACATGAATTAGCAAAACTGTATTTTAATTTCGATTAAATGAACACACCCACAGTTCATTTTCTCTCTCAATTTTAGGTCTATTAATTTAAACCGGGGGAACTCAACGTCGTAAGGTCATGCTATCTAATCTGGAAGATATTTCAAAGATGGTAAATTATTTCAGAGTTTATGGAAGCACTCTTTCACTTAAAGTTGTGGCCATGGCCCCTGAAAGGACGGTATGTTCGATCATTTAAATAGCTCAAAGCAATAAACGAAGATTGGCATTATTTCGAGTAAGTGTTTTATAATATGATAAACCGGAGCTTAGAATGTAATTAAGTGTGCGTTTAAGAAGTCATTAATTATTTATACATCGGAAACACTTCTTGTTAATGAGGTTTATAACCAACGAAAAATAATTAGCTTCGAAAATTCTCTTTCATCTTTCCAATCCATTGCAATTATCCCTCAATCAGGAAAGCCTTCTTAGAAATTAATTTTGTCATGTTAATTAGATTCAACCGTTGTAATTAGAAAAAAAATGCATGAGCAAAACTTTTGAAGGTTATAAATAATTTTATAAACCTGCTTTCTTAAAATATTCTGAGCTCGTGTATGAGAATGTAAAAAAATATAGAAAAAGGTCACTAATAATTGTGTAAGAAATTTTTGATCACTAAATATATATAAAAATATTATTTGATATTCATAGATTTTTTTATGAGTTCTATAATTATTTTAAGGCTACCCGTAAAGCCCTATCTTGCCAATGTTAAATTGATCAAAGTCGGGTACCTTTTTCTCAGTAACTATGCCATCTACAACTACAAAATTCGCTACGCATATAAAAGGGACATTCTTACACATACTGTACTTCAATCATATTGATTAAGGTATAAAAATATTTTTTAATTTTTTTTAAACAAAACTCACAGAATTTCGCGGGATTTTTACTACTGAAAAATGGTACAAATTTATTTTTTCATCGTATAAACAAACTTCTGCTACAGTATATGTCGAAAGACATAATACATAATATATGCAAATTTCAAGAACATACTCAGTTCCGTTTTCTGGGAAAGGTACCCGAATCTGGAAAAACGCTGTTTCGAGAAACACGTAAACACGTTAAATGTTCTTGCATACATTTCTTTAGGCGTCTATTAGTGCAAAAAATATTTAACGAACTTCTAATTCTCTCAGATAAAAAAAATTGGTATCATTATAAAGAAAAAGGTTCAAGTTAAAAAATAAAAAAAAATGTCAAATTTTGCTTCCAGGTAGCCTTAAATGTAATTATGAATAATTGTTAAAATATTCTTAGAAAGATTATTAAGTACCATATATTAGATCGACATAGAAAAAGATTGGAGTTAATATGATTTTTGTATATGTATTTCAATACACTGCTTCTTTTTATTTTTTTATGAGCACTTTTATGATTTTGCAAATTTGTAGATTTTCAAATGTTAGAATTTAGGAAACACTTATCCGCAAACTAGTGTTTCCAAATTGCACAAATATCAGGTACCCAATTTAAAGAGTTTTGCTTCATATTGGCAGATTCCTTTCTGTTTATAAATCGAGAAAAAATTTTAATATTAATAGTATTATTTAATCAAGAGGGTGAACTGGCTAATATTGCGTATACGGGCCACATAGCCAAAATATTTCACCAAACGCCAAACAGCTCTCTCCAAAAAGCAACCCCAACTATCCTAATTAGCGTTGCTTCCGAAAAATGGAGACCATTTTGTTCTTTTCGCAGTAAATAATAAAATGTCAATGTTTAACATAGAATTTACAGAATTCGTTTAGAAAAAACAGTACTCACATTTTTAGAAGCGATCATTGTATCATTTCACAACAGTTTTTTCGCACAGAGAAAACAAAATCCAGAGTTTATTGGATGCTGGAAAGGATACGGAAGAACATGCCATTGAAGAACACGCGGAGCAATTTACGTTTACGTCAAACGACCATGAATATCAAAACAAAACTGCGTCTATGAAAAAATGCCAGAATTCCTTTAAAGGTAGAATTTCCCTGAAAGTTCGGGAATGTTCGCGAACACTTCGAGGCGGGTTTTTTTTGTGTTTTTTTTTGCGCTACTTCTATCACAAAAAGAATGGCGCAAGTGCATATAGTTCGTCACCTAGTTTTCTCTTCTACTGAAATTGCGGTAGAATTTCAGGAGATCGGCTTGTGACGTCATGTCTCCTTTTCGTTTCCAACGAGTTCATGTGGTGACGCTGCCACAAGGATAAACCGAAGAATTTGTTTTCGGCATTTCTCGATGCCATTAAAACAATTTTCCCGTCGCACACGGCCGACCAAGGACAATAGAAGTGAGTATTGCCTCTTTTTAACTTTGCTGAATTACGATAGCTCTCCCGATGCATTTCTGTCAGAATTCAACATTTTTAAGATTCAGGCATAACTTGAATGTAATCTGAATGGGAAGCGAGGGCAAAGCCCGAAGCGGGGGGAGGGTGGTCTCCCTCCACTACACCTTCACTGATGCATTTCCTTTCACTCATTCAGGAAAATTACCAACTCTAAAAAATATCCTAAACAAAATGGTGGCAGGCCGGTTGCTCTGTTGCAAGCCGACTTTGGAAACAATTCAAAAAATTTCAGTAGGTAACGGACTGTGTACTTTTACCAAAAAAATTCAGAGATCAAGTGTTACTGATTCACGAGAATAGTGATTTAGAAGGTTTAGTTTACTTACTTTCAATACCAGTATCCATAGTGGAAGTCCCACCTGCAATGGGTATCCACTGATACAAGAAAAGTATTGTGACAATTTCACAAGCACTAGAAATAATTCCAAAAAAGCCGAAAAAATCCGGCAATACTGTTGGGATGCCGGAAATAAGAAAAAGAATTGAGGAAAACCGTAATGACGTAAACATCAGTAACTTGACAAAAATTTTGGCAATGTGGCCCGTATACGCAATATTTACCGGTAGACTACTATAAAACATAACCTACGTTTGTTGATAATTCAATATGTAGTACAACATATGTATATCTAATTTTAATGGTTTGAGATAACCAAAGTACATAAGATCGAGTAATTTAAAGGAAAACACAATCATTTTAGAAGGTATTAAATGTAGGTTTCCTTATTATTTTGTGAATATGCATGTATAAAGCGGTTTTTTAAATGTATACATTTAAAAAATAAATAAATTTATATACAGGAAGTATATATTTTTTCACACTTTATTCAGGCTTATGACTGGCAAGATATTGCACTACACAAATACAATGCTGGCGTGTTTGAAAAAAAAATTTTTCCTATATCAGTTTCATTCGTTTTTCTCCTTCCTCCTTTCTCCCAAATATTTTCTTATTAGGGAGAATTCCTACCACCTTTTCTATCCAGGAGAAATCCTTTGTTCATTCAGTTTGCCAGGTTATTCTTAATATTAAAAGACATCAAAATTTTGTGTTCATATAATTAGACATTTCGAATAATCAGTCTAATGTATAAAAAATAAAAGACGAGTTGTACACACATATAACTTGGTATAGAAATAATGGGAAATAAAAAAAAATTTAATATAGATTGCCATATACAACGTAAAGTTTAAACTAAAAGAATATGTGAAAATTTAAAACCTCTTCATTTATGAAGAATTGATAAACATCGTCAAGTTTGATAACTAAATACAATATTTTATTAATATACTAATGAAGTACATAATATTATATGTACACAGGAGTTCCTAAGTACACCATGCTTTTCCATTCTTCCATGTACATCATTTGGCCTTTCAAATGCAGTAGCTTATCTTCCAAATCTACAACAAAAATATTATGTATAAAACTATAATTTTTCTATGTGTTTTAATGTAATTTTAAACGTGCTTCAAATGTAACTTTAAACGTGTTTCAAATGTAATTTTAAATATATTTCAAAAATGCAATTTTAAACGTGTTTCAAATATAATTTTATAAGTGCATATTTTCATATCTATATTTATTCATTAATCACACATGATCTGCCACCTGAAGTTTTTATGAACTTACATTAACTTACTGTAAACCTGATATTTATGATTGTGGTTGGTTGAAATTGTATTAATTCTTTTAAAAAATACTTTTCGTTAGTAACAGATAATAAACAGTAGAACTCCGTTTACGTAAACAAGCTTAACGTGAGTGACATTTAACATGAACAGAGTTAACGTGAATTCCCGTGGAATTATATAGTAATTGTGATACAATCCTACACTTTCAAGATAATCTGTACTACTTGTAAAGGGAACGAACTTTTTATCACAGTGCTTGTTCACATTAATGAGGTTCGACTGTATCGGAAACGATGACTGTATCGATTTAGACAGATAGTTTTGTTATATCGTTTCACAGATGATTCTGGTACATTTAATTAAATTGAGAAAACTCTATATACGACATTATTTAGTATAAGCAGGTTTATATAGATCATTTTGAAATACAATACATTATCAATAGAACATTTACACGAATACAGTGTCGTGGTTAAAATGTATGAAAAAATAAGGGAAGGCAATCACACTGAACTTATAAGAATAAAATTAAATGAAAAGGACAGAAATACATGTCGTAAATACAATGACCTATTACTCCCAAAAATAATTAATTAATAATTATTAATTAATAAATTTAATAATAATAATTATTATTAATTAATTAATAATTCACTGCAAAAATAGGGAGGAATAGTATGAATTATAAAGGTGCAAAACTTTGGAATGAACTACCAGAGGAATTCAAAAAATTGAAAAGTAAAGAAACATTTAAAAAAGTCTAAGAAAATATTTGATACAGGGTAATGGAAACTAAATACAGAAAGTTAGAAAAAAAATACATTAAAAAAATATATTAAAAGGAAGAGTGATTCCCAATTGGTCATGTGACATCTTTGGTATTAGATTATAATTTTAAGGTCCCAGGTGTATTACATCCTTGCCGATATTTACTTGGGACCTTTCACTGTAGAGTCCAATATTATGTTTAATATATATTGTCTGTATTATTATTTATAGCTATGTGGTATATTGTTATTATGACTTTACAAATGAAGAATAAATAAAGCAGTGATTATTAAAAACATTAAACTTGAATATTCTGAACACTGATGAGAGTCAAAGAAACTTAAATTAATGAAAATAGCAATTCCTCACTAAAAATACAAACCGATTTATTTCTCTGAAAGCAGCATGAATTCTGAAATTATCTTGTTGATTTGTCTGAATTATCTGTTTGGAAATATCTTTATGAACATTCCATACAAACAGACACGTAGTCTGGTGTGAGGGCCTGGTATTCGTTAACCCCCAAAGAGTATGTTTATGTATTATTTTAAAGAATATTTAGCCTCTAATCTTGGGGAAACTAAACCCATGAATCAATCTTAATCTTTACCCAGCCGAGATACCTGTCTACGCCCTTAAATACATATATTTTCCAAAACACTTTAATGCATATATATTTATATATATCTTTCGATGGCAACATTTCTGACATTTTAAATGTGAACAATAAAATAACAACACTGTTAAATATCTAATTAGCGGACGTTCCATAATTTATAAAATTAAGCAGTGGTTACTTATTGCACCTCCACATATTATTATAATACAATAATTTCTGCCCCCCCACGTTTTGATTATAGCTCAAACTAGAGCTTTATTTGTATGTTGACCTTTGCTGTGTTGACCATATTTGGCAATTGTGTTATCCCTGCGGAGGGTAATAATACCTTAACACCTTTACATACGGAGAAAGAGAGCGTTGTTTCCTGTCCTCATTCGTCTAGCGGTCCAAGACACTCCGGGCTAAACGGAGGGACCCTGGTTCGAATCCAGGATGGGGAAAGCGTCTCTTTTTCTCCAAAATTACATAAGCTCTAGTTTGAGCTGTAATTAATACGTGGGTGGCAAAAATTATAGTATAATAAATTCCCCCACGAAAACTCACAAAATTCTCGCCCCGGAGGCTTTCTTGTGTTGACCATATTTGGCAATTGTGTTATCCCTGCGGAGGGTAATAATACCTTAACATCCACATATTATATCATTTCATTTCAATTTTTTGCTAGCAAACTGTCAACGACCCCGAGGAAGCGGCAGTCACAACTAACAGTAAGATACGAAATGGTGTAAGAAAGACACTTTCTTATCCTCAGAAGTGTAGGGTTAAATGCATCAAAGATTTCGGGTAAAGCATTTCTCGAAAAAGGATGGATGATCACAAATACAAAAATTATTGGAATTAAATTATTGATGATACTGTATTAAATAAAAGTTCTGCTCAATTCATGCGTATTTTCTTTCTGTTTTGTAACACTGGATTAGATTTGAATACTTGCCAAAATGGGCAAATATAAGCCAAATAACGACAAAAACAGAGCCAAGTCCGCTTGTTGAAAGTAACAGAAACACAAACTCAAGCAATGACAGCCTTTATACTCTTACAAGAGCAACTGTCAGAAGAGGATCTTGGAAATGAAAAAAAAAACTACCCACGAAGATAAAAACTTTTGAAAATGCTGTACAATTGTTTATCCTATGCACGTTTAACTACATAATATTAAACTAATATATTGATAATAAAAATCCCCATAAAGTACATGCATATATTAAATAATATACTGCTTCATAAATAGCCAGATATACAGAGTGGTTAGTAAAGTCCTTATACACGCAGATAACTGTCGAACAGAGAGAGCTATATGTATGAACGTGATGTATATATAGGTAGTAAAGTAACAAGACGAGACTGCGCGCAGCGCCCCTAGCGAAAAAATTCAGAACTTAGAACTGCTATCTCGAAAACTATTCAAGATACGGGGAAAAGTCAATTACAAAGTTGTTAAGCACCAGCTAATTAGTACGAAACGATTTTTTTCCACCACCTTAATCGGGCAAAAATCGTGATTTAGGAAGTTTAAGTGCTACAGGACGCCCCTGCGTGACAGCTTTCCCTTCGTACAGCTATGCATAGAGGGGAAGCTTTGGGTAGGGGCGATACTTTCATTGCGCACACAACTTTAAGGGTGGTTTAGTAAAGTCATTATACACGCTGATAACTGTCACACTGCGAGAGATAGATGCATGAATATGATGTATATGTACGTACTGTATACGTAGTGAAGTGACTATGCGCTACAAGGTGAGACTGCGTGCAGCGTACAAATACAAATTTTATTTTCATGCCATTTTTACATCTATATTTTCCATTCTAACATCATCAGTTGAAATTACATACCTAGCGGAAAAATTCAGAACGTAGATCTGCTATCTCGAAAACTATTCAAGAAACGGAAAAAAAAAAGTTAATTCCAAAGTTGTCCAGCATCACTGATGCAGTACAAAATGGTACATGAATTGCGGGAATAGAACACGTCAAACGCTAATATGTGAGTATTTGGTTCGGCAAATGTGAATAGCGTATTACTGTGTGTCATTATGTGTGCTCATTACGTGTGGCCACCGTCGGCCACAATACGCGTTTGTATCCTATAGAGCATTTATTCTCGCACATTCAGTAGCATTGCAGACGTGACGCTTGTACAGGCATTGGTAATGCGACTGCCGACATTGTCCACAGTCGTCGGTTAGGTGTGATAGACCTGTCTTTTGAGATAGCCCCAAAAGAAGAAGTCCAATGGGGTAAGGTCCGGTGACCGTGCAGGTCAGCTCACACTACCACCATAGCCAATGACCTGTTGGCGGAAGGTTTGGGATAATAATAGTTGTACTTCTGTTAGATGGTGAGGAGGAGGAGGAACGCCGTTATGTTGGAACCACATGGTTCTCCGCTCACTCAATGGAACATCATGCAAAATATCCGATAGTACGCTCTGTAGCAGCTGCAAATATCGACGTCCCGTTAATGTGCCCTCGTAGTACATAGGTCCAATGAGTCTGTTGTTCAAAATACCGCACCACACATTAACAGACCACCGCACATAATGTCGGACTGGTCGTCTCCATAAAGGATTTTCGAGAGCCCAATAATGTCCGTTGTGTCTATTTAACACCCCGTTGCGGGTGAATTTTAACTCGTCCGTTCAAAGGACATTCGCTAAAAAATTCGGCTGCATATCTAAGGTGTTCATAACAAAGTTGCATCAACAAAAACGTCGCTCAGCAGCCCCTGAAATTAGTAACTGCAGCAGATACCGGTGATCCTGATAAAATTTCAACATGGCGTTGCTGGTAATATGGATCCCCAAAGTGCGTGCAATATGGACCCCCCGTAACCGTCGTATTTTCCAGTCTCAGACTACAAACTACTTGCATCACGTGATGACTAAACTCAAGCTGAAAATGTACAGTTCTCCCACTCCACTTCACTCCAACGAACCTTTCTGCAAGAGGGCAAACCAGGTGTGCGAAACGCCAACTATCTCTTTTGTGATTCAGCTGTTACTGATGACTGCCATGAAGAACTATAGGTCATGTGTATGATGTGTCAATTATGGGCACATAGTGAATGTGCTGGAGCCGAGAAAGAAATTTATATTTGCAACTTTCGTGAACAATTTATGTCTTTTCAACAATAAAGTTCATTTTTAACAAATAAACTGTGACTGTATCTTGGGGGTCCATAATATCCGCACTTAAAAAAAAGTGATTTCTCTTTTTTTGGTAATCGTATTATGGAGAGAGAGAGACGTTACTGTATATATTATAAAAATTATTACTCCTGTTGTGGCTATAGTTGATTAGCATATGCGACCAACCATCCCCAAAATGAGTGAAATTAGCTTAAAATGTAGGCGCAGTTTACAAAAAATAAAGTGGAGGTCCATATTACCCTCTTCTCCTATATACTACGACAAATATTGCTTAACCGCTGGCTTAGAATTTGTGGGAAGAATATTACTTATAAAGTGGTTATCTCCAAAATAGGGGTGAGCTCCCACTTGCTGCAAGATTTGCCGCACACGGCAGCCTGTTGGGCCACACATCATAACAACTTCTCTTGAACTGCCCCATGGGTGGATCAGAACATAAGCTAAAACGTCCTCTGGTTGCACACTCTGACTTACACATGCGTGGCGACCTGAACGGGGACGAGGTGTGATGCTACCCATTTCTTTCAGCCGTCGAACCACATTAGTGATGGTTATTGCAGTCGGATGGGGTCCCAAAATAAAACGTACGGCATATTGTCATGCACTTTCTCTTGCATTACGACCACATTCCCCATATAACAGCACCATCTCGCAATACTCGTTGTTGGAATAATTCGCCATATACTATATAAGTACAGACGTTTAACGCACCGTTTCACTTCTCACACTGTCTTACACTCCTTGCCTGGCCACTATTTTATGCTTACCGATAACGTATGACGTAGCGTACACATTTGCATATCATGCGCTTTGTGACGAGATTGTGTGTGCAATGAAAGTATCGCCCCTACTTGAAGCTTCTCCTCCACGCAGAGCTGTACGAAGGGAAAGCTGTCGCGCAGGGGCGTCCTGCGCCCCTTAAACTCCCTAAATTACGATTTTTTCCTATTAAGTTGGTGAAAACAAAGTTTTTTACTAACTAGCTGGTGCTTAACAACTTTGTAATTGACTTTTTGCCCTTATCTTGAATAGTTTGGAGATATCAGCTCTAAGTTCTGGATTTTTCCGCTAGGGACGCTGTACGCAGTCTCATCTTGTAGCGCATAGTCACTTTCCTTTACCTATGCATTACGTTCATACATATAGCTCTCTCCGTTCGACAGTTATCTGCGTGTATAAGGACTTTACTAACCACCCTGTATATGTAAACCCGATATATACAAAAAGTAAAAAAACAAAACTTTGTATAGGTATGATATCTACCATTTGTATTGGGAGCATACTAAAAATATGAGTATTTCTACAAAACATAATAAAGGCTGCTAAAAAAAGAAATACGGAATAAAAAAAAGTGATACATAAAAGTAAATAAGTACAGCAGGCCCTTTCGGTTATCCTGGACTTCGCTTAAGCGAAATTCAATCAAGTAGGGTCCTACTGCAATGTGTAAAATTTTCTACAAAAGTTAAAATCATGAACGATACTTTAAAGTCTATTCGCTGTAATTTGTAGCTACAGTAATAGCTCCTTAATCCGATACGTTCGGGACCACAGCCGTGCCGAATCATCGAGAGTCAATATGGTTTTAACGGGAATACCAAAGAAAAATTAATACAGTACATTGATATTTAAAACAAGTTGTAATAAGCTGCTCTATGGCAAAAAAATACACACATGAGTATTACTGTTTATCTCTGATATCACATTACCTCCGTGATTCGGACCTTTTCTTTAAAAAATTCTTACAGATTATGCACAAATTTATGAGTTCTGGAGAGTTATAGCTTTTTTTTTTGGGATTCGGCACATGTTGTAAATGTATTTAATGATTCAGAAGCCTGTTTCCACGAGACTTTAGTTTCATCTGCCATGTCTCCTTCTTCTTCATCCGAGCTGGCGGTCAAGGACAACAAACGGCTGAATCCAACCGAAAAAACCGAACGCGAGCAGCTCGATCGATGCCGGATTATAGAATGTGCCGAACCAATGAATATCGGATTGAAGAGCTTCTACTGTAGTTCATTTTATAAGATTGCAAGAAAACCCGTTATAACCTGAGTCATCACCTATTGACTGCAAACTCATCAGAGTACTGCGGCCTTCTTCCCCAGTCTCTTCCTTAGTTCTTAAGCGAAGTTCGGATAACCGGAGCGCTACTGTAGTGTGTAAAATTTTTTACGACAGTTAACATCATGATCGATACTTTAAAGTTTATTCTCTATAATTTTTAGCTCTTTCATTTCATAAGATTGCAAGAAAATCCGTTATAACCTGAGTCATCACCCATCGCCTGCAAGCTCATCGGAGTACTGCGGTCTTCATCCCCAGCCTCTTCCTTAGTCTCATCTTCTTTGACTTTGACAGGTTCCACTGATGACATTTCGAATATGTTGTTGGTATGACTATGTATCTATATAAACACATATATGCCAAAAAGCTAATGACTAAGTAGACAAATGTCTGTCATTTACAATAGCAATATATATCAACAAGAAGATCAGGAGTTACATACAATACAGATAATTTAACAAAATTATTTTTAATCAACGTATTTAAGAGTTAAATTTGTACAAATGAAAACCACGTAACGAACAATAGCATATTTTAAATTATATTGATGAGATTGAAAAATATTATTATTTTATTGAAATATACTTCATTTGGGTTATTATGCAAGTAATATTCTCCCCATAAATTCAAAGTCAGCGGTTAAGCAATATTTGTCGTAGTATAGGAGAAGGGGGTAATATGGACCTCCACTTTGTTTTTTGTAAACGGCGCCTACATTTTAAGCTAATTTCACTCGTTTTGGGGATGGTTGATCGCATATGCTAATGAACTATAGCCATAAAGGGAGTAATAATTTTTATAATATATACAGTAACGTCTCTCTCTCTCTCTCCATAATACCATTACCAAAAAGAGAGAAAACACTTTTTTTTAAGTGCGGATATTATGGACCCCCAAGATACAGTCACAGTTTATTTGTCAAAAATGAACTTTATTGTTGAAAAGACATAAATTGTTCACGAAAGTTGCAAATATAAATTTCTTTCTCGGCTCCAGCACATTCATTATGTGCCCATAATTGACACATCATACACATGACCTATAGTTCTTCATGCAGTCATGAGTAACAGCTGAGTCACAGAAGAAATCGTTGGCGTTTCGCACACCTGGTTTGCCCTCTTGCAGAAAGGTTCGTTGGAGTGAAGTGGAGTGGGAGAACTGTACATTTTCAGCTTAAGTTTAGTCATCACGCTCTGCAAGTAGTGCTGTAGTCTGAGTCTGGAAAAATACGATGGTTACAGGGGGTCCATATTACACCCACTTTAGGGATCCATATGACCAGCAACACCATGTTGAAATTATTATCACATCACTACTCACAAACCTAACCAAAAACTTGAAGTCTGATTTCGACACATTATCGTCTAACTAGTGTAGTTCCAGGTATAACATCGAAATCTGCGCATTGTGCAAAGTAAATACCCATAAAACTTAATATCTCTTAGCTTACTAAACGTTCGCGAATAGGGTGAAACTGCTATCTCTCACAACACGAATGCTCCTTCGATAAATCACAGCAATGTCAATCTCTTATTTAAGGCAGATTATATAAGAGTTAAGGCAGATAAATTAGAATTGATTTACCCCTCCACCACTAGAGTGTTCCTCGTTCAGGCCGAGGAACCGGAGGCGGTATCCATAATATCTGCAAGGTCCATATTACCACAATTTCCTCTACTAAGAAGCAAATTATGATTTGCAAAAAAGTCTTAATTTTAAAAGGAGTGAAACATTTTTGAGAGATAAGCCCATATTTAACTTACAAATCTTATTTGTTATTATAGTTATTGTACTTCCTTACATATTCTATTATTAGAATTATTAATAACATTTTTATTATATTACTTACTTTAATTATCAGTTTATGTTACTGTAATCATCACACAGACACATAAACACAGTTTTTAAAAAACACATTTTTCAGGGTTATTTATTTTGTGCATAATAATTACTCTTTGAAAAGTTTTCTATCACTTCCCGTTTCTGTCTAAATATTCGATTAATATAAACTACTGTGTATTAATAAATTTTTTTCAATGCGATTGATCTTTCAATTCTTTTTTCCATATCAGTGTCATATAATTTTTTTATTTTTTATTTTGCATGTAGAAAGTTTCATTTATGTTTATTTTTAATGGTTTTTTTTTCCAAATATTTTCGTCATATGTCTACGAATACACAGTATTACCTCCCGTAAAGGACATCCTCGAATAAGGGACACTTCTGTTTAAGGAACGAGCCCTCTGGTTTACGTATCAAGGATTACACCTTCGGAAAAATAAGCACCTTTATTTATGGGACAAAATGTCCGACCCGTAAATATCCCTCATTGAAAGTATCGTTCTACGCTGCCGACTTACCTATGACTCAGCTTTCGATGATGTGTGTCGATGTCAGCTATATCCAGACACGACTAGCCATATCGATGGCTCTATTTATGTCGAAAATTTGTTTCACCTTTGGTGAACAATAGAAGTACCTTCTCAATAACGGTCACCTAGAGACTTCGGCATCTTTTCACTACTAGAAGGCATTAGCTAACCAGCTGATTAAAGATAACGCCATTTCAATCTGATAGTCGTTAAATAGAGGCTTCTGCTATCGACAGTGTCCTTAAAGGAGCGGTCGCTAACCTTTCGGACCTCAGGGACCACTAAATTCATAATTTTAAATCCCGCGGTCCATTAATATGAATTTTTTTAGAAAGATAAATACAGGGCTTCTCTTGATAACCGCATTGCGGCAATGAGGGGTTTTTTTTGTTTTGTTTTTTTTAACTAATTGCAGATCATTATCTCAACTCCATTTTAGATACAAAAATTTACAATTAATTATTTTAACAGAAAGTTAGAAATTAGTACTTAAACCAAGGTTCTTCAACCTTTTTCAGTCCAAGGGCCAATTTTGCTTATTCTTGTAGGCCCATGGGCCGCACTACTGTATCAGCAATATTAGGACTGAAAGAAGGCGGCTCGAGGGATGCGTCCCCCCCTCCCCTGATCAGCCTTTGTTGATATTTTTTCCTTAAGTCTATATTAGTTTTGCGTGCCCACCCAAAAATATTTTCAAGATTCGCCTCTGAGACAGTATATATATATTACAATGTAAAATATGTATGGAAGCAAAAAACATTTACAATACTTTTAGTTATTAATATGTAAAGCGAAATCAAACCTTTTAGCGAGATTTTTGGCACTGCTTATTTTTAACAATCCTGTCAATATCAGGTCTTATTTTTGATATTGCAACCCTAAGAGTGTTTCCAAGGTGGACGTCAGTTATTCTGGTCCTAACTTTTCATTTTATCAACTTCATTTTTGGAAACAGTTGTTTATAGACTTATTGATGTAAGCAGGCAGGGGGGGGGTTAATAGGTGTTGTAATTCCCACTGCAATAAAATTTTGTGTATATACATATGGATATATTGAGTTGTAGCTCTGTAACCCCCTCCCCGCCCACTGTAAACCCTTTGTAACCTCCCTATGATCTTTCTAAGTCAGCCTATGTACAAATATATAAGTGCTCAAGAACAGTAACGTTTTCAGAGCATGCAGTCAGATGGCTGAGAATACGTTCTACCAGCACATATAGAATTTGACGAAGACTTGCCAATTTTCTGAATCACTATTGCAAATCAATGAAACTACGCCTAGTACCTCCTATACACTAGAAACCAGCAAAACACGATTGGGAACAACGTGCTACTTTGATTTCCTAGTGTTTTAAAATATTCATTACGAAATATGAAAATGCCAACAGAATAAAATACATATATTTCGGACTTAGAGGGAGTGCAGGGACGTCATTCATGTGTGAAACAACTTATATTTTTTCACGAGCTGGCCGGCCGCATAAAACATGTCGGCGGGCCGCGGATTGAAGACCCCTGACTTAAACGTTTAAGCTCCTATCAATCACATTTTGTGAATTTAGTGCAATATAAAGGCAAAAATTGTCATTCAGAATATAAGAATTTCTTAGAATATTATTTTTGTTTTATTATTAATCAAACATTAAAAATGCAAATAGTCCAAATTTTTCTGCGGACCACCAAAATTTTCTCGCGGACCATCAGTGGTCCACGGATCGCCGGTTGGCAACCGCTGCTTTAAAGAACTGTCGCTATTTTCTGTTTCTTATTTATTTTACACGAATTCCTCACATCTACTTAAAGATTAGTTAGAGATAATTTTTTATACAAATCCCAGAAAATATATTGTAACCTGTTTCAAACCCACAGTGAATAGGTATTTTCTTTAAAAAAATGACATTAACGTTGAAAATGTTTTTATCATCCTCTAACTACATTATATTTTTCAAAGTAAAATTTTAATATTTAGAGAATATTTGTGGTATACACTGGCGGACGCAAGGGGGGTTGATGGGGGTTGTAGCCCCCCATTGCGATGAAATTTTTGTATATATACATATGAATATATGGAGTTATAGCTCTGTCATCCCCGCATTGTTAGCTTGTAACTCCCCTTATGAAATTTTTGCACACGCCCATGGTTGTATAAAGTGACTGGAACATATCCTGGTAGTGATTGAAGTGCCACCCGTTGAATGATTGCAGCGCCACCTTGTGGAAAACTAATCTCATGGACGGTCGTTGGCGCACCACGTATTGCCCGATGTAGCAGCTGTGTAACAAATACACAGAAATATGCGTATGTGTGATAGATCCCTAGAACTGCCATGTAAATTACGTGCCGTGACGCAAAGTGATTTAACGCATTTTGTCCTTTAACACTCGACCCTCCAAGTAAAAAAGTCAGATATCCAATTAGATTAAAATTAAATAAATGCTTTCGCAATCTCTGGTGACATAAATATGTCATTTTTGTCGTAACGGAATGGTATTACGAATAAAATATAACCAGTTTCATGAGTTCAAGCTCTGTAAAAATATGCCGGACAATGTTGCAAAAAGCTCTTACCGTCTTCCATTTACACTCAATGAGTGGCTTCGTGAGGTCGAAGACTGATGTCAATTTCTTGCCAATGATGTCCGGCATCACGGCTTGCAGACTGTTTCCAATAGTACGGATTACCAGATGATGGTCGATGACGATGCAGAACGGAAAGATTTCCAGGAACAGGAACGCCTTAACTGGAAGCATGTTTTTCTCGATGCGTTGAACGTTGCGATGACGCTCCGTTTGAAAAGCACTATTATCAAATGTGAGTTGCATCATCACGTGTAGAGTGTCAAAGATAGTTTCCTCTTTTAATACTTGAATATCCACGTCTGTGTTATAAAAGAACTTTCCAACTTGCTGTAAATAAAAAAAAAAGGTTAAAAGCGCCTAATGAAAAACATTTAATAATAAAAAGTCCGAAATTGTAAACGGATATATTTACCTATCCCCCCCCCCATTTCATACAGTGGATTAACTCCTCCCTTCGAAAAGTGGAACGTGTCCATTCTTCATCGACATATGCCGATAAAGGCCTGATCAGGTACTTATACTACTTCCATACATAACTTGCACATTTACTAAAATTTTTGACAACCTTGAGAAAGAGGTCATAATTTTTCTCAGCCCCCCCCACCCATAGACGTACTCATGTGGGCGCCTATAGTACACAGGAACATATAATAAGAGTTATTATTACCCTTCTCAGGGTTAATGCGATTGAGAAATGGTCAATACACAAAGCCACCGGGACTTTTTTTTTTTATTTTTGGTAATTATTCACAGGGAATTGACGAATAATAATTTTTGACACCCACGTGTCAGCTCAGACTAGAGCTTTTTTTTTTGTAATTTTTCATAGGGATTTGACGAACAATAATTTTTTGACACCCACGTGTAAGCAGGGCTGTCCTGAAGAAAATTATTGAGAGTATGCAGTGCTGTCTTAATTAAAGAGTATTGAAATTGCTGAGTTACACTAGACTTGGTGACGTCAACCCGCCACGCTGATCGGCATTTGACTGGTCGTCTATCGTCTATCCAAGCCCAAGGTGTCACTTGCCACTTTCATCAGTTTTTCATTCCTCTTCTGGTCATACGCAGGATATTATTTTGAGGCTTGGTGGATTCAGGGGGCTTCCTCGTTTGTTTTCATTCAAGTTTGTAAATGACTAGCAAAAAAAAAGGCTGAACTTTGTTGAAAGTTGTCCAAAAACCAGCAAATACGAAAACTTTTTTGAGACCTTAGAATACGCGGCGCATACTCGGTATTTTTCAAAAGTTCCTAAGAGTACGCGGCGCACACAGCGCGTACCCTTTTAGGACATCCATGTGTGTAAGCTTAGACTAGGGGGTTTGTTTTGCTCTTTTGGTAATTTTTCATAAGGATTTTGTTAGATATATGTGACTATCACCGTACATCGGAAAACTAAGCCAATCCGTGCAACCCTAAAACTCTCTCTCCAATTCATTGTACTGTTGTCCGTCAGTCGTTCTTAAAGCTTCTTAGTATTAACGTGTCTTTTTCCTACTTCCATTTATAGCAGAAATTAACCTCAAAACGTATTCAAGATAATATTAAATGTATTTTAAATATCGTTGCTAGTTCATATGCTCATCGTCTCAATTTAATAAGCGAAACTCTAAAGAAGAATTAACTCACACTACTTGAGAAAAAATCTGGATAAAAAGGTAAGTGTTCACTACCTTGCCTAATTGTTTGTTTGTATTAACGTACTTCAAAAACAGCTAATTAGGATTCAAATTTCCAACAGATTTGGCGAATAATAATTTTTGACATCCACGTGCAAGCTCCGGCTAGAGCTTCTTTTTTTTTTTTGTGGTAATTTTTCAAAGGGAATTGACGAATAATAATTTTTAACACCCACGTGCAAGCTAAAAATAGAGCTTTTTTTTAAGGAAGAGAAAGAGACACCACCGTGGCCCGAAATCTAACCTGAAACTCACAGTATGAACCGATATATCTCAAGCTGTTTGGCCACCAAGGCACATCAATGATGTTACGAAGAGGAGCATCGTCCCTACGCTTTTGCGGCCTAGCTGGTTAAGGCACACCGGTTAAAATGGCGGATCCTCGGTTCGACTCCAGGCCAGGGGGGGTCTCTTTTTCTTCTTTATAGAAAAAGAGCTCTAGTTTGAGCTTATACATGGGTGTCAAAAATTATCAATCAGCATATAGTACATCGCCATTTTTTGGTTAAGTACGACAATGTGAATACATTTCTTCCAGCATCCCCTATTGAAAATGGGCTGCGGTTGGCTTCCTCGGCAACATAAAGGCGCAGACAGCGTTGGAAGGAGTTTTCTTGGTAGATAAAATGAGCACTTAGAAGCCGTTGAGTACATCAAGTCGATTGACACCGAAACTGAAGAACGAGTATCGAACGATATAAATTAATGTCCCCAAATTAACAGAAAGCGCCGAAAAAGGCGGTGCCCTACTGAATGAATGCAATATATTCATAAAATCATCACGAAATTTCAAATAGCCATGTGACAGCAACCCCACCATAATATTTCACGGCCACACTGTATACATAAAATAGCCTTGGAAAATATTCCTAAAACTACATGTGATCATCAAGCAAAAGTCTCAACATCGTTAAGAATTTTAATCATCATACATTTAAACATGCATACTATAGCAACATTTATAATTATCATAAATTTAATTCATAATTACTGTAATCGCTCTCAATAACATCATATTAACTAACAACTATTTCCGTTTAGAGACGGTGTTCTGCGATCCCAGCAAACACTTTATAGAATTACATAATGCAATTATCGACATCTTTTGTCCTTCCTCCCATGAAAGTCATTAACAGATGAGATTACTGCATTATAATTTTATTTCATAATTAGGGTAGAACCTGCCTAAAGTGGCCACCTTTGGGACTGGACTGCAATGGTCATCATAGACAGGTGGTCACTATGCGCGACAGACTTTGATATAGGGAAGACTAAGTCCCTACCAGTTCTCTCTTTCTCTCTCTCTCTCTCTCTTAGAAAAAGTGGTAATTTTGTTCAGGTGGTCACTTTAGCAGATTCCACTGTATACATAATAATTTTTAATTCAGAATTATCATAGTTTTTATTTATGCCACGACAATGTCATCCTATAAAGGCAGATTCCTATTTGATCACAGATGTTAAGCAGCTTGGAGCTCGGACAGCCTTCGGGTGGATAACCACTCGTTGAAGACTGCGTGCTGTAGGAGTTCACAAAAATATAATTTTAATTCACAAACCTTTATCTGACCAATAGTGTACCATAAGAATCCTCTCCTTGTGCTTCGGTAGTGTAAAGTTAAGCCGGAAGGAGTTTCGTTTTCACAAAAGAAAGATGGCGCTTTCATCCGCGGGTAGCTGAACTTCAGATATTCGTGGAGGTTATCCAGGCCGTTGAGGAAATCCCGCATATGACGTCCTAGAACCTGCAGTACCCTATCGTACCCGTAATGGCCAACGAAAGCAACAAAATAAACTCCCATGGCACCCAAGAATTCGCGCTCAGACACGCCAAGCACCTAAAAATTTAAAGGTTTCAATGACTCTTATTGTTAGTACTTACCGTATCTGTATATTACATAATCAATAACAGTACATGTTGTCTAATTTATCATTATTGTATATATTCATGTGTATACAATTTTAATCACGTTACACAGATACCTATACAGGCGTACCTTGTTATCCTTTCGAATAGCACCATTACAAAATAAATGGGCAATACAGAAAAGCCTCCTGGATGGTATGTTTGAATTGTGGGAATCTTTATTTAGAAGGGTGATCAAACACCCACATATGTAACTCAAGGTAGGATTGTAAGTACCATCTCCGTGCAATAGTGCGTTATTTTATGTTATAGTGGGCTGTAAAAAAAAAAACAAACATGAATATCACTCCCAGCCGGAATCGAACCGACAACGTTGTTCCACATAGACACGAAAAACGATGCTTTTTCTTTCATTCATTTATAGACGAATTAAGAGACATCTTTTAACGTCTCCCGGTGATCTAGTCGGTTATGACGGGCACGCCAAACCTTGCGAAATGCTGAGTTTGACTTCGACTCTAGCTTGAGCTATAATACGTGTATGTCTTTCTTTATACTTCATCAATGTTTTTTTTAGCAGGTTTCAATAGATATTGAACCCGCTATTGCTTTTGGTTTTTCTGTCTGCCTGTCTATACGCAATGAAAAGGACAAGGCAAAGGTCTTCCGTAAATGCAATAATGATGGCTATTGTTAATGCTGAAAACCTACCGAGTTACTTGAGAATTGGAGAGTTACAAATTAGAGAGAGAGTTGCGAATTAGAAAGTTGGGGAATTAGAGAGTGGCGCTTTAAAGAGTAACGAATTAGAGAGTTGCGGATTAGAGAGTTGCGAATTAATGTTAATTGAAACCCGCTAAATTTAAATATCGACCTTAGGCAATTTTTTTTTTTTTTTGCGAATTGAAGGTTTGTTGAAACCCTGCATCGAGTAAGTCTACCGACGCTATTTTTCCAACGGCATTTAATCATTTCATGTTTCTGCGTTACATTTTGATAATTAATAATGTAATTCGCATATGTAGATTATTGTGTAAGCAAAATGTTTATGAACATAGGGAAATCGAAACGTGGCTCACTCTATCGACGTCGTCTGTAACCTATTCTGCAAACTACGTTAATAAAGTGAGCCACGTTTCGATTTACCAATGAATAAATTTATAAATAAATAAATTTGTAAATTCATAAATCATAATTCATTATAATAATTCATTATATAAATCATACTCCATTATAATAATCCATTATATAAGTCATACTCCAAATCATACTTATTACCAATGTTCATAAATCACGTTTCTATTTACCGATGTTCATAACGTAGTCTGTAACCTATTCTGCTGGCGCAAAATGAACATTGCTGTCCTTGCGCGATAAAAATACAACCAACCAAGTAACCCATTATGCAAAATCTTCGAGCTATTCCTGTAATGTAAAATTTGAAGCAACTTTTGACTTATGGTGACGAAGCTCTAAAAGAATGGAAATAGATAAATAACTGTAGTTTAGTGAGAGTTTAAATTTTTTATTGATGTTCAAATCTTCAGTTTATAGACATTACATTCTTTTTTTTTCGTACAGAATTTCTCTCAATAAAAATTTAATCATTTATTTCAATTTTGAATTATAAAAATTTGTTCATTCCAAAATATATTTTTTCTTTTCGTGATTTGTAACACTATATGTGAACTGAACCCAAAACTGAATTTCGCAATTAATGTCTTTAATCAAAAAGTCTTGGAACAATGCATTCTTAGATTAGTTACGAATGAACAGATCGTCTTTCGACAGAGAAATCTGGATTATTTCTCCGGGATTTCGTCTAGTATAACCAAATTGAAAATTATTAAACCATCGCAGAACATAGAAAATACGACATGGTTCGGGAATTCTCCGACTCCGATTTCTGAATTTTAATGGTCCTTGAATTTTATTAAATCAACAACTGACGCCCAGTTGATCGCATCTGTCAAATATTTAAACCAATCCTTGTGTTTCATGTGCATACCTTTTCTATACTACATACATACATACTTTATATACTACATGCTTATTCACTAAATATGTACAAGCAAGCAATCTTCTATTTTCTGGTATATGTTTTCACATTTCTTAACGTACTGAGATTTCAGGAAAATGCAAAAAATTCTGCACATTTAAATGTAGAGGAATAAAATAGGAATAGAACGGAAATTAATGATTAATCTATTCTTTTATAAAATCGATCATGAACCTATTCTTTTACGAAATTGATGATTAACCTATTCTTTTATGAAATTGATGATTAACCTACTCTCTTGTGAAATTGATGATTAATCTATCCTTTTATAAAATAATTGAGTAATCTATTCTTCTCAATTACATCAATTAAGAAATCTGTGAGGCTATCCAGATCTGTTTCATTTTTATTTTATTTCTTTGGTGAACTTCAACCTCTATTCTGTCTTATATTATATGATGATTATATGCTACTGTGGTCTATAACGTTGGGTGTGATAGCCTCTTTCTCTACCTCAAAATATATTTCGACCTTCAGGGTACTGATAGCCGTTCCCTAGTCATGAACTACGATCACGATTTCACGTGATCGCAGTTCGCAAGTTGCGTTAAGTCGAGGATACTGTCTTAGAACCTCGTCAGACATAAGCAAACGTTTCCTTAATTAGATCAGGAAAGAAATACTGAGGTTTTCGTTAATCGTTTATCAACGTTGAAAAGTTTTATACTCAGCTCGAGTCCATTAAATTCTTCCCGTTTTTCATAAAATTTTCACGTGACGTGCGTATGTTAAAATTCTCTCCAGATTGAAAAAATCGGTCGAATCCAATTTTCTTATCAAATTTAGTAACAACTAACTTAAGTACTTGAGTACAATACTTAAGTACTTGAATGTACAGACATAATTATTGAAGAAATGCAGAAATTTCACCTAGTTGAAATAATGTTTTATTTAATGCTTTAAATGTTCAAGGTAAATTCAATAATTCACCAAAAAATAATTAAATTCCAGTGCAACATCAAATAAATTTAGTGCGCCTTTCTGGCAGATCCTCCGAGGACACGGACGACGTTGATGGTAAACAGAAGACTGTTTCGATCGTTACATTCGGAAAACGTTTACACATACTGTTGCCAAATATAAAAAGCGAAATTATAATTATACAATATACGTTGCCAGATACGAAAAATCAAATTATGTACATATGGAAAACATCATATAAAAGGAAACATTTTGTCGTTTTGCCAATTTTAAAAATTGTCCTTTTTAAGTTTGTTTTCTATTATTTCAACTGGCAACAGTTAAGAAAGCCTGCGAAGTGAACATAGTGTTTCTATTGTGGGAGCGCCCACAAATGTACAAATATTAATTGACATTGTTAACACTTATAAAACAAATTATTTCCACAAATTCCTAAGGGTATTCGATTTTTATCATGTAACTCAGGCATAAATCATGACTAGCAAAACAAAAAAAGAAATAGAGACATCGTCCCTAATTTACATTCGTACTCCTGGCACAACAAAGTGACCCTAGTGCGAATCTAAATCGGGGACGATGTCACTTTTTCTTCTATACCTAAGAAAACTCCAATCTGGCTAAAGCGTGGGTTTCAAAAATCATTAAGTATAAATTGACTTATAAAGAAAAAAATGGTAATTATATAATAAAAATAATTATTGCTTATATAATAAAAGTAGTGGTTACAGTTATAAATAATAATTGAATAGTATAATAGTATCATAAAATACTTGAAGCATACACAAAAAACAAAAATGATGCTGAACCGTCCCGGAGTTCAACCGGGGACCCACCTTGTGTACCGGAGCGTCTTCACCGATTAGACTTCCGGCACACGAATACGACGCTCCCTTTCTTCCTATTTACAATTTAAAAAATCTTATTACCTTCTCTTTAACGAAGGTTTTTCTCCAACCCTTAGAATTCGTTGATGGGAGAGTTTATTGTTTTATTCAAATGCTAGAATTTTATGTATAGTATTTGGTATTATTATATAAACTAATAAAATACATCAAATTATTAACGTATTTAAGCCCCCTGTGGGGCCCGATTAAGAAAAAATAGAGACTACCCACATTTCAGATGCGGCCCCTCCCTTACATGAGGTAATAGGTTTAAATTCCTCAAATTTAGGGTGAACTTTCCAAAATAGCCCCAAAAAAGTAAGCTTTTACTTAAAAATTTAGATACCGATCCAAAGTGAATAAATTAACTTCTAAAAATAACAAAATAAAAGAGTGCAATTTGGGACCCTCTCAATGAGAGCCCTAAGCCCGGGCCTTGCTGGCCTAGTAGTGATCCTGCCTGGCAACAAAGCGTCTAGCTGCAGACCTGAAGAGGTAGAAGCTTCTAACCCGCTGAAATGGGGGAAAGTACTCTAAGAAAACTTCAAGAGAAAGGGCGTAAAACTGCAGAACCAAATTCACACAACAAATAAAGATATTAATAAGCTTTTTAAAAGAAATCAAAACTTTTTCCACTGCGGTCGACAAACATAGATATAAAAAGGAAATTTGGGAAGAGAGTGTTCTCGACAAAATGAATAAATAAAATGAAGGGAACATGGCAACTACAATAAGTGAACCAAATTAAACTGCTTAACAAGATATTACTGCCACAAAATCATTGTCCTTGATGCTTTGATAATACTAAAAAGGAAATTTACTTGCAGGTTTAAAACCTGTTCAAGTATAGTAAAAAATTTATGGACAGTCTATTGGATTTTAGAATGTACCTCAATTGATGCAACGTTACCTAAGATGATCTTGCGTCATATAATGCAATCAAGTATGCCATTATAGTACTTTTGTCGCTAAGTTCAAAGAAATCTGGAATTTTGAGAGGAACTGGTCAGGCTTAAGAGAGAGAGGTGTATTTCCCCAAACAGTCATACAATTGTATATCGAAGTTTTTGAAATAGGTTTAATCAACGTATAAAAATACTGAAGTAAATCTATTGAAGCATTTATTATATTTATCGTACTATATTATAATATGTATTGTACAGGGTGCCCACAAAAAGGGTTCTTGATTTCAAATAGTTTTAAAATAAAAAGTTCTTGGTGTATTTTAAAAATTTTAGTGGCAGCAGGTACCCAAAACTAAAACATTTTTACATATTTATCTATGTTATAAACACTCTATGTGTGTGTCCCTCCCGTAACCTGGCAAATGTCACTGCGATAATCCAGCTCGTTCCACACTGTCCGCAGCAAATCCTGCATTATCGAGTTTATAGCTGAAGTGATGCGTTCCTGCAGATCATCCAGAGTTGTGGATAGTGGAGGCAGATACACACTGTCTTTTACGTACCCCCAAAGGAAAAAAAATCACAAATACTCAAATCAGGGGACCTCGTGGGCCACTTACAAAACACGTTGTCTGCATCATCAGTGCAGCCAATACATTTGTTTGGCAGATGATTGTTCAGAAATTCACGGATGTCGAGATGCCAGTGTTGTGGTGCTCCATCTTGCTGAAAGAGGTAGTCACCACCCTCAGCAACTAGTTGTGGCACCAACCAAATGCTTAGTATGTCCAGGTAACATTCTCCATTTAGGCTTCCTCTGTAGAAGAAAAATGGGCCGTGCGCAATCAGCTTTGATACGGCAAAAAATGCATCAAGTTTTGAAGAATCCTTTTCAACCTCCAGGGACTGATGTGGATTCTGACTTCCCCATATTCTCACATTGTGACGGTTGACCTTTCCATTGAAGTGGAAGGTCGCTTCATCACTGAAAACGATCTTTGACAGGAAGGTATAATCTTTTTCCATTAACGTCTTGAGATTAGCGCAAAATACAAGTCGACTGTCATAGTAATGCGGGTATAACTTTTGTATCAGCTGCAGCTTGTGAGGATGAAACCACAAACGTTTCCAGAAGATCTTACCGTGCTTTTCGGGATCTCTACGCTGTGCGCGTAGACTTTCTTTGGGCTATGCAAAAAGGTTTCCTTTACGAGATCAACTTCTTCAGAGACGGATGGTCAGCAAGAACGTCCCTTTCTCTGATCACAGATTCATCCCTTGTCTTTAAAGTTTGTGTAGCACTTCAAAATTGACTTAGTAATAGATGGATGCACATTACATTTGCGTTTAAAAGCACGCTGAATAGGCACAAGACTTTCTGTTGTAGCAAATTCCAGAACACACCAACTGCATTGTTGTGGTGTGAACGCCATCTTGAAAAGCATTGCTTGGTAGTTGTTACAGAAGTGCAAGAACTTTTTTAGAAAATAAAATATTTAATTTTTGTGTATCTGTTGCCACTAAAATTTTTATAATATTAAAATATCTTTTTATTTTGTAACTATTTGAAATCAAGGATCTCTTTTGTGGGCACCCTGTATTATATTGCGTTATATTTCTTGTATTTTATTATTATTATTATACATTTATTGTGCATTATTATTATCATACATTTATTATATTGAGTTATTATTACATTTATTGGAATGTATTTGTATGATTATCCACAAGATCGAAGTAATAAGACCTTTAAATGCAGTTGCGTCAATAGTATGAAATGTTTATTTAAAAGCTTTCAATTATCAACCGGAGTCTCCCCAATAGGTTTAAACCAGTGGTTTTCAAGCCGCACATTATGGTTTCCCAGGGTATGAGGATTTTTAATCACAAGTATCATAGATATTTGGCAAAACTTTATTCCTTTTGCGAAATATAAACATTATTTTATTAACAGTCTTCATAATTTTAATTTATATCCTTTACGTATTTGTCTTCTACAAATTTATATAAGAAGGCAATCATTTTTATATACATTCAGAGGAAATTAAATCCCACTATAAATTTTCATTTTTGGACATAAAAGCATCCAAAAATTGTTTAGAAGTTAAGGAAACACTAGACCAAAATTGCTTGTTTTACTTTCCTGAAATGAATTTTGTTTGTTTCTATCACATATATCACTGGGTTGTATCAGATGACGAGTTCGAGATGATCTGAAAAAAAATCCTCTACAAAAAACAACTGATTTTTGAAAGAAACACGAGTTTTCCGATTTTGAACAAAAGATGGAACATGAATGGTTGTTTGTTTGTATTTTGTTGTTGTCATTTTTGTGGGGAGGAAAACATCGTATCATATAACCACAAGACTATAAGTTTCCAAAATCTAAATCCAAACTTTAAATGAAAATTTAATGTGAGACCCTGGCAGTTCCTTTTGTTTTGATGACTCAGAATTTTGTTTCCCTTTCTGCATCAAAATGTGATGCCTTGTCCATAAAATAAAATTCCTTGAAATCTACAGATCTCCTAATTTTAAATAGACTCAAAGAACGCCTATACATTTTGGCATGGTCTATATATCAACATGGCCTCTTCAAGCCGGTTGTATATGTTATATTATTTTATATGCATTTAATAGCATTATCTTACGAATTTTTTTTTTTTTTAATTACTTTCTTCATTTCTGAAATCAGCATAGTTAATGAAGAATATTGATTATATTTTAATAAGCGAGCAATCATTAACCACAAACGACGAATCGTTTCAATATAGTAACGTCACCGCTCTCATGGAAATCTTTATGAAAATCAAACGTTTAAATCAAATTTCAATTCACTTGCGGAAATATCTAATTTCTGATGTCAATAAAATGATATATTTTCTTGGAATATCGATATAAAACTATATATTGCTATGTACGATTAAGAACCTATTGATATTGTTTGATTGTTGGGTGTGCCTAATAAAGCTATAATGGCTTTTGATACCCTTTCCCTGCAATAATGACTAAGTGATGTGTGCGTGTGGCAACAACCATTACAACTATATATTGTCATCATACTGGCAAAACGTAAGGTGCACTATTGTCATTTCGTATGATTACAAATTCGTGATAGACATCATTAAATTACCTTTCTTTGAGTAAATCTTCTTCGTTTATTGTACACAAGAGAATTACCAATAAATAATCTGAATAATTCCAGTAACCGCAATATAAAATATACATAAAGACATGAATTGACGGAGTTGACGTCATGTTAAACCGTTTTTAAACGTTAACTGCTCTGTTTCGATAGCATGTGCTATCTATTTGCATCAAAACAAAATAATTTCCACGATGATTGAAAAAATGTTGAAACTGCGCCTGTTCATATATTTATGCAGGTTATTATGCAGATTATTATATCTACGCCGTGTGCCGCATAATTTAATTACTATTATTTTTGATGAATTTTTATTTATTATATAATTTAATTTTTATTTAATTACTATTATTATCATAATTTAATTATATAATTTAATTTTATTTAATTACTATTATTATTATTATAATTTAATTTAATTATTATGCAGGTTATTATGCAGATTATTATATCTGCGCCGTGTGTCGCATAATTTAATTACAGTAAATATGCAAAACTTATGACTACAGAAATCCATATAAACTTACCTTGCATGCTTTTGATGTGAGTCTGGGTATGAGACCATCAGGATATACGTGGTGAGTACTAAATGTGGTATACTCCACTTTCGCTAATCTACGTATTTCTGTCCATTTATCTTCACCGTATACAGAGATAATATACTGACTAAGATTTTCCAATATTAATCCATACATGTTTGAAAGTATTGTTTAACTTTGGACGAAAAAAATGCCAATTTTTTGACCATAAAATCTTGCCGACAAACTTTCTATTTTTCCATGAACAGCTTAATGGATATTTTTAAACAGTAAATATGCTGTTGAAAAATTAAGAATACACCTTTCACAAAATTAAGGACTGACGTAATCGATTTTTACTAATTTCGAATATTTTCGTGTATTTCTAATTTTCGTGTAAGTGACTTCAAAGGATTAAGTTTTTATTTTTTCATAAGCATGCGAATTAATGTTCTCTGCTACTACTTATTTCTCTCTTTCCTTCAGTATTATTCTGTTATTTCACATCAAGAGCCTATACACCAAACCAAATATTCAAAGTTTTGCATACTCTGAACAGAAAAGAATTTTGCCTTCCGACTAGTAGTAATTCCTTTGCCGAAATGGAAAAATCCGCACATTTTTCTCAGATATTCGAGTAAACTTTTGCGTAAGTCTAAAAATTCCCATTCTCGCTAATTGTAGGAAATAAATGTCATTCATCAACTATAAACGCAGTTGTCAATGATAGTTTAGTGACTTTCAAAAATTTGAAATAACTAACGATTGAAAATTGATATCAATTATTTCAAATCGATACCCGTCTTTTCGCTGCAGACTATCGTTATCAAATACCTTCGTTCGCATAAAAATTATCTCGTGGTATTGTTTAGAGCACGTCTCTGAGTTTGAAGAGCGAAGTTTATTCTACAGGCATGGATGACATTGAGCAGGAAAAGAGATGCTGCTTCAGTAACCATGGAAACGGAAAGGACGGTTTGTTTGAGAGTGGCAACCCAAGCTTCTCTGAAAGTTTTGGTGCTTCATCACCTTAAATTTCGCCAAGGCTTCATCAAAGTTTCGTAAATTTCATGAAATTTTATATAATGAATAAAATTTCTTTAAAAAAATTTTAAAAATCCTGCAAATTAATATATAGTGAAGCAAAAGGGTAATCGTTGAACTACTACTTTTTCAACGGGAAGAATATCTTATGCATATTCTTCAGATTTTACAAAATAATGAGATTTCAATCCAATACTTAATATAAACAAAACACAGGAAAAAATCTGTCACTTTCTTTTTTGTTTTTCAAAATTATGTCAGTCGGCAAAGGACGGGTTTTATCATATTATAAAGGTTTAAAAATAGAGGAAAAACAATTCGTTTGTTACTTAAGTTGCTGTTACATTTGGAAATTAAAATTTGTTTTGACGATTTGAAAAGAAAAGGTGAACTCGATAGCACTTTTTCCCCGTGTCCTTTGTATACGATCCAATCACATAAATAAGATCTTCACACGCTCGTATAGGACTGGACGAGCGACAAAATAAGAAAACAAGAAATACTTTCGGACGTTTAAGTTGTTGCATCTTAAGTCGTAAAAATATCGCATATGAGATACAAATAATTTCAAAGTTCGTAAGCAACACCACGTGTAAAGTGGATGTAACAATGTACATGATAAAAATATTTTATGATATTACACTATTTTGTACGTTACTACATAATTTAGTAATAATAATGATCATTTAAAAACAAATACTTTATGATATCACACTTTCTTTTAAATCTGGTAATATATCTACGTATCTGGAAGTAATTCGTTTTCAATTTGTTACATTTTGCGCTGGAAAAACGGTAGTAAAAGTATTTTAAACAAAATCAATTTATGCATAGTTCTTAGATCACATAAAGTTTAAAGTTTGTGGTAAATTTATGTGTAAAAGTTTTTTAAAGTTTAGCATATGCACTGCTCATGACGGATGTTGAAACTCGAGATTTATTTAGTCTCTGATTAACGGAATTTGAAGTTGACTAATGTCGTTGACATGAAGCGCAGGTTGATTATAAATCCGAACAAGGCACACCCAGTTTAAAATAATATTTTTATTGAAATTTTAAATGCTTAGAATAGTTAATTGTGACTCCGTAAAGATAAATAATTAGAATACATCGTTAAAAAACTTTAATACGGCTTTCTAAAGTAGTCTCCAAGAATACGTGTGCACACTTCGATGATACGTGGAGACTAAATATGATTTTAGAATTCGGAACGCAATTACATATATTGTTACCAAATATATAAATTTAAATAATACGCAATACGTGTTGCCAAATATTAAAAGTCAAATTATAATTATACCACAATTAAAAACACTAAATAAAAAAAGATTTGGAACGTTGTCAAGTTTAGGAACTGTAATTATACAGGTTGCATTTCTTGGTTCCCCAAGTGGCAACAACGAAGGAAGCCCGTAAAACAAATAAGGTAGTATTTCTATTATGAAAGCCCATAATTTATTTATTTATTTATTTATAAATTGTGTTGTGTTTTAATTGTATTTGTAAATGTTTATTCTATAATTTTTCGTTAAAAAAGTCAGCCCAGAATATGAAAGATAGATTCCTTGAATTATTCTCTGAACCAACACAACAACAAAAGATAGAACATGGGAGGGAGTGACATTTGGAATGTCTATCTGACAAACGACATTCTTATGAAATTTTCGTTCAACAATCGCAATATCCATCTAGACAAATAAAAATAAGAACTCCCTATTTGATAAAAAAAGAACAATAAATACTACTTCCATTTCAGCTTAGAAATAAAAATGCTTTTATATTAATATTAAAAAAGGATAGAAAAATATTTTGAAAAAAATACATATACTATTTTCAATGATTGTCTACCCACTACTGGATGAAGATTATTTATATAAGTGGGAGCAGGAGGTGTACAAATAAAAAAACATGCCGCACTATAATGAAATAATTGAGGTTGTAGATAAAATTGAATTCTTGGGTATAATTATGATAGAC
>QLNU02015003.1:72887260-72904804 GCA_006491805.2 Dysdera silvatica | reverse complement strand
AAATTCTTGGCTGGCCAAAGGCACTCTCCAGCCAGAGACAGAAGGATTCATGCTAGCCATCCAAGACCAAGTGATCGCAACAAGGAACAATCAGAAATTCATCCAGAGAAAAGACATAGAAAGCGACAAATGCAGACACTGTCATGCGGCATCGGAGACAATCCAACACGTGATGGCAGGATGCAAGATCCTTGCGCAGTCAGACTACAAACATAGACACGATCAAGTAGCGAAAATAGTCCACCAGAAATTGGCAGCGAATGCTGGCTTTCTGACAGAAAAATGCCCGTACTACAAATATGAGCCAGAGACCGTGCATGAGAACGAAACACACAAGCTTTACTGGGATAGAGCAATCATAACAGACAAGACAGTCCCACATAACCGTCCTGACATAACCCTCGTCGATAAATCGAATAAGACCACGTACTTAATCGACATAGCAGTACCCAACACCAATAACATACAGACAACCTACACAACGAAAATCACCAAGTACCAAGATCTCAGACATGAAGTACGAGATATATGGGGTATGGAAAAGATCCTCATCATCCCGTTAGTCATCTCAGCAACAGGGATAGTACCAAAAACGCTTGCGACGAATTTGGAGATACTCAACATTGACCCAAACACCTACATTGAAATACAAAAAGCCACAATCCTAAACACGTGTCACATTGTCAGGAAGTTTCTAGACATGGCACATTAAGAAGTGATGTAAAAAGAGGCTTGGGAACATGGCGCTCTGCCCGTCCCAAAGCCTGTTTCCACTCAAATGGGCAATTAAAGCACACATATATATACAGTGAAAACAAATGAAAAGACAATGTATGAGCATTGGATTAGCTTTTGAAAAGCGAGAGCCAGGTAATATTTTTGATTTTGTGTTCCATTTGAGTTTGAGAAATACGCTTCGTGGGATCCAAGAAGCGCGGGGTCCTGGAATGGTATGAAAGCTCGCCCCTGTGAGGGCGGCCTGCGTATTGGTACTCACTTGGGATCCCTTACACGATATTAGCATCAAATACATCCTGATTTACGGTAGTATGTGTTTAATATGTGACGATGTAGATGTGAATTATGTATATGTAATATCTATATATTATTTTAACCATTTGTGGCAAGAAGTATACTGCAAATGTTTCATGTAAGAAATTAATAAGTAAGATAAATAAGTCTAAAGTTGTACGAGGAATACGCGATTAAAGCGTATGAGCGCCCCTGAACTATAGAACCCTTACAGAGATTTCTCGCATTAATTGCCAAATTATTAATTAATTCTAGACTCCAAGAAAGTGGACAAGGTTTTAAAAAGAATGACACTTTTTTTTATTAAAGAAGGAGAGGATTTTGATGAAAACAAAATTTACGCGTACAGGGAATTTTGTTTTACAAACATTAATATTTATCGAATCAGGATTTTTACCTCTTCCTTGTATACAGCCTTGCTTAAAGCGTCAAATATGTTGACATATTAGCTACAGTTAATTTTACTTCCTTCCATACAACATGAATTATACATTAATTTGAAGGTGATCCATTAATTTGAAGGTGATCCATTAATTTTGAATGTCACAGTATACTTTTAGACAGAGATGATAGAACACATAAAATGAGCAGTGCGACCCTCCTCTCATATCTGTTTTCGAGGACCGAAGCGACCTAAACCCATCTGAGTTATCCCCCTTTTATGTTATTAAATGACTATTATTCTATTTTTTTCTAATCAAAAAAGCTTCCAGCATTCTTTCCTAACGACCTGACCCAACCTCCACTTTCGCCCATCTCACGATAACGATTATTGATGTCCGCTTTTCAAATTTAGCTTCTCCGAATCCGATTCGTCGCTGCTTCGTAATGCTGGAAAAAATATAAAACTTTTGTTCAAAGTTTTGCTGCGAAGTATAAACTGGAAACTTTATTTCCCCGAAAAATGCTGGGTATTACTAAATCGATGGTAAAGTATTGTTCAACTTACCCTGAATAGCTACAGAAACGCATTCGAGCTTACATATCAGCTTTATTACTAAGTACTTCTTATTTTACAAAAACAGGGCAACTGAAAAAGAGTCAAGAACAATATCATGAACGTTTTAATACATGAACAAAAATAGATTTAGATATTTTTGTATTATTAAATGTATAATTGCATTTTTATTTAATTCCTACGTGTCTGTTTCTAAGAGACAAAATAAAGTATGGCATTCGTTATAAACACGCTTCTAAATAGCAATAAACCGTTTTCGAGGGACATAATAACAGCAACAAATTAATTTTGAATGAAAATAATTATAAAATAATAATAATATAGTACTTTCACTAACATACTTGTTAGTGAAAACACTATATTATTATTATTATTATTACACAATTATTTTCATTCAAAATTAATTTGCTGCTGTTATTGTGTCACTTAAAAATAGTTTACTGACGTTGTTTAGGTCTTGGGTGGTTTGCTGAAAAAATTGTATAAATATTTAATTTGGAGAATAAGGTTGTTATTAGTAATTTATAGAAAGTTAAACATCGACATTAGCATTCATGAGAATCCAAAAATATTCTATTGTATTTTGAATCTTTGCACTTCTTCAGTATAAACGTATAGATCTTTAGATATTAAGTAATAAATCGTACAATTAACGTATGATGAAGTATAAGTTAGGGACGTGGTTTGAACCCTAAAATCTGGACCCCAAATTTGTTAGCTCACCAATTTCAGATACAATTCAGAAGTTCACTTTCGTATGACACTGGACCAGTTTAATATATGCATGTACTGGCGGATACGTGCCTCATAAAAATTCAAATTTAGGCAGACGGGTGCGAGCTTCCCAGCGTTATGCATATTTCATCTGTTCGTAGTAGCGATAATCAAAAATTTAGAGTGTAAGACCTTACTTGCTTCCTTCCTTTGCTTATCCCCAAGCGACCAGAGAGTTCGATTAAAGTTAAAACCGATAGCGGACTTCCACTTCTGAAACAGCATCAGTTGGTTAAGATTACAACAGCTGTGCTGGCTAACTTCACGAATTTGCAACAATTGAGATAAGGGTTTTTCAATTCTCGAGGAAAAATTAAGCCACTTGTTGAAGATTAATCATTACAACTCTATTGGAGTTAACTTCAATCATTTATAATAATAATTGAGGTAAAATTTTCCAATTCGAAAAATTTTAGTTTTTTAATTTTCAGGTAACAAACTTTTAAGATAACAGTTGAAGGTAACAGGCTTTTAAAATAATTAGTTTTAAAATAACGGGTGAAGATAACAAGTTTTAAAATAATAATTTAAGATAAAATTCGAGAAAATTATTTAAAATAACAATTGCAGATAATGATTCAAGATAACCATTTAAGATAACAATTTAAGATATTACAAGGCTTCAAAGATGTAACGAATTTTGATATATAACAAATTTTAAAAGAGAAATTTAATATAACAAGTTTTTTAGATAACAAATTAAGCTGAGATTTTGACACACAAATTGAAGATATCAAGTTTTTGAGATAACAATTCATGATAATAAGCCTCTGATATAACGATGCGTGATAATAAGTTTCTGACATAACAATTTAAAATAATGATTTACATAATCGCTTAAAAATCTCCGCGTTAATTCAAAAATATCTTCTCAACGAAAATTTCGTCTTGTAGGAGAAAAATATGCTCCATTTTGCACTTGTTATTACACGGGAGGACTGGGACGCCGGGGCCACCGTTTCCCGGGCCGATGCACCCTCATGGGCGATGGGACACGCGCCTTTGAATGGACAAGGGCTCGGGTTCTCCAAAAATCAAAAGTATGGGCCCTTAGAGAGGATCGAGTCCGCCCCTGTACATATATGCCACATTCTTTAATTGAGAACTAAGAAACAGATGCGAATATCTTTAAGAATACCTTATTACTGTTATTTTCCTACTTTTACTCATCCTCATATCTTAGCCATATTAACGAAATCGAAATCTAATAGTGACTTTGTAATCGATATTCCTAAAATTATAACTAGTAGGAAATTAACAAACTTTTAAAAACGATTCGCTGAATTGATTAAAATTTTGCAACTGGTTCGCTTTGCACACAGTTGCTCAACTCAGCACAAAAATTTATAAGAACCTTTCCTCATTCCCAAATCCATTTTAACAACCTATTCACTCAAACTGGCTTTAGCTCCTCAATCTCTACCAATACATCACCAATGATATCTATTTTTATAAAATCGCGTAATATTGTTAATGCTTAAAGAGGATTAAAGGCTTTCTTTCTCAATAAATCCAATATCTCATGATATTATAAGCATTTCTCCTTTAAATCTCAGCTCTGAAAACTTTATTTTATATAATCTAACATACATGCATTTCGAAATTTTATTGGGTCGTTAGGTTGGGCTCTATCTCTTCCTTTCTGGAGAGAGTTTTACCGTGCAAACGGGAGTACGCTCTAGTAGAGATAAGTATGTGATATGTACATTTCTTTTTTTTGCAATGAAATAAACTACGGTGCCTGTTATTTCTAAATCTACACATTTTTAGAAGAATCGCTGAAAAACAATGAAAACTACTTGACAGTGTTTAGAAGAATTTAAAACTTCTTTGTAAAAATATTCCTTTTTTTAGCGATGGTTTAAGTCACATCTCTGATCTGAGAGTGCGATAGATAGAGGGAAAAGAGAACATTTTAATTCAAACTTCTAAGCAGATTTTGATGATACATCTGGTGCATAATGTTTCGGATATAACATTAATATTTTCGATGTTAGGAGAACATTAACTGATTATTAGGTTAGAAATTTAGGAGATCAAAAAGCAATTACCTGTTAAGAAACTCTCCTCCAGATGTGTAACGCATTATGAAACTCGCATTTTATAGTTCAGTTGTCTCAAATTCGGATTGTTTTGCAACTTCAATTATAAAGAGTACATCAAATTTGATTTCGTTACACTATGAAAATTTTGCTGTTGATTTGAGAAACCGAAATATTGATCAAAATGGAGCTCAAATTAAGACGCATGTAGTTTAATTTAAATAGAGTAGCTAAATGCGAATTTCGGAGACCATTTTTTTAGTTTGCTATACAATTTTTCTGAACTATTGTAATAAATTAATTATTTTTCTATTCAGACTTGCCATATTAGTAAATTAGGAGGAAAGTGGGAGGGTGGAGAAGAAACAACCTGTGGTTATCTCAGTCCTATTTCGGGAGGCACAAACATATTTGTAGACATTTTTGAAATGTGCTTTGTATTTCGAGTTACCTGGTTTTCATATATTTCAGTGTGAATGAAAAGTATCTAGAGGCCATATTTTGAATTTATTAAATCGCGCGATTACTTTTGAAGTATATCGTTAATTGTGAATTTGTTTGAGTTCTGAGAATCGTTCATATGACTCATACGTTGCTTGAGGCCGGGATGGGGAATTTTTATCTTTTTATGCCTATCTGCTAGCAGAAATACTCGTATTACGAGCTACATGCCAGAGTTAATCAATTCAGTTTGATTAATATGTAACTAATTGAAAATTAATAATAAGGATAAGTTTAGTAGTATTATTTATCATCAATATCAATAAATTGAATCAATTAATACACTATTCATAAGCAATTTTAAAACCTTTGTATACCTTTACATATGTTTGTAAATCTTTTAAAAATTAAATATTTAATTAGAATTAATTACAAATTAATATATTGATAACATGAGTTAAATGCAATTACTCAATATAATCTTTACAATTATAATTAATTGATAGTCAATTTAAATAATATTATATTTTAGGTTAACAATTAACTACCTAGTTAACTAACAACTCTCCAGCTTTTACTGTAATTGTACACATGATTTCATTTCGATTGGAAATTTGAAGCTAAAACCATTTATATTTCATTTCTTTAGGAAAATTATTATCGACAACCCTAATTTTGCAAACTTTTGTTAAACTCAATTCAGCCCCAGTAAAATTATTTTCAACATCAAAAATTCATAAAACAGATTTATATAAATACACTCCATAAAAAAATCGACGCACCAAGAAGTAGTTGTCCGATTGCGATAAAAATTGGTGGATGTGAAGAACATACATAGAAAAAGAAACGATTAAAATTTCAGAACAATTGAATGATTTATTGCAGAGTTTGACCGTTACAAAGGGAGGAAGTCAATAAGGCGTTGGTCCACCTCTGGCCTGGATGCAAGCTGTCACCCGGCGTGGCATAGACTGATAAAGATCCCGGATGGTGTCCTGCGGAATTTCTTGCCAAATCGTCAACATTCCGGGATGGTTGCAATCGCCTTCCCATAGCGTCCCAAATGTGCTCTATGGGAGAGAGATCAGGAGACCTAGCTTGCCAAGGAAGTGTTGGGCAAGCTTGAAGACAATTCATAGCAACACGTGCCGTGTGCGGCCGGGCATTGTCTTGTTGAAACGTAAGTCCAGGGTGTCGCAAAAGGAACGGTAACACAACCGGTCGTAGAATGTCGTCTACGTACCGCTGTGCTGTAAGTGTGCCAGAAATGACCACCAAAGGGGTCCGGCTATCAAAGGAGATGGCACCCCAGACCATAACGCCCTGTTGTGGGCATGTGTGGCGTGCGATAGTAAGGGCAGGATCCCCACGCTGCCCTGGACGTCTCCAGACACGTCTGCGGTTGTCGTCAGGACACAGTTGGAAACGGGACTCGTCACTAAAGACTATACGTCCCCAGTCAGCGCAGTTCCAAGTTGATCGAGCCCGGCACCACTGTAATCGGACTTGACGGTGTAAAGGCGTGAGAGGTAAGCGGCGTAACGGTCGGCGCGAGCGTAAATTCCGCTCTCTCAGTCGTCTGCAGAGGGTCATGTTGGGCACATGTGTGCGGGCCACACGTTGGATAGTTGATAACGACGAATCCGGTGCTGTGACAACTGTTCTGACAATCGTTCTGTCTTCTTGTTGTGTTGTGGTCCGGACGCTGACTGCCGTTGTTGACCCACTCTTGCCAGCACCGTCCAATCGCCGCATCGCTTCGACCCACATGTCCAGCGATTCTTCGATTCGTCCAACCAGCCTCTTTCAATCCGATAGCACGACCTCTTTCAAACTCTGACATATGCTCGTAATGAGCACGAATCTTTCGGCGAGGCATTGTTACAGTCGACGTAAGATATCCGCAGTCAAAATGCAACAGAAATTTTGACCACATATTGAGAATCGCTCCTTATATACACCTGCTGAATGCGCAGTTCCGATGCGCTGGAGTTCCCGCTATTCATTCATTGGACACCAAATTTTAATCATTTGCATGTTCGGTCAAAATGTCTTTGCATACGAAATTTCATTACAATCGGACAACTCTTTCTTGGTGCGTCGATTTTTTTTTTTTTTTAGAGTGCATGTATTTCTCATAATTTCTTCACGTTTGCTTTTCGCAACGTCTGAGAGATAAAACTTGTTCCTTTATTACGGAAAAGGCGGAGAGAAAGAAGAAGACTAATAAATGTTACTCTTAACATGAACTCTTTGTTTATATCTTTAACTCTTTCTTATTTTGTTTCTAAATATCTCCATGGATGGTCAATTGTATTTTATTTCGTAAGGACAGAAAAAAAAGTCATCCTAGGCCCTATATCTCCATGGCCATACAAAAAAAATCATAGTTTGAAAAAACATTTCTTCATTCTTCCTTTTTGCACTTTTCTAGTGTTTATGTGATCTTTTCATCTGCTATTTTACCAGTGTCTAACCTTTGTATATAAATTCCCATTCTACCTTTTCCCTCTTTTAAAGAACGGCCATTACCGCATCTTCTGTTTTTTGTTGAATAATATTCGATGATATTCTTTCACTGCAAGACGTCAATCGATGACGTTTCAAGTAAAAATTTCCTATCTACATAAATTAATCGTTAAAATAATCGATATTTCGATTAGCTTCCTAAACTATGCAATACCAAGAAAACGTGACCTACCCGCTTATTAACGGTTGACTTAAAAATGAAGGATCGTTCGGACGTTCTGTCGTCGAACCAAGGGTAAAAGGTTAGTATGTCATAGAAACTAGGAAACGGAATCGATGGACATAGTGGAAGGTTATCAAAAGTAACACCGTTCAAAATTTATACCACATATAATTAAGCCTTTCAATTTAGAAAAACCGATTCGTTTAGTTAGAGACCCTACTGTTGGATAGTGTCGAGGTGTTCACCTAACGCACTATCAACCACTGACAGATCTAGCGAGGGGCAGAGGGGCGATCGCCCCCCTCCCGTCACTGTTAAATAGAAAAAAATAAAGTCGATGAAGAATATTTTATGTATTGTTTGTTACTACTGTAATAAACTAAAATCTTACACCAAAGTCTCCAAGCCTTGGAGAAATGCGATCAAGACGTTTTTCCACGAATCTACAAGCTACTCGCCTTTCAAACTGCATTTTCAGTAAGGGTTACTTCAGCATAACGTAGTTTTTTATCGTTGAAGCGCCGTCAAACTTGGCTTCGAACGCGGATGACAGAAGAGACTTTTAATACACACCCACAGAGACATTCATATTGATGTAAATAAAGTGATTGACAAATTTTCAAAGAAACCAAGATGGCTCGACTTTGCACTATAAACTTCAAGTTTTTTAAAAAGTCGCTTATTATAAAAAAAGTAAAATAATTACGATGTTTTTGTAGTTTAAATTTAAACTTGTTCTATTAATTACATTGTAAATTATCGTTTTTGGTTATTGTATATGTCTCCTTTACTAGGTTATCCTTCTGTCATACTTGACTATAATCTACCCTAAACCATATAGTTTAATTAAAGAAAAGCCCAGCTTTAATTCATTGTCGTAAATTAAATATTTTGGTGAGTATAAAGCAGGGTTGTCCAACCTTTTTGGGTAGCGGGCCACTTAAAGAATTTTCACGGATCTTATAAGCCAGCGGTTTCTTAAAAAAAAAAATTGAAAAAAAATAACTTACACTTAACAGCCTCCCTTTAGAGTTTTTTCCAGTTATTTGTGCTCTTGCGATGTAGAAAGGGGTCACCTCTCCTGTCCCCAAAATTTTTCCTTATTTCTGAAAAAAATCTAAAATTTTTGTTTGTGAATTTTTTTTATTTCAAACAGTTGTAGGCAGGCCGGATTATGGCCCGCGGGCCGTATGTTGGACAACCCTGGTATAAAGGAAGGCTAGTAATATAACAACATTTACCTAAACTATTTAACAGTCCAAAACTAAAAATTTTCCAATTGAGGGCCCCTGAAACATCCCCGTAATAACATCCTGGATCCGCCCTTGCTATCAACCTCACTTTGACTACCAACCGTGCCAAAAACAAGAACGCTTAACAGTTAATTGCTCACTGTAGTTCTGGAATTGATTCCCTGAGTTTGTTGTCCTTGCACCATAAACATACAACCGATTCTCTGCGCTTCAAGTGGTTCAGATTCCTCGGGAACTGCAAAACGTACATCTCATGACCTTTGTTGTCCTTGTACGGTAAAGCACAGTCTCTTCTTTCTTTCTTTGTTTTAGTTTTATGGCGCAAGGACAGTAACAAACCCTTCTTTAGTTTAACCACGTTAATATGAATTACTTTTAACGTGAACCGTTTCTTGAATTCACGTTAACTTCGACAATAATAATACGATTCTATCCTTTGCGGATAAGGTAAACATATTTTTTTTCACCATGAGTGTTCCCATTTTCGACCATCAAGAGCATGCTTATTATTACAATCAATCTTTGATATAAGACGATGTTCATTTGATATCAACCCTTGATATAAAACGATGCTCATTTGATATCAACCCTTGATATAAAACGATGCTCATTTGATATCAACCCTTGATATAAGACGATTCTCGTTTGATACAAAGTGTGACCAATAAGTAGGGTGAATCACCCCTCAAATCGAAAATGGGAACAACCCGATTATCAGTAACACCTTTGTCGTGTTCCGTAATATTCAGTTAACAGCAGTGCGTGGTTTTGTGCGGCTGTGAGTCTTGATAAATTTATAATCGACTTTTGTCTGTGCGGTGGTTTTGTGGTGTGTCATGGAGCATAGTATCAATTTGAAATTCCTGCATAAACTGAGTGAATCAGCAGGCGAAAATCATGCAATGTTGAAGCAGGTGTATGGAGATGAAACCGTGACGGTTTAAAAAGTTTAATGATGGGCGTTGAAAGCATCAAAGATGAGCATGGAGTGGGCGACTCACCACCAGCAGAACAGGGAAAAACATCGAAAGAGTACGTGAACTGTTGCAGTGAGATTGGCGATTAACCATCAAGATGCTGTCAAACGAATTGGATAACCCTCGAGGAAACTGTTCGGAAAATCGTGACACAGGATTTGAGAAAATGCAAAGTTTGTTCGTGATTTGTTCCTCGTCACTTAACGGAGGAACAAAAAACAGCAACGAATGAAATGTTGTGGGGACTTCATCGACATGGAGGACGAAAATGCCCAGTTCGTGAAAACCTTCGTAACCGGCGAGTAAACCTGGTGTTTCCAGTATGATCCGGAGACAAAACGCCAAAGTATGGAGTGGTGCGGACCCAACTCCCGAAAACAGAAAAAATGTCATTTTGAAAAGTCAAGGGTAAAAAAGACACTGCTGATAACCGTTTTTGACTGTCAAGGCATAATTCACAATGAATTTCTTCCTGCAGGTCAAACTGTCAACGGTGAGTTTTACTGCGAGGTGCTCAAACGACTTTTGGCTCGTATTCGTTGTGTATGACCACATCTGAAGCAACCTGGCTCTTGGTTTCTCTTGCACGAGAATGCACTGCCGCATACCATTACGCTTGTAAAGCCGTGTCTGGCTCAACATCTGGTTACTGAACTGTCGCACATACATCGTATTTCCAAGATCTGTCACCACCGGACTTTTTCCTGTTTCCTGAAATTAAAGTGGCTCTAAAAAGGAAAAGATTTACAGACGTTCCGCACATTCAAGCTGCTGTGACACAAAAATTAAAAGCTGCACCAGTGGAGGAGTTTTCAAGAGCTTTCGGTGATTTGAACACACATTGTTAGAGGTGCATAGTGTACGACGGGGACTATTTTGAAGGATTGTAAACAGATTCCATATCAGGTCTACTCAATGTAAAACTTATTTCATTATTCACCATACTTATTGGTCACACCTTGTATTAACCGGCGTTGATAGTCACATTTTAAACGACCTTGTCTCTTAACATCCACTGCTGCTGAATGAAGCGCTGGCACGTTCGGTCAAAAAGTGATGGATCTTTTTTATGGTAAGGAATAAAGTTCTCCTCCTCTTTGTGAATGGTTCTTTTAAAAATCGCGCTTTTTTTCAGACTCGTTCTTTTCAACTGGTTCCTTATGGTAATAATCAGAAATGTTCCTGACATGGGTGCAAAATATACCCATGCATCTAAACAGCCAAACTAGGGCGGCCGCAGACCGCTTATTGATTTGTTATATTGTCGTTAAGATCTTCGGATCAAGGAATATGTCAGGGATTATTGTATTATATATGTAAATTAAAATTAAGAAACCTTTATTTTGCAAAACTATTTAAAATTATGCAGTATAGGTATAAAAGTAAACACTGCATATAATTGTTTTTATTGAAATATACAGTTAATATACAGTTAATAAACGTGACGATATGCCTATTGTTTTTGCACCTAGGCTGCGAACGATCAAGGAATGGTTGAGATATTAATACGTGTGTGCGTATAATATGATTTTTTATGTAACTCATAAAATTTGCGCATTTATCATGTCGCATCATATATATATTTTTCCTCCTCCAAACACAGTTATCTCGTATTTGACCCCGGGTTTTTTTTTTCTTCCTTTCTTTCTTCCTTCCTTCTCGCCCTCCCTCTCGCTCGCTCGCTCTCTTGCTTGCTTGCTGTCTTGCTTGTTTGCTTGCTTTCATTCATTCATTCACATAGAATGAAAGGGAAAAAACGTTTAAGAGCAGGCATGAGCAATGTTGCTGATGGGTTTTTGGCCGCCTTGTAGCAAAAGCAGTATCGACTCTTATGGCAATTTATATACTATTATTTAATTAATAATTCAATATATAGAGTTTGCCTTTATATCTATATATATTTACGAAAGCGTAGTGTTTAAGAAATTGGCAACAATAGAAATAGACCGTACAGATGCCCCTGCTTCCCTTACAAAGAAAAAAAAATGCTTTTGAAAAGAAAAATCAAAACAATCATATCTTGCATTCTTTATTTCTCGTATGTGAATGTAATTTTTGACATAATTTTGTAATCCAATATTTTAAATAATAATTGCATTTGATAACTAATAATTTATTTTCAGAGTCTCGCCTGCGGCCCCTAAGCATGTGCTTTGTGTGTTGCACTTAAAAATCTTCCACTAATCTATACTGAGTTTTGAGCCGTCACGGACTGGGGATTTCTTTTATTTTTTATTATTATTCTAGCGCCTAAAAATATAAGTTCTGTTCTATGAAACTAAGCGGCACCCCAAAATGAGAGGAAAAGTGATTTAAGAATAGGAAAAACTCTTATTAGTATTAATATTAAGAATAAAAAATTGGACGGAAAAGAATACTTAAAATCGCGATTTCGCGTAAGTTTTAAAAATTGAATTTAAAAAGACATGCACGTCTTCAAAATATGTGAAAATATGAATTAGTTCCACAGGAATGTGTTATATTCCATGCAAGAGACGATTTTTCAAATAGCTGAAGTTTGCACAAGTAGTGACGATAGATTCTGCATGAAGGGGCTCAAAAGCGGGAACTTTTGACTGACAGGCGAGGCAAGAGAGACGTGAGCACGGCATTTTTTTTTTTAAGCGTAAAGAAGGAAGTTTTATTCTGTGAAATGAAGCGACATACTGAATAGAAGGGGAAAACATGTTTAAGCACGGGTATAGAGGAAGAAGAAATATTATTTGCAATACAGTAAAATAATTAAATGAAAGGGTGTGTAAAACGGGGATTTCACTTGATTTTTAAAAATTGATTTAAAAATGATTTATGTGGCTTAAAAATATGCAAAAATATACATGATGCAGAAAAATATGCACCATTTTATGCATTTTACAGCATTTAAAATACATAAAATTTAAAAGAATGGTGATAAAGGCCTTGCTCTAAGATGGCTCAACATGGGCCTAATATTTTGGCATAGAGGCGAATGACGTCACAGGGTCACATAGGCGTAGCTAGAAATTTCGTAACGGGGGTTTAGGCTCAACAAGGAGGGGGTTACAGAGCTACAACTCATATATTCCTATGTTAAATATACAAAATTTCATTGCAATGGGGGGTTACAACCCCCAAAACCCCCTGGCTACGCCTATGCAGGTCATCACGAAGCGTTGCATGTATAATTACCGCATGGGGATTCTTTTTATATCTTTGTTTTTGTTTTTAATTTTGCGCCTAAAAACGCAAGTTGTGTTCTACGAAATGAAGGAGCACCAGGAATGAAGGGAAAAAAAAGGTTTAAAGAACAGGCAGAAGGAAAAAAACGCCTATTAGCATACATATTTAAGGCGTGACCCATCAAAATAGCCCAAGACAAAATAACCTATTCTAAAATAGCCCTAACAAAACCACCTATTATAAAATAGCCCAAGGCAAAATAGACGAAGCAATAGCTTTCCAAACGAAAAATTATATTTAGAATAAAAAATTAAATTGATTTTCCAATTTTATTAATTTTATGATAAAAAGTTGGAAAACGCGGGAACTCATTGATCACTTCCGAAAAGAGAAAGATCTGGTGAAAGTCCGCTTAACCCTCCTTGCTGCATGTTTTCGCAACCCAGATGCTAGAAAAATTAAATATGCGCAACTAGTTCGACGGCTGGAAGCATTAGTGGAAAATTATGCAAATGTGGAACATATGGATTTTCTTCGTGGCATTTCCCATAATCTTGAAATGTAATTTTTGTAAAGAATGTGACAAGGAGCACAAACCTTGACTTGTAAAGAATTACCAAACCATATTTAGAATTTCTATTTAATTATTTAGTCTTGGGCGGATTATTATTTATTTAGTCTTGGAAATTTCTATTTAATTATTTAATTTTGACGGGGTACCAAAACCATATTAAAATTTCTATTTATATATCTGCATACAATTTTTAAAACGCGTTTTTCAATAAATATTTAAAAATTCTAAAATGCATTTTTAATATAAATAATACTTATAATTTAAATGGTTGAGGCTATTTTGTCGAGGCTTTTTTACCGGGTTATTTAGTTTTAGGCTATTTTGACGGGGAACCATATTAAGGATAAAAAAAATTGAAAGAATAATAATGTTTAAAGATGCGATTTTGCGTAATTTTAAAAATTGAAGTAAAATTGACATACCCGTCTAAATGTTGTGCAAAAATCTGCATCAGTTGGATAAAAATGTGTTTTGTTTTATATAATTTACAGCTTTTCACACAGATCGAATTATCAAAAATTGTGGCTATGGATTCGGCATGAAAGGGAGCTCGAATCCGGGACCTTTTGACTGACAGGCGAGTGACGTCCTCGAATCATTGCAGTGAGTTCCGAGTACGATTCCTTTAATAAGATTTTTTTTTAGTTTTGAATTTTAAGCCTAAAGAACAAAGTTTGGTTCTATGGAATGGAGCAACATACCGACTGAAGGGAAAAAAGTGTTTAAAAGCAGGCATGGGAAATATTGCTAATGCGTTCTTGGTCGCAAAGGAGCAATAGCAGTATCAACTCCTATTGTAATTTAATATTATTTAATTAGCAATTTTATATGCAGGGTCTGCTTTTATAACTATATATATTTAAGGAAATGGCGTGTTTATGAAATTATCGGCAATAGAAATAGGCCGTTCAGATGTCATTGTCTCCTTTACAAATTAAAAAAATGTTTTGAAGAAAAAGTACTCTCCCATTGAACAGCCGAAAGTTTGGCTCATGTTTATTAATTGAAGTATTTTACCCGCTTTAGGTTGTCTTGCACATTTCATCGTATTACTTTATCTTATTGGTACTCTTTCTTTACTTCTCTATATCTTGATTTCTTAATTTCTCACATGTGAAGGTGATTTTTCACATAATTATAAAATCGAATGTTTTAAATGATAATTTCATATGATAACTAATGACATATAATCAGATTCTCACCTGCCGTCCCTAAGCATGTGCTTTGTGTATTTTACTTAAAAAATCCTCCACTAATGTATGCATAATTTTAATTTTTATCCTGCAAAAAAAATAGTTTTTAATTTATATTTTAACAAAAGGAAACACGATTGTCGCCGTTAATGAGAGGCAGCTTAGTTTTCGGTTGGCACTTTTAAGTAATTTCAAGATTTGCTACATTTTGTCGCTTGATCTTCAAGATGCTTGTAGTACCAACATACGTTTGCCAAGAACTTGAACGAGAGGGATTTTATCCAAAAATTGACTTCGTGAGCGAGATCTTTTAAGTTGTTTAATCTCACTCGATGGTTCGTTCACTGTGAAAAAAATAGTTGTAAAAAAAATATGTGTAGAAAATAAAAAAAACTTTCCACATCAGTTGTTTGAGACTTTGATCTTTTATACATAGCCAAAACTTTATGGTTATAGTATTTGTAAATTTCCATGGTTTTGTCCTCCAATTTCTTTTTACAGATTCGGAGCTTACGGTTACCATAAACTGAGCGGACGTTGGTAAACGCTGCATCCATAGTAATCACAAAATTTCTTCGGAAAGTTTTCCATTGGCCAATGTTTTATTTTTCGAAGTAATTTGCTGGGTCTTTTATCTCTTAATCCGATCCTGAAATGAGCTTTTTTATGTGTATTTCTTCAGATTCAATCATTTTTGAAGTGCGAGTGTATTTAAGAAATATATATGGTTCTGCCTGTGGTTAAGATAATACAAAATTTTTTATGGCATTAAGTGCGCGTTGATCTAATGCTGCAAAAACTATGTTGTATTTCTTTGATAATATTGGATTTTAAATTGCACTTCTCAATACACAAATTATAAGGCCGCTGAAGCTGTTCAAAATGGCAACGCTTTTATTGATACACCATCGATAAAGTTTGGCATTTTATCATTTGACATACTTAATTGTTGTGGAGGGTCTACCGGCATTATATTTTCCACTTTATTGTCGATGATAGCATTACAGCATGAGGGCTCATCAACCAGACCCCATAACTTGGCCCGACTTCACACGTCGAATGCCCCCCATTTTCTGAGCCAGCATGTATGGAATGTGAGCCACAGGTACTGCTAAAATTATCCATAGTTGAGCATCTAAGGAAAGTGCCTCCTTAGGCCCTGCCTACGCCCTCTTTTTATCTCATAGGACAAGGATGGGATTTGGTTCCTGTCAATAACGACGCCAAGGGGCACTTCAAAGCAATATCAATGATGGTACGGTACCGACATCTATTGACAGAAAATGAAATTAGAATCCAAAATTGTTTTACCTCCACTACATTACTAGTGATGTTTAATGTTACTTTGAAGTTAAAATTTTAAGAGTGTTTCTCAAAAGTGAGGGAGCAAAATATACCTTTCGTTCCACCTTCAAAACTGGGGGGGGGGACACTGCCACGTGCCTGAATAAGGGTTAAATTACACTATAGCATTAGAGCAGAGCTCTCTCATTGGATTGAAGTTTGGTCATCGGATGAACGAATATCTTCTGATGGAATGACGAGTATTCTTAAGAAGATTCGCCCTAGGCATTATGTACAATAAAAGTTTTGATATTCTAAAATTTTAAATTAATTTAATGGAACAGCGCGATGTAAGGAAGCATTATGCATAGTCTAAGAGGACATCCAATTATGAGGAATTAATAAACGTATATACTATAAGTAGTTGTATTAAGACAATTTGGAAGCTAAATTCGTCACGTTGGTTTTCTTTGCGCTTCTGTCTTATGGCGCAACGACAGCCAATATCATGTTGCGCTCGGACTTGCAGTCTTCTGGGGGGATCAAACCCCAGGCTACGGATCCCCCCCCCAAAAAAAGCCAGCGCAGGATAGCTATTATAATCGAACCAGGATTGATGGTATCATAGTCAAACGTCTTATCACCACGCCACAACAGGGAGCACATAAGTTTTGTATCACTTCCTTGGTTTAATAATTACTTAAGTGGTAAATGCGTTATGCAGGTTGCCAGAATATTAAATCTCTTCGGCCCTGCGGAGGTGCAATGGTAACGCGTTCGCCCAGCGTGCGGTTATCTCAGGTTCGACTCCTAACAGCACCAAAAAACGAACGCTTACCGACTCACCGTATTCTGGGGATTCGTTCCCTAGGCCTTAAGAGATTTGTATTCCTCTGAAAAGTATATATCCCGGCGCCAACATGTCCTTCGCCGACCTTGCGCCGTAAAACTCGGATATTAAATCTCTTCAGCAGAAGATAGTAATACGGTGGTGACCAGGAGCGGCCGCCAGGGCCCTGTTCGGATGAGGGGGCCAAACTGAAGCCAAGTTTAAATTTTTTTAACTAATCCAATAGTAGAAAATCTGTTTAAAAAGAGACAAGTTTAGAGAAATTTTTAGAGACATCTTTAGAGAAATTCTTTCAGAGACTTTTGGCCACTTTTA
>QLNU02015003.1:72846688-72870193 GCA_006491805.2 Dysdera silvatica | reverse complement strand
GGTATATCAAATGATAATGGAACTTTGTCCATATTAAAAATCAAATCCGCTGTAAAATTATTTTCGAGAATAATTTTTTTACGAAATGTCACAAAGTCATCTGATTTTTTTTCCCAGTCATCAGGTAATTTCTGGCCGACCGTTGAACGACTACAAACAGCTAAATTGTTTCTTTTCATAAACCAGTAGCACCACGTGGGCCCACCAGAGAAGTTTACAATATTCATTTCTCGTGCAATAAGTCGAGCTTTCATCCTTATTTTTATTGTAGGGACAGCTTTCCCGTTTTCTCTCTTTCAAAATCCATTTATTTAATTCTTCCTCTAATTCTGGCCAGTGAGGTTTTCCACGGCAATTTGGTTCTTTTACGTTGGTCGCATTTTTCAAAATTAGTCTTATTTATTTTCCACAATCGAATATTTGATTCGTCAACGTTAAACAATCTTGCAATTTCCTGATTTCCTACTTCGGTAGCCTTCTCTGTAACTTTTAGTTTAAAATCTGTCGTGTAGCTTACACGCTTTCGCTTCAACATGACGATATATGAACTTGAATATTTTCAGGATGAAACAGCTCAGGTCAAGACAGAATGCGAAATGACGCTAGCGACTAGCAACTGTAATATCCTTCCGAGGAACCGAATTCGTTCTTGAAAGTAATTGGACAAAACTGATTATAGCTGAAATACGTCAGCCGAGTCGTGAAAGCTTTCAGTGCCATCTGTTATTTTATAAAACATAAACGGCATTTCTTTCAAAACTTTATTGTAAGCTTTTCTGATGGAGAATGTTTTTCATCAGATTATCCGCGGCGGCGTATAATACCCACAACGAAATTTGAAACATTTTTAACAAATAATCCGCGGATTATATACAGGAAAATAAAGTACTAATGAATGACGGACAATTTTCAGACATCGAAATCTTTTAGCATTCAATATAAAGTATGTTATGGATTGTTATATATATCGTATTACTTGCTATGGCTGATGACAAAAAGTGCTTGCAAGCCAATACAAAAACGCCAATTGAAGATTTCTTTTTAAAGTAGTAATTACGTATGCACTTGCGTCTTATAGTTATTAAAATTAACACGTGTTCTTCAAAACACTGATAAGATTTTTATGATTTTCCTTTTCAATAATTTCCCCACGTTTGAGTTCCAATCCATAACGCACCCATAATTTTTATACTAGGGCAGGGGCCAAAAATGTAAAAAATATTATTTTTTAATGCATTATTTATTTAGCACTATCATATGGCTTATGAGGAACAGTATATTAATATTTTTTACTAAAAATGTTAGTATTTTTTTTTCCGGAACCATTTATAATTGTATAATCTGTGTAACCTCTTTTCCTTTATAAAAATGTCACATGTGATACAATTATAAAAGGTTCCAGAAAAATAATAAAGCCTATCTTTTTAATAAAAAAATATTAATATACTGTTCCTCATAATCCCTACGATAGTACTAAATAAAACTTTTTTCTTCTAATAATTACACATATAATTATTGCTATAAAGCAATGGGCGCCCCCAGAACCATATGCAAGGGGATGGTGAATCCAGGAAAAAGTCCAACTGAATAACGTTGTTGGACCAGCATTGGAAATAAGCAGTATTGCATCGCAGTTTGCGATTCAAAACGTATGCAAGACAATACATTTTCACAAATTGCATCAAAAATTTTGCGACTCAAAACATAGCTCTAAACATTTTTTAAAATGACAAAAAATAACCTTATTTTATAATGCAAACATTGAGGTTTCAGTATTAAATTCCTTCCCATCAATTGTCATTCGAACTGCACCATTTGCACTTTGTCTGCCTTCTGAGCTTCCATTCATGCTGCCCTCCCTTCCACTTTCATACCACATGACCTTCCTTGGCGCTTTTTCGTTCAAGAGGATCACTAGACCACAGCATGCGCTGAGGTCTGACGAATGCTGCCAGCTGGGGCAACCTGAGCATGTGAATGGACCCGTAAATGTAAGCATGTCGACTCGGTACTAGTAATGCCGAAACACGCTATAAAATAGCTAAATGTTCTTGCATCTAGCTAGATTTTCTGTTGCCGCAAGGTGTGATGATGGGTTGCCAACTGCTACGCCGTGGTGTGTGTTGACGGCTGACCAGGTGCCAGGTGGCGTACGTCATGCGGCATAGTTTGATTGTTATCTCAGAAGGTATTTTTACGTGGCGGTGAATGCAGGTAGACGAGAGAGAGAATGCACATTACACATAATATTTATTTGGAGGTTGAGGAGCGTACACTGGCCACGGCATGATGCCCGGTGTTCGTTAGGTTGCGTAAGTTACATATTGAGGATCGTTATCACGGCTAGCAGCGAACATCCTTTCAGGTCGAAAGTTAAGGAGCAAGAGAGTATTTATTGATCGGTCCAAAACTTTACTTCGAATGATTTTTGTGGACCGTGATTGGACAATTGAGTACTGACGCAATAGTTTATATAAATTTCTATTGGTCAGTTTGACCCCACAGAGGGGAGAACTTGCTGTGAGTTATGTTAACGTTGAGCTGTCTTTCTTGACAGTTTTTGCCCATTAAATGAAAATATATGGGAGAGGGTTCGAAGTTGGATAATGCCTGTATCCTTCGTTTTTGGTGGAAATTCCAAGGAGTTGGTTGTACGTGTGACTCATTGCCAAATGTCCATGAGAATGGAATTTTGGCGCGAAACAGAGTTAGAATGAGCCTGTGGAGGAACCGCCACACTGTCATTGGTATAGCTACCTCTCGGTATCCCCGCTAATATAGTATTTTGATTATGAATTAGCATTTGTTTTAAATAAATCAGTACTTACCTGAATCACAGAGACCGAACTGGGGAGGAGACCCCCCAGATGCTCCCGCTCGTCGCTTTGCAACTTCTGCCATTTTGATCACACTCAATGTACGCTGCCTGAATCAGTACCTGTTGAATCAGCAGTAGCATAGCTGGGAGGGGGGGCAGTCATCCCGGGTGCCACAATTCATGGGGCAGCAATTAGACTTTAAAAAACAAAATTTGTTTTATTATCCCATTGGCGGGTGTGGCAATGGCAATGACAATCACTCGCCCTGGGCAGCAAATTCTCTAGCTACGTCACTGTGAATCAGTATATGTTTATAAGTATAAATTATAGTTTTCCCCTTGCCCAGGGATTTATACACTCCTTATTGTTATGTAAACACACACACACAATCTACTCCACGCCCCCATCCTTTATGTCAACAAACATACGTGAAATCCATGTACATGCACAGAAATGCGACAGAAGCTATTTTCAGCCAAGTAAACCTTATCGGATAGAAACATCCATGCCAGTGGTTCCCAACTCAATTTAAGCCGCGGACCACTTTTCCACTTCAATTGTACCCGCAGACCACTTTGAAAAATTCTTACGAATTGACTGTAAGACATTAATAAAAAAGAGAGTCCGGGTCTTTTTTGGGGGGGAGGGGGATGTGTTTGAAAAATCGTGCTTTGGAAAAAAAAAAAGAAAGAAATAATGAAGAGAGGAAAATAAAATTTAATGATTTTTACCAATAAAAATTAACAATTTTTACGGTGCAGTTACTGCACCAAATAACTGCACCATAAAAATTGTATTTTATTTGCTTCTATCGATTAGTGCAGTGTGTCGCCATTAACCACATTAAATATTAATATTCTCTTTAAACGTGTTGGTTTTCTTACAAAAAATGCAATTTTGAAAATGTCGTAAAACTGCCTCTCAATTTTGTAGAACTGTTCCTCAATATCAGAAATTGAGGAACAGTACTGCTCCTCAAAATGAAATACTTATTTTCAACGATGTGTTGGATTATAGTTTCTTGTGGATTCAGTCCTCCCCCCCCCCTTTTTTCATAAGCCAAGGGGGTGTACATGCAACCTTTGCAACCCCTTCGGAGCACCCATGTATAAAGCAATGTAATATTAATAAGTCTGAGTTCAATTCTCACACAGGTGACCTTGGCTTTGCCTTCTTAGGGATACAGTACTAAAAATAAGGTCTGATAATAACAATTTTTTTAAAAATAAGCAGTGTCAAAAATCTCACTCTCAGGTTTCATTTCACTTTATATGTTGATAACTTAAAAATATTGTAAGTGTTTTTTGCTTCCATACATATTTTATATTATACATATTCAGTCCCAATGATGGATCCAACAAATGTTTTCAGAGGGCACGCAAAATCAATAGAGACCTAAGAAAAAACGACAATAAAAGGGAACCCCACACTTTACTACAACAAGGCTATACATTCAAATAATAAAATCATTCACTGTTTGTTCAAATGCTTAAAAAACATTTGATAATCATTCAAAAACTAAAAAATCGTTTACTGGTCATTAAAAAAAACATTTGCTATTCATTCAAATGTTAAAAAAAATTCTGTTCGTTCAAATGTAACAACACATTTACTGACCAGAATCATTTTCATTTAACTAGGAACTAACCCTCGAGATCATAATGAGCAATTAGTCGTCGACCACCCTTTTCTTTTTTCCAGTGGTTGAGAGTCGAACCCGGGATAACAGGTTACCGCTGCACCACCACAGGGTCTTTTAATGCAATTTTTAAAACAATACACACAGCTTTTACAGGATTCTAACCAAATCCTGTGAACTCTGAAATTGTACATGGTTTGCATTTACATTAAAAAAAAAAAAAAATCCCATTTTTCTAGTGGTTTTCACCAAGTTTTCCAGCAAAATTCCAAACTAATTTCTTTCGACTTCCATCTGCGGATTCAACCGAACTTCATTTGTGAGAAAAACAACTTCACACTCGTAAAAGATTCAGCTACTGGATACAGAAGTTAGAAAGGGTTTCAGTACTTTTAAAATTTGACCAAAAAATCTTGTTTTTCTCCCCCATCCTTTTAGGGGCATATTCAGATTCCGCAGGTGCATGAGAACTGTTGTCATTGTTAATATTTGATCACCAGATACCAAGGTTTCCACTAACTATGGAGGGGGGAAAAATCCCTAACTTTTTGGACAAATTCCCCTAAAACGAAGCTTTGCACTGAAAGCAAACTCACATTTTCTCGCCAACAAAACTTTGAATTGGAAGCAAATACACATTTCCTTGCAGACAAAACTTTGAATTGAAAGCTTTGTTTCCGAAAAAATAGCCTCATATTCCAGTGAAATTTAGCTATTTAGGACAGGTTAGAAAGGTTTTCTCGAGACTTTTCCACATTTGACCAAAAAATTTCCGTTTTCTCCTGACTTTCAGAGATGATTTAAAATTCCCTGACAATTCCAGGTACACCAGGTTGTGTGGAAACCCTGCAGATACAAAGCCTTAAATACTGCCGAATCTAAATACACTCAAAAACATTCATACTTATTTGTTTTACAACACAAGGAGAGCAAAGGTCATACTGCACGGCGACCTATAATTTTCCGAAGAACCCAAACGTCTTCAAGCCTATGGAACTAACCCCCAAACTACAGTGAGTAGTTTGTCAGTAAACATTATATTTTGATATAAAAGAGGACACAAAAGAGAACTGAATTTGAAGCCTGGGAAGCAAGCACTTAACAAAAGGAAAACATGTAGATTATTCCAGCAGAGCTCCCAAGAATTTCCCCGGATTTTCCTACATACACTTTCTACGAATACATCTCATTACAAAGATAAACTGATTATGTTATATTTTGTCTTTTAACCTTGGAAACTCCTAATGTCGAACACCGTTTTTTTCTATGAAGTCATTATGACTTCGATGTACATAAGGAATGTTTTCCAATATCTGTGCGAATACAAAAACAGAGAGACAAAACTTCAAACAGCAGCTGAACTCACAAAATGGCATTTGGGCTCTTTAGTTTTGTTTTTTTATGCGCAAAATAAATACTTTTGTGTTTCTGAAACTTTTACCCATTAAACATATTCTGAAATTTTCGCCAGCACAAATCAATGACATTTGCGTTTTTTCCCTAAAGAAAAATTGTGACACCTGCTGGATAGAAACTCTCTTTTTCCTCCTTAAGCTATTCTGTATTTTGGATCCAAGTTTTACACTACTTTCAAAATATAATCTCTTATACAATAGTATAATTTCATATATGTAACTCTTAATAGTACAACTAACTTATTAATTAACATTTGTTGTACTAACATTTTAACATTTTTTGAATCAAAATTTCAGATAAGATATGTTGACTCTCAGATATATATATATATATAGGCTAGAATCTTGTTAAACAGATAATTCTGTAAACTTTATCCAGGTGTGTATCGCAATTTTCTCAGCCCATAAAAATCGTAAATAATACTAGTATTTCTTACTCATTAATTTGTAAAAACGACGCTCAGTCTGTTCTTAAGTTATTACAAGTTTTCCACGTCCCTCTGCCAAAGATATACAACAACTGAACTCTTTAAAATAAGCATAATTCAGAAATATGAAAATTTACCCTCTCTCTTGTCAACATCACCGCATTCTGGAGGAGAATCTCGTAACAAGCTTCGGCTTTATATTCTCTTCCATTTCTAACCTCAAATCTTAATAGAATTTAATATAGATCTTCTCTTACATTTCTATAATTTTTATACTGCTCAAGCTATGTATCACTATATATTGTATATCGGGTTGAATAAACTCAATTATTATTAGTATTATACTCTGTTGAAGTCAGCTGAACCTGGGTTAATAGCATACTAAATAGACACGTTACCAATGCATCACTGCAGTACCCTTAAGAACATGCATGCTTGGTCAGACAATATTGAACCCAAGCCTCATGTTGCACAAGAATATGGACTTCACTACAGCTATTTGAAGGATAGGAAGACAATGCTGGTACAGAATATAGATGTGTCTGTACATCATAATAACTTCCTTGCAATTTTTTATCTAACACCGTAAGGTGGAACTGGGATCAACAGCTAAATGTGATCTCATAATCAGGACAGAGTCTTTGTACAACCACCATAATAAAGCTAAAACTGAGTTAAGCTATAATTACAGCTAGGGATGGCGCCAGCATGGAGACAAAGCGACAATTGTCGCCAACTCATAACCAATCGTTGCCAAAATCGTAAACATGGACGACAAATTTGTCGTCTGTTCTACGTAGAATGAAAAGAGCACAAATTTATTCAAAGACAAAATAAAATCGATGTAACTGAGGAAAAAGTGTTTTGAATAATTTAACTAATAACATTAAACTTTAAGCAAAAACGAATCAGCACACATAAAGCGTAGAAGAGTTTAATTTTGGTTGTTAAGCTACTATAATTATTTTTCCTATTAAAATTGGGTATATGCTGTTTTGACTATTTAAAATGTGAATCAGTGTGTTGTGCTGTTTTTACATAAAGGCATATATATATATATATATATATGGAATAATAATCAGTGATACATGTAGTAGAAGTATAAACATTAGTATAAAGATAAAGTAAAAGTAGAAGTATAAACAAGGTTTGTTTTTACCACCAGTTGTGACCAAGGTGGTCCTCTTGGACCACCAAATTTCCTTCGATGGTGGCACCTTTAATTACAGCCATCAGGCAAAACTTCTTACAAGTAAGAGATAATTGAATTATAGAGTATTGAGCAAATACAAATAACTGTTAAAGCTACATATTATTAAAATTGTAACATGACGCAGCAATTAAAAAAAAATGAAAAATTCAAGTACAAACCAAGAACATGATATTTGATGGAACAGCAAACCGAGGAGACCTTCCCCTACTAGGAGGATGAGCTAAAATTGGCGTCATCGTACCACCAGTTGGCGTTCTTGGTGAAGAAGAAAATGGCACCATTTGCACATCAAGTAAGGAATCTAACAAGTTATGAGCAGATTCATTATCACTTCCAGTTGAAGCACGAGATGCCTCGAGTATCTCATCTGCTTCGTGCACATCCCCTTCTCCTCCTCTACCAGCCACTTCTGCATCAAATTGAGCCTATACATTAAAAAAAACAACTCAGGTAAACTATTTACTATAACATTGGTATTTTCCAATTTAGACATGAATCCACTGTCACTCACAGTTCATCTGGGAAATGTTACATAAACCTTTTATCCCCCTGCCCACCTTTTCATTTAGTAGTACCAAACAAGTGAAAGGCCAGCTATTTCCTTAAACTTTCACACTACTCAACAGCACAAGTTTATCTTCTTGTTTGTGGTTTCATAACTAAATGATGCTAAGACAAAAGCATTTGTGAGAAACAAGATGAGCGATTGCATAAAGCTATTGGATTGTAACGTTATATGCGATCAAACTTGGTTATAACGTACATCAAAGGACAGGAGGATTTTCTTTGTTATAGCCATTATTCGCTACAATCATATACATTAAATCTAACAAAAAAAACATCGATTAAAATTCAAATCCATTTCAATTTGTTTGTGGTTTTACCACTCAAGGACTACAACAGTCATGTTGCATCAGGACCTATTGTTTTCCAAGGAATGCGAACCTCTTAAGGCCTAGTGAATCAAACCCCTGACTACAGTGAGTAGTGCGATTTTTATGAGATCTCTAAGTAAGTGTTCTTTTGCATTGTTGGGAGTCAAACCTGGATGAACAGTGCACTAGAAGACTGCGTTACCACAATGCACCACCACAGGGCAATTAAAAATCAAGGAAAACATAAAGGCTGCTTACAAGGAATTTTATGTGGAAAAAAAAATACAGTATCATTGATCTCAGTCCTTAAATACAACAGAAAATAGCAATATATATATGGGAGGTGGGGAGTGTTATGGTTATTGAATGTGCATTATGCTAAGATAAAATGACTTTATGAAAATTTTTATTTAGACAACCAAATTTTTATTCCCATATTTGTTAACGTGTGTAGGTGGGGGGAGCTGTTTCATGGAATGTTTCAGAATTTCAAGTTGGGACAAAAATGGCGGATAATAATTTCGAGGGGAAGGTAGATAGCCTGCAAAAAACGTAATGCTTTAAATAAAAATGCATCATCTACCGAGCTTTAGAAGAACCAGTTGATGAATTAAAAGTTAACAAAAATTATTCCATTCATAGAGAATTTTTTTGAATATTCCCAAAATTCAAGGGTTTTTTTAAAAAAAAAATCCAGAGACATAAAATAATGGCAGTCTCCTGTTTAGTTCCTTGATATATATCCTGGATCAACACTAGTGGAGGAGAGTGGACAAGTTGGAAGCATTGGGTCCAAGCATAGAGGTCATTTACAGACCATGTACAAAGTGGTTTTTTTTTTTTTACCAAAAACAAATAAAATCGAGATATCAGTAGAAAATTGCACATAAATGCCTTGCTTCTTTTTTCTTTTATCGACCGTAAAACCGTAAGATAGAGTTAAAATTCGAAAAAGCTATGAAAAATCCATATAAGTTGGCAACTTTGCAGTTGCTACTGTGGATGCAAAATTAAAGAGTTTTTAAGAAGTCCCATGTAATATCAAGAAGTTTTTAAGGACCCTTGTGAACCCTGCATTAGTATCATGAATATTAAAGATCATTTTTTTTATATATATATAATTTTATATAAATCGAACACTACGCAGATTAAATCAAACAACAATGTCAATCAATCAACGTTTATTGGCGTAGTGATCCATATTGTTTTCCATATTATATACTTTAGTAATTTCTTCAATTTTTTAAATTAAGAAAATGTATTTAGTGTGTGGCTATAAATATAATTTAATATATAACTAAAAATATAATTTAATACATACAGCAATAAAATTCATTATGTATATATTTAGTCTTAAAACGAAAACAAACAATATTTTTTACTATCAAAACAATTTATAGAACTCTAAACTGTATTACTATACTGCGATTTTTAAAAAAAAACTACAATTTATAATGACTGTCGGCTACAATGACCAAATTTGACAATCCCTTGGAGGTCATTATGACCAATTTTCACTATAGAATTTCATGAAACCAGTGAAGAATTATTCTGATTTTAAAAGAGAAAACAGGTTATATAATTCAAGCGATGGCAACGGGTTTAGAAGTAAAAAATAGCTATTTTGGTGATTAAAATTATTAAAAAGGAGACAAAAAGAGATAACTTTACGATATTTTTGTTGTCTAAAAAATCGTAAGTTTACGATCCTTGATTATTTGCAAGATGCCATTTTGTTTGTTTGTTGACATTTTGCAGAATCATTAGTTAATGTTAGTGTAGGATGTTTTCTGAGTTATCGTTAAAAAATTTATTTATGATATTTTTTATTATATATCTTCAAAATTTTACATAAGAAAAACGACGAAAGGAGACCCCTTCTCATCGCTTCCCGACTTGTGACCGTTCCGATTATATTCAATGTATGCTGCGTGAATCAGTAAAAGGCTGAATCAATATTGTATTGCAATTAGTATTTTTCACGCAATTAGTACACTTACCTGAATCACAGGAACCGAACTGGGGGGAGACCCCCGAAACCCCAGACCCAGCAAGGTGAAGCAGCTTTCTGGCAACGTCTCAGTGTAACTCCGTTTCTATGGAGCTCATCCACGTATGATGTACAGACAAGTTCCATAGAAAGCAGATTTATATCGAGGTGCTGGCAGAAAGCTGCCTCACCTCACGAGCTGCCAATAACCATTATATTATCTAAAACAAACATGAAAATGAGAAAATGTGACAAAAAAATGTTAGCTATCAAAATATTAAATTCTGCAATTACAGTAGTTCAACTTACATGGAATAACATAGCAAAGAAAAGGTCCAGAGTGTATCGGCAATTTACAACATTGGCAAAGTCTTCTTCATTGTTGAATAATTCAATACCGTTGGTGGAGGGGAATAAAGAATTTTAAAAAATTTATATAAAAACATTTAAAAAAATTTAGAGAGCAATTTCTTTAAAAAATGACATTTAAGAGACCAAATAAATTCCTAAAAAAAGGAACTTTTAGCTAGAAAGGAGACTCGGTCCCATTCCTGTAATTCTCCAAAAATCTGAATAAAACATTTGAGTATTTCATTAGAGTTGATGCAATGGTAATAAGAAATCGATAGTGAATTAATAACCGATTTTAAGAAACATTACCTGCAACATTCGGGCGAATTGTTCATCTTCTTCCATTTGACGTACCTGCTCCACAGGATCGGGAGAAACTGACGAGAGGTCCTGGGTACTGTTTAACGAAGTCGATCGTGAAGAGCCACGTGTTCTTCGCCTTCGCCCTCCTTGAAAACATCATACAAACTCAAAGCATTCCAATTCACGATAAAGCAAAAGTATTAACAATGTGTTTTGATCAACATCATCATCAACTTACCACCGCCTCGATGACGTACTCTTCGACGACTAGCTGATTCAGGAAATGCAGCTCCAGTAAAAATAACACTAATTTCATCTTCACTAGGACTACTGCCACTAATGGAATAGGATACATTATTTGGGTAACTCCTCGAGGACGTACTTGTAACATGAGCATCACCAAGAGATTCCACAGTAGAAATGCTAGCCTCGGTATCGGAATACGAATTGGCAGTGAAAAATTCCATCTCACTGCTCTCCTCTGGATCAAAAACATCTGGATATCTTGCAGAGAAATCCCTTACTTGCCGATATGCTTGCATGCTACTACTGGGCTGACTGCCCATAGTTGATCGTGACAGGTTAGTTTGACATCGACTTCTATTTACCCGTAGAAGAGGAGCAACAGCCTGACGTCCAGATGAATCTCTATGAGGATATCTCACATTTCTATCCATAGAAGAGCTGCTTGTAGTACTTTGGCTGCTAAGAGATGTTGAGGATGACACAGAGCTGGAATTCGCGGCGTATCTCTTTGGAGCTCCTCGGATCGGATATGAATGATCGTGCATGCTCTTGGAGCTATGAGAAGTTGATGATGAGACCGAACTGGAATTAGTGTGTTCTCTTGAAGCATCTCTCATAGCATGTGAATGATTACGTTGATTTTTGGACCGTGAATAGTCTGAGCTGTGTTCAGATGAGCTTTTTTTGGACAAGCCAGATGTGCGTGAATGCGTAGGGGAATAAACAAAACCACTAGTGGATCCATCATTTGAATCAGTAGAAGATAACTGGGATGGATTTCGTTTCTTTAAAGACTTCTTGGGAACTGGGATGTCACTGGAATCATCGCTGTCAGAAGATATGACTGGCACCCCTCGACGGTAAGTATTTGGGTAGCGTGCATTCATAAAGCTATCATCACTATAATCATCGTCATCTTCATCTTCGCTCTCCAAAACCCTCCGTAAGCCTTTTCCAATGACCTTCCTTGCGGGACAAAACTTGTGTTTCTGGTCGCCATTACCTGAAGAGATATTGAGGTGGATTTCTGAGTCATCACTGTCACTGTCGATGAAACTGACACCCAGAGAATTTTTGTCTTCAGTATTCCCGTTCTTTTGCTTATGACTCTCCAGACCATATTTGGAAGTCGATGGCCTAGATAAAGCATCATCCAATGGTACATCCATTTTATCGAAAGGAAAAGTTCGATTATTTGAACTACTAGAGGAGGTGGAGGTGGAGGAGGAGGAAGATGATGATGATGAACTGGAACTTGGAGTTTCCATGTTAGGCACGGTGTTAAAAGCAGCAGAAGGCTTATATGACCCACGTCCCGAAACATCTTCAAAGGATGCAGTGGGCTCCATGTAAGTTTTCTTTCCTATTGCATACCTCACATTTGAAAACAACTGTTTCGGACTCTCTTCTGATTGCTTATGGCGTAAGGTATCAACACAGCCGTTTTTCCTTCCTGGATTTTGAGAGGGAATAAAAAATCGATCACTAAGACAAGTACGTTTCGAGCGAGCTGGCTGTTCCACTTTATCGATGCTTTGTCTCTTTTTAGGGCCAATTAAATATGGGCTGAAAAATAAAAATGTACAATTAAGGAAAATCCATAGAAAAAAATATACATGCGAGAATAACAATGATGCCCCTCGCATTAAGTACATGCCATATAACTGTACAAAGTATTTTGCCACATAAATTTTCCAACCTTTTTAATGTTATCCAAACCCGCTTAACCACACACATCACATAAATTAGTGTTTCACCTAGAAAAAAATTAGGTCAGAGTGCATGGCCTGATGAGAGGCTTTTTTTTTTGCGCTCTAAGTAACGGATGCTCGTGATGAACATCCATGGTTACGTCAGCTTTACTGCTATTAACTCCTTTAAACAGCGTTTTAATTGATTTAGTTCCTATTGCTGTTTTCTTCAAATTTTTTAGTTTTCATTTGCATGTAGGCATTTTTTTTTAAAGTATATGCAAACAGTGAGGGGAAAGTGTGTGTGATTCCCATCTAATGGCAGTGTTGCCAGATGGCAAGATTAAAAAATCCCAACTTCATACAAAATAATAATTAAATTAATATAACTACAAGTTAGTTAAACAATATCCTATATGACAAGTAAGCTTCATAAAATAGGGATGTAAAACATGCTTAGTTTAAAGCTTAAAGATAAATAAAATCTGCAAACCTGGGAACAGTGCTTTGTTTACAAATATTCGCCAGCAATTTCATTTTGCCAAAACCATCAGTGTTATTACGAAAATGAAATAATGAAGTACAAAATTTTTATAAATCAACAAATTCCGTCACATGTTTTGGATTCCATGATCGGAAATTTAATTATCATCGGGGAAGAATGGTGCATTATTTTCCGAGGGCTGGGAGCAGCATTTAAGCTGCAATTGCATTTTTCGTAAAATGGGATAAATTGTTTGAAAATGCGAAGAAAAAATTATTGCCCATCGCGAAAATGCGACAGGCATTTTTAACCACAGTTTATTCTCTGAAAACAGGATTCCTCGATTCCAGAATATCCGTTTTGCACTTCAGCGATCTTTTCTTGTTCCTTTTCGTTTCCTCTTCAAAATTCTTAACAGCACCTGTTAGGCATCGTTGATATAAATAATTTTATTGATACGATTTTTCGAGCAACGAAAGCAACTAATATTTTTTAGCATTTTGCTACAAATTATTTTCCCATTTTAGCATTTTTGCGACAGCATGTTTCGAGCCAGCTTAAACCCTGGCTGGGAGGGACCTTTGGGGCACAAGGGCAGACAAGTTGAAGGGAAGGGAATTAATAGGTTTGGTAAGGTGTCGAGCCCTTCTATTTCGCTTTAGATGAAATGCTACATAAATGCATGTATTTTTTAAGTCAAATTGGTGTTTTATAATGGAATCGAAACCTTATAAATGCACACAAACAAATATCCAAGAAATCACGCTTGTCTTTCCACATAACAGGATTCCCACTTACCATGGAGAAAAATAATCCCCAACTTTTCCATGTTTTTCTTAACTTCTCGGACAAAATTCCTTAACTAATCACAAACAAAGCTTTGAATTGAATTTCAGTTTCAGGGAAAATAGCCTCACGTTCGCATGAAATTTCCCAATTCGGTGCAGGTTAGTAATGTTTTCCCTGGTTTTTCCAAGTTTGACCAAAAAATTTCATTTTTCCCCGACTTTTAGGGACAATTCCAGGATCTCCAGGATATGTGGGAACCCCAACAAAGGTGTCGTCATGCAGCAATACACTTGTTAGGGTGAACATTGAAAATCCCCTTTTTAAAATAACTAATTAAATCTAAACACCCAGGAGCAGATAAATAGATAATTAAATAAAAAATACATACACTCTCTCTCTCTCACTATATATAAATATATGCTTAGATGTTGTTAAGTGTTTTTGTTTTTTCGATATTCTGCCGCCTGTTATTTAATTTTTTCAGATGGAGTTGTACCTCCAATTATTTGTACACTGCGTCTACAACATTATGCCAGATTAATTAACGTTCAAGAGGAGACACCTCCATTCAAGAGGCGACACCTTCATCATGGGCATAATACAGTAACGTGCAGGACATGCATACAGACAAAAATCAAATTTTGCAAATTCTTTCAGGAACTTCTTAAATTAATTACACTTTTTAAGGTGACCAACGAAAATACTTGTTAAAAATGCCTGTTGAATTAACAAAGGTGTAAAATTTAAATTAACTTGATTTTTACTAGTAAAAAAACACTCTTAAAAAAAATTCTGAATATAAATAAGGCACTTATAATTAAATTCCTTTTCTTTTTAAAAGTAGGACCCCTTAACATACAAATCCACCTTTTTGTTTTTTTCCTACCTATCATATTTAATTTTTTAAACCCATTTTTAACTTGCAAACAAAAAAATTTTGGCCAATCAGTGTACCTAAAAACTGCTATTTCGCTCCCTGCAATATGGCTAATATCCATCAGCAACCGAAACCTGCAGCATCTTAAGTTCAGACGAATCCCCTGGCCTGCTTCCCAGCACAAATGTCCACGCAATGAGCCAACCGCTTCCACAAATGCCAGTGTCACCAGCCCTGAACCACTAATTGCAATTTAGGCAGGCGAAATTGCCGTCTAATACGTTAACAAAAGCCAAATTAAAAGTTGGCAATATAGGCGAGAGTAAGGATTTTAGCAGTCCTTATACAAAAAAAAAAAAAAAAAGTCTTCAAGATGGCGCTTATTTAAAAACGCTTACAAGTCTCGCTCCGCGCGCGAGAGAGAGAAATTTTTCAATGTGAAGATTTAATTCAGACCTCAGTCAGGGGACCCCAACCTACTCCAAACATGGGCCATTAAGGGTGTAACATGTAAGTTAAAGTTACCTTTCCTTATATCCTATTAATCGATAAATTGTAAGTGCCTCCTCCTTCATTAAACTTATAATAAAATGTGCAAATTTTTCCTGGTGGTTTATATACCCCAGCACAATTCTCATAAAAAAAATGAGTAACTAAAAGATAAGTGAAAAATTGATAGTATGTAGAATGGTTAATAGCTCCAAATGCTTATATAAATGGCACTGTTATATTCTAAAGGAATTAGAAAATATATTATCGTGTTTATAATATAAAATAAAAGGCAGTAATTATTGAATAATTGTTTCATGTCTGTTTTAAAGAACCTGGTGTTTTTTTATTTTGTTTATGTTTAACACACAACGCGTTTAGAAAAATAACCCTAGTTATCCACTTAATTTTTACGGTCTTGCATTTGAAATTTTAGGCAGAAGTCAACCAATGTTTACTAACCACTATCAACGGCCAATTTACAAATTTATTCTGGATAAACAAATTTAATATTTAATGTTATGGAAATTGTGTTTTAATGTTCTCAAATAGTAAAAATTAAATCAATAAGTAAACTAACTAAAAATTTAACCAAACTAATTATAAAATACCTATAATAAATCATTTACATTTCATTAATTATAAAATTATAATGGAAAATGATTGTTTTAATAAATACTGGAGGCACTGGGGAATCAAGCATGTGTAATCAGTGTGAAGGACATCAAAAGAAGCAACTTTGGTCCAGTGCGAACCACAATGTCCAAAAGGAGCCATATTTTGAACTACAGGGATGTTACTGTTTGTATTCACATTAGTTAATCATGTAACATGTTCCAGCCTAAAACCATACTAGAAACAATTCCACCACCACTTACTACGGTCCAAAATAACTTTTCATGGCCAAATTTATGCAATTAAGGAATTTATGGCCAAAACATGAGGCTCACGTTTGGGCCATGCCAAAAATTCCTGAATTTCATAAATTTGGACATGGGAAGTCGTTTTGGACCATAGTAAATAAATAAACCATAGTGGGTGGTGGAGCCTTTTCCAATATGGTTCTAGACGGGAACGGCAAATCTTCCAAATTTTATTACATGATTAACTAATGTGGATGCAAATAACATCCACAATCAATCAATTTGTTAACATCTGAAAATAATTTTATAAACAGGCGGATATTTTAAAAATGATTTAATTGTTGTAAATAAATTGCAGAGCTATTAAAAATATGTTATTTACCAACTGCATAATGCAGTATATAAATAACACATGGAATTCAAAAATATAAGTTTTTTCCAATCCCAGCGGAAGAAACCTATTTCTTCTGGCCAATTTTTTCCCATGTTTTTTTCCACCATGGAATAAACTTGCCACTATACTACCACAAAGTCTTTAAATTCTTTAAAATCAAATATACTATGGTGCTTCTAGTCTTTATACATGAAGTAACGGTGTGAAAAATTGAAGAAATGTAATTCATCCAGTTGAAATAATATTTAACAAAATTTTGAATGTTTAGAATAGTTCATTAATACATGTCAAAAAATTAAATACAATGTTAAAAGAATTTTGTATGCCTTTTTGGTGGCGGCTTCATAGTATGTGCGCATACGTTGATAATAATTGAAGACTGATTTGATTTTAAAATTCAGAAAACAATTACACAAACTGTTGCCAAATATAAAAAATAAAAGCTGTAGGACGTGCGTTGGGTGTGAGCCATCAAAGTGTTTTAAACTGCTTGATTTAAGATTTAACCTGCTTGGATTTTTTCTTCTGGGGTCATATTAAAAGCCTGGTGTACGAGAGTCCCGTCACATCTGAAGAAGATCTTGTTGCCCGCTTCTCTGTTGCTGCTGGACATGTGATCGACATGCCTGACGTCTTTTCTAATGTACGCCGATCCATGCGCCGTCGCTGTGAATCTTGTATCGCTGTTGGTGGCCGCTCTTTCGAGCACCTCTTGTAAACTATTAATAAATTTTTGTTTTCTTTTGTCTTTACTTGTCTTTTCAGTTTCCTGTGATTCATACTGCTTTACAAGCTAGCGCTTTAATGTGTCATTACCGCACACACATTCCTATACGAAATCTGCTTATTTAGGTCCCCTCTACCTGCCTTTACATTTTTGACATATAGTTTAGGACCACCCTGTATATATATAATTATAATTTTTGCATATATATATAACATAATTTATAATTTTTGAAAGAGGGAGGGAGAAATACATAAGAGTTCCCAGTCACCCTGGAGAAAAAAATTCCTAGATTTTTCCAGGTCCCCCGCCTCCCTCTCACCCTCCACTTTTCCAACAAAATTCCCTGACTAATCGCAAACAAAACTTTGAACTGAACTTTGGTTTTAGGGTAAAAACAGCTTCATGTTCATGTGAAATTTTGCTATTCAGAACAGAAGTGAAGAAGGCATTCCTCGACTTTTCCACAAGTTTGATCAAAAAATCTTGTTTTTCCCCTGGCTTTTACAAACGATTTCAAATTCCCTGACAATTCAAGGTTGCGTGGAAACCCTGGTCACTGCAGGACTTCTGCGTCATAACAGAGAACAATGCAATTAAGTATATTTTAAATCTCAAGAACATGACACGAGGAATCTACAATGTAACAGAGATAAAAGTTACATGCGAACCGTATGTTTACACATAATCACAAATATTGTATGTCAGTCACACAATGGACTCGTAGGCAATGGTCCTAGTCCTTAAGATATCCCACTATACATAGGCCAAGGATCGAAATTAACTTTTTAAATCAGGTGCACCCAAGTCTTGTAACTTAGGTGCATTAAATACTAGTTAAGTGTACAAGTAACGAACAGAATAGAAAGTAAACCTCAACCTTAAAAACGGGTAAAATGTAAGTGAAATAATTACATTAAAACATGTAAGATAAAGAATGCAACTTTTCAAAATAATTGAACATTCATTTGCAATAAGCAAATAATCATTCAAAGCAAATGCAGATACATTGAGAAAATTATATAAAATTGTTCCGTAGGTCACTGTTCTTGAAACATAAGCATAAGTAGCCATAGTTTTGAATAGTCAGGTTCAGTGTGCACCTAAATTAAAAATTTACGCCCATGGATAAAATTTCATGCACATAATGTACCTGCTAATTTCAAACCCTGTCATACATGTAGAGTTGTGTGGGTCCATGTGATCCCACGTATCCCTTAGAATTTAAAATAAATTGTATCTTTACATATATTGTAATGAAAAGATGTAGAAAACATGTGCCGCCCTCCACCAATAATGTTTAAAACTCTACGTTGCTGCTACTATGATAAAATATATGAATAAAAGCCAATAGTGGGTAAGAGTATAAAGTAAACTAGACTAAATAGTCATTGCAAAAAATGTATGTTGAATAGCCCCAATCCCAAATTTGTAACTTCACTCTTGTTGCAGACAAGACTAAGTTGTTCTAACAAGGCAGTAACTTACTGTTTGGCATCATCCATCTGCTATGTGATCAAATTTGGACCAATTTTACAGTCCTCTGCCTGACAATATACCTCCAGAATATGACACAAAAATACAACTATAATTGAAACAAAATTCCAAGAAAAGAAAGCATTTTATGTAAATAAACAATGAAATTATTAATATCACTTTACAAAGATATAAATTGACATAATTTACATGCATGAATCAATTACGGCTTAAGAACGATTACCTAGAAGTTTCTGAAGCAAGAACATTCCGGACTTAAGGTTCATTATAAAAACTGCAATGGCAAAGCCTATCTGAATTAATCCGAATGCATAACAATGGTAGACAGAATAACAGAACACATTCTATACCAGGGGTGACGAACCGTTTCATGTTGGAAGGCCACATTAAATTAGCTGTTAACGTTAGAAGGCCACATTAAGTTAGCTGTACTGTAGGAAGGCCATGTATGCTTATGTTTTGATTGTGTTAGTCAAGGAAGATTATTTCGTTAAAAATCTTTTACCCTTTTATACTTTACTACGGTTCATTTTATGATTATAATACACACACACACACACACATACAAAAAAAGACAGAATCACATTAATAAAAACAAAAGGATTTTTCTGCTAAATTTTAATTCAGTCAAAAAGCAGCACCTAAGAGCTTCGAAGGTTGCTTGTGGCCATAAGACTGCAGATTTCCCCCCTCCCCCTGTTCTATACCATCAGATGAGTCAAACCTAGACTAATTATATGATAGATGAATGTGCTGTCACTATGATGCCATACAGCGGGTGACCTATGATTTTACGATGCATCCAAACCGAACCACTTAAAACCTACTAAACTAACCCTGGCCTACAGAGAAAATTTGGTACTTACTTAGCTTTTTTTTTTAGCACCATTGAGGGTTAAACATGAATTAATGGCATGTGCACATACACATTAATTTAACCTTCTCTTTTGAAGTAAGTCAGGTTTGTTTAGGTGTTTAAGCGTTACAATTTTACAAACATACATTATTGGAGATCCAATAATTAAAAGAAAGCTTTCGTACTTTAGATTTCCGCGTTTTTAGAATTCCACGTTTTTAGAATTCCGCATAATCGGTCCTATACTGTACCGTGAAAGGACTGTCACGTCTGTTTATTTTGCAAATTTTACGGCACGAGGACAGTAAGAATCATACTGTACCAAAACCCACAGCTTCCTAAGGAATCCCAATCTCCGGTAGTAAATTAAACCCCAGCCTACAGTGAGTAGGTAGCTGGTAAGCATTCCCACATACATACTGTTAGGAGTTAGACCCTAGATAGTAGATATATTTGGTAGATGCATTACCACTGTTGGGACCCATGTCTGTTTAAGGAGCAGAATCATTCAAAGATTTGGTATTGGATTAACGCACACTTGTACTTCAGGCTACCTATAATCATTTAGGCACAAATTTGGGAATACACAAGAAGTTGGCAGAATCAAACTAATGAGACGGCGTAACTGCATGATTCATCACGATCTTTTCTCCTGAAATTGCCCCAAAATTTCAGTACATCGACTTGTAACATTATACTCTCTCTCTCTCTCTCTCTCTCTCTCTCTAACATCATACTTAAGCATATCTTTTGAGTTATTAATGCCATTTTAACAGGCTTTGCGTTTGTCAAGGCTCTGTTTTTTCGTTGCAGTGACATTGTATCGAAAATACTTTGAATAATTACTTATTAAAATAATTTGCCTCTGGTCATATTTTTAAGTAAGAATTTGGAGGTTTTAGTGATTCAAGATTATACTGAGCCAGGAGTACTTGAAAACTATCTGAACGGATAGCAAGGGTCAGATTGTTTTGTAGAGCCCTAAAACAAATTTCTTTCAGAGCCCCTTGTAGTATAAATTAAACCTGTGTAATTACAGTAGGACTCATATACAACGAGGATCTTGTGATCAACGAAAATGCTCGTTATACCCGATCGATCGCTAAATACGTTCTTGAATTTTAAACCTTATAAATAAAGTTGGTACAAGTAACATATTTGCATGCAATGTACATACAAAAAAATTCTAAAATTCACGCCGTAATAAAAATACTATGCTGATGATAAGGTCCGATTGTCAATGATTTCAAAGTAGCATTGAGTCTTCATGACACTGGTCCCTAAACATTTGTCTATGCAATAATCCGGCCCTGTCGAGGACGAAAGTCTGTAGCGGGAGGGGTCTCCCCTCCCCCAGTTACCCTTCGACTGATACAGGAAAGAGTAATTTAGTCTTTGATTGAGGGCATCCCCATACACACACAAACACACAAGGCATTCACCAATTCAGGAAAATTAGAATGCTCAAAAAACCCATAAACATTTACATCATGGCAGCAGGCCATTTTTCCACCTCACAAGGTCAACGACTAAATGTGTACTTCCCCCCTTTTCCCTCCCCTCTTCCACTGAGTCGCCACTACCGATTTTCAGCCTTTTCTAATGTTTTTGGGGAAGGCGGCACCTTCCACAAGGCATTCACTGATTTAGGACAATTACAATGCCAAAAGAATGTAAACATTACAAACACGGCAGCAAGTTACTTGCCCATTGCCAGCCAGTCTTGGCAATACTGGAAAGAAAATCAGTATGTGGAAAGAAATCAGTAGGTGACGAACCATGCAGTTACACCTAATGAGACAATTTGCAGATTTAAAAGTTTCAAGTTTAATTACTTCGGTGTTTCAGAGATCATCCACTGATTGTGAGTAGGTGAGATAGGAACGGCCGCCGAATGATTTCTGGAACACGATTTTTGATTCTTTTTACGACTGTTTTGCTTGAATGGCTTGTAGCTGTTATTTTTGGCTCTGACTCCCGAGCAGGATGCTTTGTTCATACACTTCCGATCATGTAATGGGATATTACTATCAAACTCATCATCTGTACTCATATCTGCGTTCCTGAAGTCTTGATTGTGGCAAATTACAAATTCTTTACAAGTTTAACCTATTTAAACGAAAAAAAATGCACATTAGTTCAGTATACTTTCTCTGATATATCAACTGTTAACGACATCCACTGCAAGATGAAAGTCTCTCCCAGAGTGACTTCAATACACATAGTATAACAAAATAAGCTTAAAGAGACAATGGACTTAAGTTCACAATATTGGCCAGCAATGTTGGTATGCTGAACTTAAAATTCGACAACGAAACCAAACTTCGAACCCATAGTATGATAAAGTCTTCCATGAATGGTCACCTACCTGAAAGCTGCCTGCACTGCAAGCAAGCTGCATAACTGGTATTAAACACAAGCCAGTATCACAAGCACATGGACATGAAATACACAGACAGTGTAGAACAACTGAATAATGGTCACCTATGGTATCCTGCAAATGTGACACCTTCGGAGGTAGCTGTTATTTTGAGATTCGGTATTAAAATAAAATTAACAATAGCAAGACAGCTATTTTAACTATACTAGTCCTCATGCTCAGATTTGCATGATCCCATGGGTGACCGACCATTATTCTGAGATTTCACAGAGATGGGTTTTACTTTCCATTAAGTGTACATTCGACACTCAAAGCAGATTTGCTAAAAAGTGTGACACATGTCACAGAACAAACAGCTTCACCATTGAACAATCGAAGGGTGAAATCTTTTTTTATTTTTTGGTTTTAAATAAATAAAAAAAAAAACAATCCAACAAATATTTTCTGCATTTCTATTAAAAAAGGAATTTATGTTTTATAGAATTTAAAAATGCATATAATACGAATATATATATACATACATGCATCTCCTGCCAAACATTTTTGATCAGCTGAAGGCTTGTTGCAGAACTCTGCAAATCATTCTGCTTTGGGACACTCGACAACACATCAGATTAAACTAGCATTAAGTATTCCGACTGGATTACAAACCATGAAGTTTTTAAATACCTTCTCCCAAAGAATAAACAAGATTAGTTCTGCAATGGACAACGGCCAAGATTTAAATTAAACCCACAGAAAAGTAATACTCCTACATTCAAATATGATTTTATTAGTAAACGAAATATAAATAAAATGTTCCCATTCAAACATATCCTCTTACATTCTCCAAATGCAATGAAACAACGTGTCTCATAATTCAAGTTTCAAAGAACTTCTAGAAAGTTTAGTACTCAATGGTTTCCGAAAAGAATACCAAGAAAGTTCAAATTGCTAATAAAGTTCCAAAGAATTTCCAGAAACTCACAAATTCTTATAATCTACTTTTCCGACAACTTTCAAAATGTTCAAATTATTAATTGAGTTTACGAGGGCATTTCTGCTCAGAAAGTTCAAATCATAACTTATGAACGTGCCAACATTTTGGGGAGTTAGAGAGGACGATAGGTCTTTCGGGGACACAAACTTGTGGTGTCATCTGTTGTCACAAATCCCAAACAGTTATTATAAAGTAATCAAGCT
>QLNU02015003.1:72807246-72846588 GCA_006491805.2 Dysdera silvatica | reverse complement strand
AAAACAATATAACCCACTTCTCTTTCTTCTGCCCTTTATGGCAACCCTTTGCTTACACTGAAGCTCACAAGTAGGCTAAACGAGTCTATACCCAAAATATATGCGACTGTGAATGCTGTACTGACACTTTTCAATGTACGCTTTGAAACACATGCACACATGCAAGGGGTAGAGCTATGCTCCAAAAATCCCTTTGCCTCATTTTAAGAGTAAAAGAGTTTTGACAATGCCCTTTGTGTCGCCAAAACTCCTTATATACTCTTAAAATTTGGAACCTGCATACGACGTATGTAGTGTCCCTTGATGCTTTTTTCCTAGCATTCAACATTTTAAAGATGCGGACATAACTCTAATGTGATTAAAATAGGCAGCAAGGGTGGGGAGTCTGCCCCCATCCCCAACCTTTCCACTGATTCTGGAAAATTAACATGGCCTAAAAAACATGGGAAACAAAATGACAGCAGGTCAGTTGCCTTGTTATATATTTCAAAAACATTTCATGAAAATTCAGTAGGGGATAGACTATGCAGTGTCACCAAGATTAAAAACTAATTACTAAACTTAATTACTGTACTGTAAGTTTTATTTGGAGTTTAAAATTTCATGTAACATTTGTAAATTATAACAGTGGAACCACGGTAAGTCAAAATTCGAGAAACGCAAGTTTTACTTTCAATTGTTGGTGGAAGTACAGATACCATTCCAACAGCATGCTTCTCTCCTAGAGAAATGTTGTAGGCAGGGTTTGGATGTCGAAGTGTATGCCACATGATGTCTGATGTCACCCATGTTGGTGTGGCAAGAATTGCTCGCTTGAAGCATGCTTCGTCGTTGTTTTGACTGTAATGGAAGTGTTGCAGCGATTGGAAAGATGTCGGAACATTTCAATATGGATTTTTTTCTTCAATTGCGGTTGAAAGGGAAGAGGAATGTTGTTGGATTGGTTTGTGGGAGAAGGTTTATTTGGTTTGGAGTAGAAGGGCCCGGTTTGCAAGGTGTGCTGGTATGCTAGGCCTAACGTGGATAACTGTGTAGTTGAAGGGGTGAAGTTATCTGACAGATAAAAGGAATAAAAGTTAGTATGCCGTTTTTATTTTGTTCGCTGCACTGAGAAAAAAGTGTAGGGAAGAGGAAGAGATGGAGGAAAATAGGGAAAAGCCAACAAGGGGAAAGGTTAAGAGGGGAAGGAGAGGTGAAGATTGGGAGTGAAAAGGAAAGGGATTAGAAGGATAGGGGAGGAAGAGAATAGGAGAGAGAGGTTAGAGGGATAGGGATGAAGGAGAGAGAGGAGTAGGGGTGAAGAGGATGAGAGGGGTAGAGAGAAGGATGGAGGGAAAGCGGCGGAGCCTGTATTGAGAGGTAAGCAACATGGCGGCAAGCCAGGACAAAGTTGCCATGCAGGCCGAAAACACCTCCCACTAGAAACGAAATGGGACAAAACCTGTACTAGCGCCGTTGTCTACTTTGAGTCATTAAGGTGCAAGAAGAATAAGAATCACTTTAGTTTACCAAGGATTTCGAATTACAGTAACAATACTTAATTCGTTACCCAAAACTCACTCTATTCCCTTGAAAATGCTGCAAAATCCGCTAGATTGCTGTAGCATGTGAGAGTGTGATGTCACGTAGGTGTGTATGAAACCCAAGCAAGCTGTGAACGAGCGTGCCACATTTTTCTCGGACGCACAGGGATTTTTTGCAAATCAGTACTTTTCCTGTATCAGCGAAAGCCTAGTGGGGAGTTGCCCCCCACACACACACACCCCACCACCAAAAAAATCAGTAAAGCACGTAGTACTCTCCCACCGTAAAAAAGCAATGGCAGCTAGTCACTATGTGCCAATTGCCAGGTTTTGAGTTCTTGGAAACACTGCACTAGATTCTGCTAAAATTGCGCTAGTTTTAGGGGGGTAATGAACCAAGTATTAGAACCCGAATTACCAAGATTCAACTGTATGTAAAGAGAGATTGATTGTTTGGCTTTTTTATGGCGCAAGAGCATCTGGGCTATACTGCGCCAAACATGGTAAAATCAAAGACTGTAGTAAAAGCCAGTACTTTTTAAAAATTTAAAAACGTGCGTATGGTCAGCATGGTCATTTAAAATGTCAGACAGTGATGAAGAGTTAAAAGTAAGAGTGCGGGCAAGTCAAAGAGAGAAATTGTATGATTAAAATTATATAAGGATCTATCTAGACATAAATGCTGGAAGTTTAGTTTATCAGATTCAGAATTCTAGAGAAATTATCAGAAAACATTTTATTTAATGCTTGAGGAAAATACTTTATTGGACTTTACGACGAACGTACGGGAGATAACTGATGCAAATGCTCAAAATTATTGATATCATGAAATTGCCTCCAGCAATTTGCAAAACTCACTTCCATCAATCCAAGGAAAACAATTAAAAAATAATTTTCTTGAGAAAAAGAAATAACGACCAAATTAACTGCGATTTTCACAAAACACTGAATTGAACGTTTGGTGATCCTACTTCCTTCAAACGAATAATTATTTTCTCATCCAAATTTAAATATATAAAAAAGTAAACATATTCTACATAATTACATAGTTAAACTATTAAAAAAAAGAGAGAGATCTGAACTTTCCCAAAATCTACGAACAAAAACAACTCATACCAGTAGGGAAACGTTTAGCCTAACTGGATTTTAAAGAAGTCTCATAGACCTACCATATTTCAATCTTTTATACCTTTATTTCCGCTGTAACGAACTGAAATCCCTAATGTTATTTACAATCAATGCACGTTTCTAAATATCGCGAACAAAAAAACTTTTGGAAAACCTTTGACATTTTAGCATTTACCAGCTGACCGTTCAGTGTAAAGACTGGTATTGAAAACCATGGGCTCAAAAATCCGCGAGACAGATTTGCTGAAACATACTTCCAAGAAATTGATCCCCTCATACTCACTTTTTCTTGTAATTACCAAACATCCACGAGAACATACTTCAGCCAGTTTTGCTTTTAAAAAAATATATAAATAAATAAAACTAATTCTTTATTTCGCTCTCGCCACCCACTTCCCATGTTACGAAGGATTAGGTCAGTTTCCACTCAGAAATGCCGGTTTTTCCCTTTCGAGGCAAAATTTCCCTTTATCCCCTTCCTCAGAGGTCTATTTTAAAAACCAAGATTTCAGGGAAAGGCCGCCTTCATGTATTTCTAAAATTTTGAAATAAGAAAATTCTAGATTGTAACAAAATAACTTTGATAATTTGGGGTTCCTGGTTAGATCGGAAATCAATTGACCACTAATTGACCACAATTGAGCTATATTAGAACTACAGTTGTAAAAAGTCGGGGAATTTTGGACACATTGGAAACTTTGATGGGAAGAAACTAAGATAGCTAGAATAAAGGAGGTCGTCCCGTCCGCATCTTTCTTTGTATTGGTCAATTTTATAAATTCACCAATAAGAAGACAGGTGCGGATGGGACTACCCCCTTTATTCTAGCTATCTTGGTTTCTATGTTCAAAGTTTCCAATGTGCCCAAAATTCCCGGAGTTTTAAACAAATCTAATTACAACTGGAGTGCAAGCTGAGCGTGCCGTTTTCGAAGAGCAGCATCACTCCTCTATTTATACGCGGTAGGCAAACAACCAGCTTCAATGGGACTTGTGATGTTAACGGATACTTTTAAGGATAAAAAATAAAGGAACTATTTCATTTTAAGTTAATGTAAAGCAAAGAAATAACGCAGGACTTTTGGTGAAAATGTCTTTTATTTTCAAATTGTGTTAAGAAGTAAGAATAATTTGGATTTTAGTTGAGAACTATATACTCAGTTAACAGACCGATATTCAACGCTTATTTTTGTGTTTTTCTACAAATTTATAAATTAATGATCATTAGTGTATGCTTTAGTTAATTAACCTTCAAAGATTAGTTAGTTTAGAAAGTGATAAAAAAAATTGTACGGCATACATATGGCATAAAAAGGCAGAACTTTTAATTTTCTAATTTAAGAAACACATATTAAAGAAACACACAGAGGTGAACTGCGAGATTTGATATTCCATAACATTTTTAGCATCAGGACCGATTTAAGCAATCTGATTGGTGTGTAGGTGAAGTGCGGAAAAGTTCCAAGATCAAAATATTTGAATGACGACTTTACGTGAACGTGCATCTATGAATGCCGTGTTGATCGGCAATCCATCTCCCCCTCAGCCGCCTCGGCGGCTGATTACGCTGTTCAAGCGTCCTGTCTGGGATTACAGCGCCGCCCCCGGCGGCCACCCTTCCCAATGAAACCCTTGCACAATCCTCCTCCTCCAAGATCAAAATAATTAACGTCCGACGGAATTGGCGTTATTTTTGGCGAAATTAGGGTTGTATGTGAGTCAAAAGAACCATTAATAATTACAAAAGAAAGTGATGTCATTGTCAAAACCTACTACTTCTTGCAGATGCTGCAATATAAGAAATGTAATTGAGCAAACGTTTTTAAAAGTAATGTATTTTCTAACTATTCAAATTATTTAATGAGTTATTAAATAATGGATTCATATAGACTTAACTTGGATGCAGGGCAAACAGGGTTGGCAAATACCCGGGTTTTTACATGAAAATGTAACCCAGTTTTTTTTGGTTTTTTTTCTCATGTTTTTGGGGAAATTGCGGTCATCGTGAAAATTGCCGAATATGCATTTTCCATAAATACAAAACAACTCGGAAATAATTTTCAATTACATACAGAAAAAAAATCTTAACGACCACCTCAATTCTGCAACCACTTCCCTTAACTACCAACTTTTCTGGAAATGGATTTCTTTACCCCCCCCCTCCATAAACCCATATAAAGGATAGACTAGATGTCTCTATATTAACGGCTGCTCTACGAGCGGTTCTCATCACGTGGAGTTAAATACGTCATTGGTCACGTGAACGAGGAATTTCTCATCCTTCCTAACCGGGGGGGGGGGCGCCCACGTAGCATAAAAGCAGGATTGAAAGTGAGGCCAGATGTAAGCGTTAGGCCACATCTTCTGTGCCCAAAACCTTGAAAAAAGCATTTGATCATTCTACGTTTTAAGTGGGGTCACTTGCGAAAATGTTTGCAAAAAATATTTTTTTTTTCACTCTAGAATAAAGACTAGATTCTTACCTTCCAAATCATGCCCATTTTTTAACGCTAGGGTACTTAAAACTATTTTTAAATGAATTTTACAAATGTAAACAGGAGAATTTAAAAGGAATAGATTTTGGATAAAAGGACCATTTTTTCATAAACTTGAGTTGCAATTGACTTATAATTTCCTATGTACGTACACATAGGAATTCTACATACATTGTATGTACCTTTTTTTTTATTTTGTTTTCTATTTTTGATATGAAGAAAGGGTAAAAATCGTGTTTTCTAGAAGGCTGTTGTTCATTTGACATAAATATTTTATAATTTTACAAATATCATATATATCATAAAATTCCGCAAGAAGAATATATAGAGATGTTTTCTACCCATACAAAAAATTTGTTGCGTGTATCGAATAAGTATTTTCAGAGAAAATGTTCTTTAATATCTCTATGGAAAACCCCGTATCATCGTCTTCGTCCGCGAATCTCTTAACGTTGAAAAGCAGAGAAAATTTACAGAAATTAAAAAACAAAGCATAGTTTACATACAAGTACATAAAAGTTAAAAAATTTTACAGTGAAAAAAAAATTTGGGGGGTCATGACACATGCAACCCCCCTTATATAAATGCCAGCCAGTTACCCGTGGAACCGCCCTTTCATGAAAATTTCTCTTAAAAGCCACCTCTATTCAGTGACCACCTCACTTAACGACCACTGTTTATAGAAACTTATTTCCTACCCACCCTATAGACACAATCCTAAATTTACCTCCATTTAGAGACCATCTCTCTGAGCGACCGTTTTTTTCACGGGTCCGACGGTGGTCACCTTACGGATGCTTTACTGTATATTACAGTAAAACCTCTCTTAACGACCACCCCTCTTAAAGACCACTTTTCCTATGAATGGATTTCCTCCCAACCATAGATCCAATGCCTAATTTGAGAGACCGTCTCCCCGGACGACCGCCCTTCCATGGAACCGACGGTGAGCGCCTTAGGGAGATATTATTATAATTATATGAATATTCTAATAATTACATTATAACCTCCCTAAGGCGGCCTCCGTCGGTTTCGTGAAAAGGCGGTCGCTCAAAGAAGTGGTCTTTGAATGGAGGTGAATTTGATGATGCAAAAATTGATGATCTATGTCGGGGAGAAACCCGTTTTAGAAAAGGTAGTTGTTAAAGGAGGTGGACGTTGAATAGAGATGGTCGTTAATCGTTACAAGAGAGGTTGTACTATATTACATATATACATTAATTATACAAATATACTAATAATTATTTCATAAATATATTTATTATATAAATATGTGAATAATTATTTTATAATTTTGTTATATAAACATGCTATTAATTACTTTATATTTTTGTTGTATGAATATGCTAAAAATTGCTTTATTAATATGTTATACAAATATACTAATGATTATTTTATGAATATATTAATTACATAAATAGTGTGCTTATAATTTTGTATATGTTGTTAATTTCTTAATTTTATAAATTTACTAATGATTTTAGAAAAATATGCTTATAGCGATTTTAGAAAAATATACTAATGATAATCTTAGAAAAATATACTAATGATAATCTTAGAAAAACATGCTATATAATGACTTTAAAGCTAATTTTACAGCCGAAGGCTACACAATAATTTGTCATGTTTCCAATTTAATAAAAGCAAAATGAATTTCTCATTAAAAGTGTTTATATTGCAATGAAATCCAGTTTCAATTAACATGGTGCTCTATAGACATTGACTTAATCGTACGTCCAGTGGTCCATTTTGACATTATGCCAGGTCTGACATATTGTCAAAACGTGATTCAAACTTAAAGGTTAAGCACAAGATGATGGGCAAACAATTACCGTCATGTTTAAAATAGGCCACACCCCGTGTGCCCATGCAGCCTCAATTCCCTCCCGGAATACCCCCTCCATAGCCCTCTTAACTCCAGATTCCTAACAAGCTTCTCCCTGCTTTTCTAGTCCAGTGGTTCTCAAGGGGTCGCGAACTTTCAGAGGATCGTGAAAAGCTTTCTAGGGGGTCGCCGCAACTACTTTTAGTTGCAATTATTTTTATATAGAATTTTATTCCAAATATTTCCAAAGTTTTTATATTTTAACATGGCTAAACACATTGCAATATTATTATTTATGATTATTATATAATTTTTTTTTTTTCACTTCCTCTAGGAAATACTAACTGTCAATTTTCCTTTCAATTTAAATTTCGATGTTCTATAAGTGGAACGTTGGACATTTCAGGTTAAAGTGTGCTCTCCTCATGACTCATTTTCCAAAATGAACTCTCTCCTTCTAAAACTCTATAAATCTAAAAAACTTACATTTAATCTCTACGACTCTTTAAAATGCACTTCCGGCCGCTTACCATCCTTCTACGGATTACCTAAAATTCATAAACAAAATATTCCTCTTAAAACTATAGTTAGTTTTTGCAGCTCTCCTACATATAACCTATCACAACACCTCTCACGTCTACTCTCTCCTATAATCGGTAATAACGACTACACTGTTTCTACTAGCCAATCCTTCTGCACCTCTTTAAATAACCTACAACTTGACGACGACGACCTCATGGTCTCATTCGATGTAATTTCTCTCTTCACTTGCATTCCCACATCACTTGCAATCGACACCAGTAGGGGGAGGGGGGAAGGATAGTTCTGCACTAGTGGCACGTGGCAGGCAGATGGGGCCAGGTGGTGGGAGGTTAATGCTGGCTCCCCCTGGTAGTGGTTTTTGGAATTTTTAGGAAGTTTTCGTTTCCAAAAATATTTCTCATGAACGTTGTAGGGGGCGTCATATACGCATCTGATGGTGATGTGTCCCCTTTATCAGCGAACCTAGCTTCCCCTAGGGGGAAAATTTGGCACTCTTTGTAAATATTTTGTTTTCAAGGATACAGTGAAAATCGTTTATAACGACGCCGGTTATAACGACCAACCGCATATAACGACGGAATTTTTACAAGAAGTTTGGTTTGCTATTCTACTCCATACTAAATATATCGGTTATAACGACATCGTATATAACGACGAAACCTGCTATAACGACGGCGATTTTGTAGTCTACGTAGATTCTAAGTAGGGAAATTCGTATCGAATATAACGACGTGACTTGACAGTCATAAATCGGAACCAAGTGGATTAGTTATCAAAATTTAAGCCTTCTAATTCCAATTTTTTTTTTACAAATACCAGAGAAATTATTAATAGGAATTTTTATTCGTTCTAAACCTGAAGATAATAAACATTAAAAAAAACAATAAACACGTGATTTATTAATTGAATATCACGAGGGTCATATTCTTTAGGGGCCTATTTTATTTTTTCAGCGTAGAGCCCATAAATCTCTTAAACCGGCACTGTTCGGAAGTCATTAGTATAATATAATAAATATTATTCATTAGATTTGTTTTCTACATTATATACTTTAGTATTTTCTAGAATTTTTTCAATTTAAAAAACTAAGGAAGTACTATGTATTTAGTGTGGCTATAAATAATTTAATATAGACGGAAATTCAATTCATTATAATTAAATATATTTTTATTTAATTTTGAAACCAAATAGTTTAATACTTTTTACTATCAAAATAATTTATAAAACTCTAGAGTACATTATACTATAGGCTACAATCATTTTAAAAAAAATATCGTTTATAACGACTATCGGTTATAACGACCAAATTTTCGCGGTCCCTTGAAGGTCGTTATAACCGATTTTCACTGTATTTCTCTTGATCGTTGTATATACCAATCTAATGGTCACATCGTACCCCCTTTTTAGCTATCGTAGCTTCCCTTGCTGCAAATTCTGGATCTTTTTGAAAATATTTTGTTTTCAAGGATATTCCTCTTGACCGTGGTATATACCCATCTGTTGGTCACGTGTCCCCCTTTTTTAATGATTATAACTCCCCATGATTGGAGATTTTGAAACTTTTGTAAATATTTTGTGTCAAGGGATGTTTCTATTGGTTAACATATATACATATTTGATGGCTACATGCCACCTTGTAAGATATTATTACCCTTCATAGGGATAACACAATTGCCAAATATTGGTCAACACACAAAGCCACCGGGGCGAGATTTTTGTGAGTTTTTCGTGGGGGATTTTTTTATTACAAATAAATTTGACACCCACGTATTAGTAGCTCAAACTAGAGCTATTTTTGTTTATGAGAAAAAGAGACGCCGTCCTCATCCCGGATTCGAACTAGGGTCCCCGCGTTTGGAGGAATTGTGCAAGGATTCCATTGAGAAGGGTGGCCGCGCCCTTCCCAATGAGCTTCCCTTCACAGACAGAATGCTTAAACAGCGTACTCAGCAGCCGAGGCGGCTGAAGGGGGAATTGGATTGAGGTCCCCTCGTTGAGCCCGCAGTGTCTTGACCTACTAGACGAATGAGAACAAGAACAAATGCAATTTTCTCCGTATATGAGGATGTAAGATATTATTACCCTTCACAGGGATAACACAGTTGCCAAATAATGGTCAACACACAAAGCCACCATGGCAAGTTTTTTGTGGGGGATTTTTTATTACAAATAAATTTGACACCAACGTATTAGTAGCTCAAACTAGAGCTATTTTTGTTTGGGAGAAAAAGAGACGCCGTCCTCATCTCGGATTCGAACCAGGGTCCCCGCGTTGAGCCCGCGGTGTCTTGACCTACTAGACGAATGAGAACAAGAACAAAAACAAACGCTTTTTTTCAATATATTAAGTTATAAGATATTACCCTTCACAGGGATAACACAATTGCCAAATAATGGTCAACACACAAAGCCACCGGGGCGAGATTTTTGTGAGTTTTTAGTGGTTTTTTTTTTTAATTACAAATAAATTTGACATTATTTATTTTATTTATTATGTTTATTTTATTCATTATTCGAAAATAATAAAGATGAATTAAGCTCCGAATGACCAATTGAGGTCACTATGGAAGAAACCGTGGAAAAACTTCATTGTATGGCAATTGAAGACCACATGTGTGAGAGATTGCTGAGGTTTTAGCCATTTTAAATGAACGGGTACACAATATTGAACATGAAAAATCTATCTGCTCGATGTGTGGCGCGATTGCTTAACAAAAACGTACTTTAAAAGACATTTCGGAGCGGTGTTTGATAACGTTTAATCAAAATCCGAAGAACTTTTCATATTGATTTGTGACTGATGATGCAGGAAAAACAGGTGAACCAACTTCCCTTTTCAGTTGTGATACAGAATCGGTGCAGCAGTGGTTCAATAAATGTCATGCTGATATTAGATTGCTGATTAACCAATAGATGGCGCTACCAGCTGCGGGCTTAAGAAACGAAACTTTTTGGTTCTACCCGCCTGGTTACATATTTCAGTGCTGTTTTGTCTTGTTTAAATTGCTTGCTATTTATTATGATTTCCTTTTTTTTTTCGGTTGTTTCCTTATGTTGTAAGTTTGTTTCTTATTCATAAATCGTACATAAGAAGTGGGAAGAAAACGTTTCGTTCCGAATTGCAATTCAGGTTAAAATCGGATGATCGATCTGTACTTATATTAAAAGTTCCCAAAGACGAAAAAATAATTGAAAAACGGAGGAAGTCAATCCCTCGTAAAGATCGTATACTTACGCAAAAAGACCATGTGCGTGAAAAACACTTTTTGAAAGATGCAGTGATAAAAATTTGTTTTTGTTCGTTTCATAAAAAATATTATGAGTGAAATTGAACTTTGTGCATGTTAGTTTGGAAAAAATCCATTATTCCCTTTTCTTATAAAAAATTTGTTAACCCTATTTTCAGCAGTTTTAATAATTGTAATAATCTCAAGCTAGGCAATAGTTGTATGATGTATAAATTAAATTATTAAATTTATTTTTCATCTATATATTTGTTACAACGTTCAGAGACGGATTTAAGTCATATAGCGCCTGGTGTGAACTCAAATTGGTGCCCTTCCTCCCCTTAAGTATAAACGATTTTTAAAATAATTCCTTACGCGGAGTATTACCAATGAGTGAAATATTATCAGTGTTCATTTGACCATAATCCTTAGATATTTTTTTTTTTTTAGAACCGTGGAATACGCCCGCAGTCGCGAAACCCATCTAGTGGAAAATGACACTTAAAGGTCTGATTATTTCTCAGAGTTGGCTCACCTGTCTATCTTGCATCATAACCACTACACACTAGTCCAAATAATGGACGATGACTGGTGAAATTGCACCAACGGAGGCGAAGACTGTTTTGTCGGCTAGGAAAATGATAACTATCATAGATCCAATGACATTTTTCTGGGATTCCTAAGGAATCATTATGATCGATTACTTGGGGGAAAAAAGGCAAAACAATAGTGAAAGTTTATTATATATTACTAAACCGCTTCAAAGATGAATTGTACGAAAATAACCAAAACTGGCAAGCTAAAAATTCTTTTCCACCAGAACAATGCACCATCTCATATATAGACTTCCGCAACGGCGAAATTACGTAGGCGTATCAAAAAATAAGGTTCTCTATTTTTATATTGAATAATTTTAGATATACAACGAAGAACGTCTAGCATATATATGAAAGTGCATATATACATTATTTTTCCACATAATTGTCTTGTTTGTTGAGGCATTTATCATACCGGTAGATCAAGGAATCGAAGCCTTGGTAGTAGAAAGATGCGTCCTGATGAGGAAGCCAATTTCTGATGGCTTGTTTAACGCCGTAGCCTAGACGCTGTTGGATAATATCCTATACTGTGCCATATGAAAGATCAAATCGTTTCGGTAACCGAGAAAGAGTCAATCATCTGTTTTGCTTTATCGCTGCATTACTGTGATCAATAGGATCCGCTGAAGTTGAAGGTCGCCCCATTCTTTCATCTAGAATTCTAATCTTTTAATTTTGAAATTATGACACCCTTTCCGTAGATGTTTTACAGTCGCAACACCAGTACTATACTGCAGTAATTTTACGATGGATTTCAGAGGCTGGCATCCCTTTTGCCCACAAAAAGCAGATTACAAATCGCACTTCTTCCTTGGACCATATGCTCAGTCTGCTCGCCATTTTAAATTAATGCCAATTGCATACATATTGATTCTTCCAGACGGAAATAGGAACTTCAACTACTGTGAGAAACTATCGCTATCTATTGGTGATGTAAGCAATACATTTGATGGAATAAAATAGGGGACCTTACTTTCTGATATACCCTCGTATATGAACTGGGCTTCGAATTAGTTCCTCATCCACTATATTTCCTAGACTTGATCTTGATCGACTTCTGTTTCCAATTTTAAAAAAACTGGCTCGGTGTGAAGAAATTTTCGTTGAGTAAGAATGTCATTACTGCAGTCAATGACTAATTTCAGGTTATGACAAAAAGATTTTTCAGACAACATAAAAAAAATTTTAAGAACTGCTGAAACAGGTGTATAACACTTAAAAATGTGACCATGTTGAAAAATAAAATTGTTTTATTGCAAAAAATTGTGCTTTACTTACTTTTTTCCAATCTTTTCAAACCACCCTCAAGGACTGTTTTGGTCATAGATGGGGGGAGGGGATCAGGTTTTCTATTCAAGTAAGGTGATTCTTGTTACTTTCTTTGATGCAAAGCGGTTATCATAATTGGGTGTGAAGAATCCGTTCTTTACAAGGTGTTAGCTTTCGTAGTAGCCCAAGTTATGAAGATTATGGTCTAGTTGATATATTGTTAGAAGTTACTGTAATAATCATCTCTATTCTATTTAAATATCATTTAATGTCTGCTGACAGTGAATAAAGTGGTTTATTGTATGCGACTCCATAGTATATACTGAACATTTAATTCAAATAATTTACTTGAAATGAAGCATGTGGTTTGATGGTGCACAAGGATACAAGTGTGGAGAAATACTGGTGTTGAAAGGGTCAATTATAGGCTGTAAAAAATTTTTTTTGGTAGTTATTCAGCACAAATTCTTTTTTCATGCAGACATTTTCATAATTATGACATTCAACTGAGGAGGATGCAAGTATGCCTATGTAACACTAATTGAGTGTGCATATACAAATTTAAAGAACTAATAAAATTGTCGCAGTTTGTCAAATGTGCTAATATGAATATTTCAAGTGCTTTTGAAAGAAAGAGAAACATTAAAAAACCACAAATGTTTAAAATAGTCATTTAAAACTTTATTACTTGTATAAAAAGATGTTTTTTTTACAAATGAAGCTATTAAACATGAAGTGAAAATGACTGGAATGATGTTGCATAGAATATGCAAATGAGGAGAAAAATGGACAAAATTGTACACTTCAAATGACATATGGCTTCACTAAAATAAATGACCACGATACACTTCTTTGTACTTCAGAAAATGAAACATGAGCATTCATTTCGTTCTTACAAAGCAAATGCATTGAACTTAATATCCACAGTTAAGTTCATGATATTAGTAAATGCACAAACCATGTTATCACTCAATGCATTCCAGACTTCTACGAACTTTGAATCAGAAAAACAGAATTTATTTGGTGTAAAAAAACAAACTTTAGATTCTTCGAAATTACTAACTTTTTAGGATACATAATACTACTTCAAAAAACATGCATTAATTCAGAGCATGTGCACTATTTCAGTGTACATGTACTAATTAAAATACTAAAACTGTTGCAGTTAATCAACAATGATGACCCACTGGAATCTTGTTTGAACATTTCAGGTGTAAGGACAGCAAAGGCCATGTTGTGGAAGGACTTATAGATTCCCTGAAAGACCTCAAACTCTTAAGACCCAGGGAATCAACCCACCAGAATATTTCAATTATATAAGAGAGAAACATGAATAACTTGCATGAAAATGACTACCGCACCACATTCATGATTAAAACTCTCCCTCCCAATTCATTCAGCTCAATTTTCATCATTGACCACATAGACATAAGATTTCAAATTCACAATTTTGAAAGCCGAAAATTATAGGAAAGATTTATTAGAGTTTAGCTATTTAGCAAAATATTATTAAGTACCTTAAAGTAAGTTTACTTACACAAGTTCCCGCTTATGTGAAAATTAAGATTGGGTCCTTAAAATTTTCAAATCAAAGAAGAATACAACAACAACAACAACAAAAAATGTAATACAATTTCTCTGACAGGATATGCAATTTTACCATTTTATGACAACATGCTCCACACACTTTTGTCCTGATGAAATTCAAGGACTTTTCAAGGACCAAATATTTTTTTCAAGCACCTTCCATTGTCAATAAGGGAAATACATTTTTTTTTTTTTTCTTTTGCAAAAACTTGAAAAAAAGGTTTTGGCAGAAATTAAAGGACTTTCCAAGGACAAACCATATTTTTGGCAGTTCTCAATAGCTTTTTAAGGGTCAAGACTTGGCAAAAACAATTCAAGGACTACCAAGGAATGTGGGAACCATGGACAAGGTAAGAAATGCTGATTTATTATTGATTTTCAGGCATACGAAACTATGTTATTGTTAAAAGCTATGTTCAGTATTTTAAATTTCAGTTATCGCCACAAATGTATTAGTTGCTTATTAATATTTATGCACTCATACGAACAAGCTCTAAACCAAAAGACAATCTACAAAATTATATGTTTTGAAGATTATGCTTTAAATTATAAAAGTAATTTACTATATTACAAATTTGTTTCTGTATCAGGAAAGTAATTTTTCATTTTTAAAAGCTAGTACTTAAATGCACCATTGTCAATGTGCTTACTGTGTATGGGAACATCATAATTCGCAAGAAATCCACAAAGGATTTAAAAAAAAAAACAAAAAAAAAACAGTATCCTCTTCAGATAAATCCAAAAATTTTTTTTTAATTAGCTCAGTATTCACTGGCCATTTACTAAAAATGTGAAAGAAACTTTTAACATGAAATGATTATTAAAAAACTTCCAATTAAAATGGCTTTTTCGGTGACGTTTTGTAGGAAAGACCTATTCACTACACCCTTAATTCCACTACCTAATAAACATCTTTTCATCCTTCACAATGAAAGGAAAATGTATCATTTTCTATACAGTTAAATAAACAACATAGTTCGCTTGTTTTGCACTCCCATTTGTTCGAAAACAATGTTGTTTTTACGTAGCTGGATGAACAACATATATTAAAAAATGGCAGTGAGCATCAACTTTAAACGTGTACATTATAAACAGTGACTTTGTACATCGACTATGATATAAATATATCTTTTTAAAAAGTTAATTTTTGGTTATACTGAAACAGACTTTATAACAAACGACCTCGGCAGCTAGCTTCACCACAGTAGCAAATCATCACTTTATCTGGCACAGAGCCGACTTCGTAGTTATAATCCCAAGTAAGTTCAGTGCCAGCTTTGATGTAACTAAAAATAAAAGGGGAAAAATAAATAAAATGTTTGCATTTACAATGGCAAAAGTTATGTTACGTCAGGACTTGAATTTTTATGAGAAATCTGAAGCTCTTAAGGCCTAGGGAATAAACTCCCAGACTAGTTTAGTTGCTATATTTTGTCTTCTCCCACACTGCGAGGGGGGTGGGCGATTTGAACTCATATTAATTGCTCACAAAGTGAACATGTAACCACTGTGGGAAAATAAACAAAATATGCAGTTGATTAATAAAAATTAAACCTTAAAACAGTGGCGGCTCATGGCGCTAGTTTAGTGAGGCAGAACTAGGCTAATTCACCAAAATAAGATGCATTATGGTTTATACTCGCAAAGAAACTGGTTTCACTGACTGAGTAAATACGCAGGTAATGTATTTTGGTGAATTCACTTAAACCCTGATTTACAAAATTTTCACCACGAGCTGCTGCTGCCTTAAAGTATCTGTTTCTTTTTATAATGAAGATCATATTATTTATCACAGGATTCATACATATTTCTTTACATGAAATTTAAGAACCAGAAACAAAACAAAAATTAACGACCCATCAGCAAACAGTAATCTAAAGAACCAGAGATACTCTGAGTAATTGACTTCACACTTATACTATTTGAAGAACAAAATAAAATTTGGGATGTATTATATAATTAAACATGATCTAAGATTTAACATCATTATGAAACAAGCTGAGAATGAACAGCAAGTCCCTAAAAGTAATCAAGCAGTTAGCTTTAAACAAGACAATATAAATTGAATACGGTCAGTAATTAAAGTTTTTGGGTTTCAGGTTTATAATAAATTTCAATTCAATACAATAATCTTAATAATTAAAACTTCCCTCAATAAACGTAACTGAATGTTGCAGGTAGCCAAATCCCAGCTATATAATTTGAGGTGGACTGGTTTTTAAAAAAGTTTGGCAAAATTCTGTAATGGGGTTCTATGAACTGTTTTTTGACTCTCTCATTCGGGATATGACAGTCAGTCAAAAATACCCCATTTTGTCATGTAAAAACGAAAATTTACCCAAAATTACTGTTAGATTTGGCGACAATGTTGCCTCTAAACTCTTTTGATATCAGCAGAATAGATCCTCTTGTCTCAAACAGTGCAATCTTCGGACAGTATTCCAGAAGTTCAGAAGAAAGCAGATTAAAAAAAAAATCAGCCTAAGCCAAAATGCTGTTAGGTGATGCCATAATTTCTCTTTCCTCCTATTCAAGAGTTCTGCCTTTGTTCTCTATCAAACCATCATATCAATAGCTGATTCAATTCACAATAGATGGGGGCAATAACATAGGTACCACTAAGGTGCTGAGGCCAAGAATGACACCCATGCAGTAGCCAAATAGGACATCTCCACTATTTGCACTAAGGCAGGGAGAAGGAAGGTCCGAATTTAAGGCATAAAATTTAAAAGCTGGAGTTTTTTTTTATATAATTGCAGTCTAAACTATAGTTAATCTCTACTGTAGAATTCCGTTGATCAGCTCATCATGAGCAAGTGCCCCCCCTCCCCATTTTATATTGTATTATTTTATAATAATGCATCATAAAGGTTCCTTCCCCTCCCCCTTTTATGATTTTTCATCAAGAAATATTTTCTTGGGTGGCTAGCTGAACTTTAAAATCCAGGTACGACTTGGTTGTCTTTCTAAAAACAACTGGGATGAACACTGTATACACAGAATAAAACCTCTGTTAATGGATACCTAATGATGAAATATATAGTGCGTGTGAGGGGAGGAGAATGCCAAAAATTCACCGCGTTTTTAAGGCAGCAGTCGCCAACCGGTGGTCCACAGAAAAATCTGGATATTATTTGCATTTTTAATGTTTTATTGAAAATAATATTCTAAGAAATTCTCATATTCTGAATGACAATTTTCGCCTTTGTATTGCACTAAATTCACGAAATGTGGTCCGCGGGATTTAAAATTATGAATTTAGTGGCCCGTGAGGTCTGAAAGGTTGGCGACCGCTGGTCTAAGGTATCTCACACTTTGAATCTGGGACTGATACGATGCACTGATCACTCTTGTTCTTAAACACTTTATCTAGTTTCCAGGGGGGGATTCTCTATGCATATACCCATCATTCGCGAAAGGCACATCACAATCCGCATGGTGCAAATTCCATGTTTGTTCTTTATGTTGATGCATACTGTGAGAAGGGCAGTAACAAAAATTTAAACTAAAGTGCAGAAAGAAATGTTGTGGAATGGAACAAAATTAAAGACCTTTTACAGATTTTGGGTGGAAATAAGTACTTTTAAAGACCAAAATTTATTTCATTTGCAAAATTAAGGACTATACGAGTTTTGTATTAGATTCGGTGTTAACACTGATTTTATTGCTCATGGCCTGCAATGATGGTAAAATTCAAAACAAGCATGTCATGAATAAATGGATTTAAAGTCTTCACTATTACTGGAATGTACAGACCATGTTATAAATTAACAGCAGTCCATTATTGAATTATGAGAGGCGCCAGCGTTTCTGGTGCATAGAAGTTTGCCCTACCATGTTGAAATTTGTACTAACTCAAGAATTGTAGTTTTTGAGCTGTGACATTAGTACATCTCATGAGTGACATGCCGATTTATGTTAGAGGATTACCCCCCCCCACTTACATTGCTAGGTAGATTAAATTTATAGTCATACAGCTCAAGAACATTTATAGCCCATTAAGATGAGCTATAGTTTAACATAACCTCTGAACCACAGCCTTTTTTAACATCCTTGTTTTAACCAAGACTTGGATCTTCCACAGTCAAATTTGGTTTTAAATTCAAAATATGTGGGACATGTTTTACTTTTAAAACATATGGGATGAACCTTGTTTATTATCCGAGAAACTCTGATTTAACAGGCAATTTTTTAAAACCCGTTAGAAGATCAAATTATAATGGAGATAAGACAAATATAACTCAACATTGCTACCAGAAATGTATACATTAATCAAAACATGTTGATTTTTCTTGCTTTGTTAGCTTTTTTTTTTTAATTTTTCATTTAGTGATAACTTAGTTTTTACAAGAACTTGAATATAATGCAAGAAATGCCAGTCTCTTCATGTGCATTAAAACTGAAAATTTGACATGAAATAAAAAAAAAAAATGTAATGGGTGTTCATAAAAGAAGTACAGTCGAAATGGCGTATATGCAAAAAATACAGAGTCTGAAATTTTCTAACTTTTTAATGTTATCTAAACCTGTTGAATTGTGATTTTATACATGAAAAAACTGCATATATGAAAGTATTTTTGAAGCCAAACGAATGTTTTATTATAGAATTTAAACCGGATATATGCAAAAAAAGTTTTCATCCACAGTAAATATGTAGCTGGCAACTCTTATTTTTAAGGATTGGCTTTCCCCATTAAAAATGGCTGTCAACCCTTGTCGAAGTTTCACGTACCAGCTTATTTATGGCTTTGTATCTGCCTCCCCTCCCCCCTTTCTAATAATAATAAATAGGTTTTATTTATCACAGGAAGCATACAATCCGTAAAGACATGTTTATATGTTACCTTAGACAAGTCACATGTACAATAGATGCCTGTGTGCCGAATGACTATTAAAATTTTTCAGTGTCGATCTGGAACAGTGAATTTGCGAGTCCTGTGTTTTATTGGTCTACAAAATTCCTAGTCTATTTAATAATCATAACAAGTTGTTTTTCTTCCTTCTTTTGCACTTTTTTGTTTATATGTTTTCTCAAATTTGCAATGTATACACACACACTTGCATTCATCGTAGCATCATTCGTTTCGGACATCAAGTTCAGTCATCATTCTTAAAAACTTTTGACATCAAAACTGCAAAATCCAATATGAAATTTCAGAATTTCGTTTTCCCACCTATCTGCCTTGTGGATCTGGACATTCCTTCGCTGCCGGATTCCTCTTGTTTGGTCTGTAAAAACTGAAGTGTTTGCCAAGGTTCCAGGATTGGGTATAAGCATTTTTTGCTTTTTTTCAAGAATTCGAACGTTTTGGCGATATTGGCATTCAAGCATTTTAAGAATTAATACAATATAGGAAATTCGTTCTTGCGAGCAAAGCAAATTTTTACATCGTATTACAAGAGAATTTAAAATTATGATTGTATTATTATATTATACACAATCAACGAAAGGCGAAAAGAAAACGAAAAGTTTATATGTGGGAAGTGATGTTGATCCAAGAAAGAAAGGGCTGCAGTCAGAGACAAAACGGCTTAAATTTAAAATTGAAAGATGAGCCTGATTTGCCATCTTCAGTGTTTGATGAATGGATGTTTGGATGGCGACTGAATAATTTGTGTTGGGAAGACACCAGCTACATAAGTGTGGAGTTGGGATGGCATTGTGTACTGTCTATCTCATGTGTGGACTGCAGACAGTGTGATCTTTAAAGCTGGATTCTTCTTCAATATTTGTTTGGTTCATTATTTTCATTTGAATTCGAAAGGACGCCAAATTCTTCTTTTGTTGAATATTATCACGAGACTGAAGTGAAATTTTTCAGAAACTAACTAGCCATTTGGCGAAGAAAAGTTTTTACGCAAGAGTTTTACATCATAGTCCAGTACTGATAGCTCGAAACTTTAAATAATATTTTGAATCTAATTTTTTCTTTCAATAGATTTTGTGCCGTGCATATAATATACAATATTTTGACTACCATTTACAATTGTATACATTTTTTATCCGTTACATTATCTATTTTAAATAACGCTACCTCTTATTGTATTTCGCTTATTTAATACTACTAAACATGTTATTTGATGCGTTCGCCAGTGGGCTTGTCAGGCCTTCTCTATTGGACTTTTTCTGATGTCTCCCTCCACGGGTGTCGGGTGTCGAATTCGTAGAAAATAAATTATTATTATTATATTCATTGTGAACATGGCAGATGAAAAGAAATGATGTATCTGCTTAAATATTGATCAAAAGTTGGCGATTTTAAATTCTTTGAAATCAAATAGCAAAACGAATAAATAGCAACAGAATATGGTCGTTATTTGTCCACTAATACAGAACATGTGTTTAATACATTGCTTCTTTTTATTTTTATTAATAGATTTATTAATAGTACTGTGCATTATAAATATTGAAATAATGTGTATGATTTATAAAATTAGAAATAAGAATATCTAATTTAATAATAAAATTCATTAAAAATTTAATGAGCAAATTATTTCCACGCTATAGTTCAGAGAATACCGCTTTTATGTAAAACCTCTTTCCATGCATAGGATTTCGTTGACGCACCCATTTGCATATATGCGGTTTCAACTGTATACAACTTCAAATTTTATTTGCATAGAAACTACAATAGATAGAATGTCTCCATGTGTGCTTCACGTTGTTCCCTACGATAGTGTGCAAACGAAAATCCAGTTCCACCTACATTCGATAAAAAATGCTGGGTCTTATACTGAGGAAGGAAATAAAGGGGATATTCTCTTGTACAAGTTTCAGAAATTTCATTGCACTTGTGTTAGAGATTTCATTTCCGTAAACCATACTGCACAAGCAGCCTTTACCTGTGTCGATGCAATCACTGTTGTTTTCAGTGTCTGTTACATTCTACAGGTGCATAAGCACTGATTGCCATGTGGCGACATTCAAACTATGTGGAAAAATATAAATATATTATAAGGCTAACAGTTAAAAAGTATTAACTTTCGAGCTATTGAAGTTTCGATGCAAATAAAATTTGAAGTTTTATCTTTCTCTTAGGAACACCCTGTATGTCAGGTTTCAGTTAATGCAAAACAGATCTACTTACTGTGATGCGAAAAATGCAACAGTAGGGAAACGAAGGTCATGGCACTCAAAGAAAACGGACTGCACAAATGAGTTTGGGTTGCAGCTATGCTGTAAAGAAACAAAAACAATTATCACCTTCAGCAAATCACTACAAACAGTAATAACAATTACAAATGAGCTTAAAGAAAAGCGAACAGATTTTCGAAACAACTCCATTTCCAATGCAAATGAAATAGCTTTAAACTTTCACAAAGTTTAAAATTTATGACTCTTCTGGGTAAAATTAACAGTTAAAATCATGCTGATTCTCGAATAGATGTCTCATGTCCCAAATTATTTAATACTCCATTTCAAAAGCTACTAATACCAAATATCCAAACAAGGTGTCTACCCAAATTTTGTTTCAAACTTCTGCAGGTTTTCTAGACCAAATCTTAATTGATTTTCAGTCCCTAATTACAATAAACAACACACAATGGATTAAAATTTGCGTAATAAAAATAAGTTTCTAAGACCATAAAATCCACTAACACAAACCACAAAGTCATTTATAACTCAATTACAGTGAATTTACAAATTCAAAAGCTGTATTAAAAAGTGTATTTCTTTACACTAAAAACTTGCACTAATTAAATATTTACAGCAACATTTCCATTCCACCCTTTTCAAGTTCATTATAAAAGAGTTTAACTATATAATCGCAAAGCTGATGCTTCATCTTCTATTTCATTTAAAAGGTGTATGACTATATAAGGCAAAGGAGATTGGTATGATCAAAATCCTTTACAGTAGTGGCTCCCGAACATGTTTCTGAGGGGTTGCCACAACTATTTTTAGTTGCAATTATTTTTGTAAGGAATTTTATACCAAATGTTTCCAACGCTTTTACAATTCAACATGGCTACACACATTGCAATATTCTACTAATGGTTGTTAATTTTATATCTATAATATAAATTAATGTAATATGTATATATATAATTAATATAATATAATTTTCTATTTAATGTGTTTTCTTTACTCTGTTAAAAATGCTTTTATTATGCAAATGTGGCGGCGGCAAACAGAAGGGGGGGTTGCGGATCTTTTAGTTACTATAAAAGGGGGTCGCAGATTACTTAGCTACTATAAAAGTGGGTCGCGGCTTGAAAAGGGTTGGAAATCACTGCTTTACAGATTAGAAAATTTAGCTAAAAACACTTTTTTTTTTTCAAGTTTTAGTTACATATTTGGCAAACATTTTCTCCTGAAAAATATACGGACTTGGTGATTTTATACAAATTAAGTTTGGTGCAAAAGCACAGTTCAGGAAAATTATTTTAATAAGTTATTTATTATAACAATGAATTTCAAATTTCCCTGACTTTTCCAGGTTTTCCATATCCGCAGACACCCTGTCCAAGCTAAGATAATTTGAAAATACCATAATTCCTTGGAAGTGTCAAATATAAACTCAATGGGAATAAAGCCACGAATTTGGTTGTTGGAGCTTGAATTAATGTTCGTTTAGTTAGTGTCATTTATGCAGACATTAAACATTCTACGTCAATTTTTCCCCAGATGCCAGAGATAATGTCTGTGACAAAACTTTTCTAAACTTAGCATTACAGGACACAACATTCGTTCAAAAGCATTTCGCTGCTTAGTATTTGCTTGCACATATAACATTTTATTGCTACAACATCGGAATTAAATGTGAAAGTGACCACAGAGTTGACGGTCAGTGAGACAGGAAAGGAAGGGGCCTTAACCCCTCCCTTCAATTGGATAACAAAGTGCATTTGTTCTCTTTAATGCCAAATCACTTGCATCTTATAAAGCTGTTTGAGCCTCTCCACATAATTTTTGTATTTCCATGTCCCTGCTATGTGCTTTTGCATTACCCCCCCCTCCCTTAATCTTTCTTCTATTAATGTACAAGAGGTTCTGGAATCCAGAGTTCAGGCAATAATGCAACCTGAGATTATGAACTGTGTCCTTCGGGTACATAGATCACAAACTTGTTAGAATATGGAAGAAAATTGAAAGTTTGTCCTTACATCAGTTGTAATTCTCTATATATTAGAACATTGATTATTTGAATACCAAAAAACTGAAACATCGGTTATCCAAAAGCGTTACAGTCGGTAAATTCAAATTTGTACGGCATGTAGTTTCGCTAACGACGGGAATATGAAAAAACAATCTAGCAAGTGTACATGTTATCAGAAGCTTGGGATGCTGTCAAGGACATTATACTAGCAAAAGCTCGGAACAAGCTCCTTCCACCAGATGAGCCTCTATCACGGCACCTGAAGAGCCACCAAACAGCCAATTTGTATCACAACTGACTGGGCTGAATAAAGAATATTCAGAATTTGAAGAATGCGACCAAGAAAACATTGAAGACTGGCTCGAATGTGATGTCGATTGAAGACTGGCTCGAATGTGATGTCGATGACCCTGGCTATGAAGTATTGACGGACAATGAAATCACTGAGAATGTCATCGACAATTAAGACCCTTGCGACGATAAGTAAGAGCCTATCGACGACGACCATGCTGGAAAAGGACCATCCAGTGAGTACGCTTTTCACTGCATTCAGAATGCCATGTAGTCGTTAGAACAAGAAGAACGTGATGCTGTCCAATTGCTGTCTAAAATGGATTATAAAGCAACATGGTTATAATGCATGTGCAAGATTTATCGGCAAATAAACGAGTCCCAGCTCGGGGGATTTTTCCTAAAGTGTAGGCCTACTTTAATATACTACTTTATGTAAGGTATGTAGTATTTGTAAAACATGTGATGTAAAATATATAAAAGTTTTGTGTTTTATATCACTGTTTCTTTATTTTATATTGCTCCTATGATAGTTGAACAATTTTTTTTGTAAATGATGAGTTATCCAAAAAAAAAAACAGTTATCCGAACACCCCCAGTCCCCAATTGTTTCGGATAACCAATGCTCTACTATACTTAGTTTGTGTCTAACGAACAAGAAAAGTTAGCTTTAATGAATAAAAAGACATTTGGCTACTAGATGCCAATTAACATCGAACCAACTTCCTAACTTTAAATTTGTACTCATGCATCTCTTTGGATAATATCACTTACGTTTAAGTACCGTCCAATGTTTCCTTTCGTTTTGGCATCCATGATATAGCAATCTTCTTCATTAAAGTAACTTCGTATGGATTTAAATTGCTTTGGCTTGGGCATACCAGATGGGATTATGGTCATATTTGAGACACCGGATCTTTTCACACCCACTACAAAGAGGATTGGGACAAAGAAATTTAATGGTCAATTATTATTCACATATAGTATCTAATAAGTCAACGATGTAATAAGTATAAAGCTATAATTTTTTTTATTTTTTATACAATAAATCCACATTGGTACCTGCGTGTTTGGATCCAAAACTTGGCTTTCTGCAAATATTCAAATTCTGTAATCGAGCTTCTGATGATGGACTCATTGGAGACGGGTCACCAATTTTATACTCAGATTCTGTAATGAAAAAGATTCTAATTTGTTCAACACATTAAATAAATTATGAACTCTATTAATTATAAGCAAACAAGGAAAAAACTGTCCTCTTCTCAATCAGTACTGCAATCCCCTCCCCCCTCCTCTTGTTCAATAATTTTTCTATATTTTATTATAAATTCACAATAACTTTCCGTTACTACAGTTGAACACCTATTATCATGTCGCCTCCCATGCAAAATAAACGGCATGATTGCTCAGTATGGCAGATCTTCGAAGTTCCAAAATCATTCAGCAGATATGTAAATGGAGCTAATAATGCTAATTCTAAACCATTATTTATTTACAAATTATTTAATTGGATACAAATTTAATCTGAGCAAATGGAAAATTATGGCCTAAATTGCTGTGTAAAATAGAAATATTAGTGGTGTGGTTAGAGCCCGATCCTAGTTACACCACTCAAATTCATAAAAAGGCATGATGATTATGACGATTGAAACCAGGATAATACCACACAATTAACAGTAAGATGACTATACAGCAGGGTGCACAACGTATAGACTGTGGGATGAATCTGGCTCACAAAGAAATTATGTTTCAATTAATACACTAAATTAAATTATTTTAATTTTAATTAAAAAAAATTAACTACTTTTTTTAAACAGCAAATATAAGAACATTAGTGAAATAAGAAGGAAAAAAGGGGCAAAAATAAATGGATTAGTTGAGTTCTACGAAGATTATAAAAGGGGATATTATACACTCAAGTAAAGTTTAATTTCTTGTAAGGAAAGGAATCCATTTTTCACAAAATATTTTCAATAAATATTTTATGAATCAAAAAATAATTTAAAATAATTCCCACTAAAAATGGATTGTTGTTGTCAATTTCTTTCCGATTTAAAACCCCCTCCACACACGTTCAAATTGTGTGGCCCATGGCACAAACTTTTTTCACAATCCAGCAAATAGCACACACACACACACACACACACACACACACACACTCAAAGACATGCATTCCCACTACACAACGTAGGACACAATACATTCAACGTTGAAACGAAACTGACTTTTTCTTTAATCAACCCAAATCATTTTTCTTAAACATTAAAAAGAAAAAGAAAAAAAAAAAAATCTAATGGTCACCAATCTTTAGTATTAGACCAAGGCTTTGATTTCCATTTTTTTAAAACTAATTTGAGTGAGCATTAATTATACACTAAAGGAGATAGTTGTCATCCCTTTATCATTACTATCTACAATTCGGATCTAATAAGAAATCAGTAGTTTTTAGGGATCGACCGATGGCAAAATTTGGCCAATGGACCAATGCTGATTTTTTACTGATTGTTCAATTTTAAACCATCACCGATGATCGAATGAACTCATTTTTTTTCATATTCCATCAGCCAATTGCCCACGTTTTCAATTATTGTTGTTAATTAGTAAAATTTTTAAAGATTATATTATGATATGAACATCAATATTTATGAAGGATGTTTTCTTGTAATTAACTTTGTTTTCACATATTCACTGAGTTTCCACTTTAGACTATTTTCTCTTCTCAATTTCTGGCTATCCGATAACCCAAAACTTCACAGTTAAGGCTTTTGCATAGGTAAAAAAAAAAAATCAGGTTCAGTGTTTGCTGCAAGTATAAAATCCAATGAAAATGAAACAACCGAGACTCCACAACTGTGTTCAATCGACAGATGAAACAGGCATAACAGCTACTAGAAAAATGAAGGCAGGAAACGGCATGCTTCCTTAACGCACTGTGAACTTCAAACCAAAACAAGAATTTCCCTTTATAGTACTCTAGAAACATATTCAAAATTCAGCTTCATCACATGCAAGGCTGTTTAGATAAACAAAAACTCGAAAGCCAAGTTATGCAGTAAGGACCAAAGACACAAGGAAAAAAAAAAGGAGGGGCAAAATCAGACACTTCTCACACATCGAAGAGCAATGCCTGAAACAGAATTCACCGCTGCTTAGACAATTTTGGATCTAGAGAAAAATAGGTATAACGAACAGTATACTTTTATCCCAGTAGGCCGTAGAGAAAAGCATAAAATGCGGAAATGGCATCATTCAATATGTTTACAAAAATGTAAAAGGAACTTGTGGATAGAAGCTGAGAAGTTGGTGGCAGTAAAGCCCAAAATCGCGATCTAGTTCCTCGATTTTTATCAAGGGGTGGATGAAAGATGTGTAATACCGGCCGTTTAACCGATCATTTTCAGTTTTTCAATCGGCTGCTGATGTATGAAAATATGAATAAATCGGTCATTAATGGTCAGTCGATCCCTAGTAGTTTTTAAATAAAAGTCAGAGGGGGTGGGTATCCATGCATTCGGGTCATACAGGTAATTTTCTGCTAATCAGTTCCACATAGATTATATAACCATCAGTTAGATTATAGGGTGGGGAGGAGCTCAGACAATTTAAGATTACTGAATACCACACTGCATATGAAACACACACATCTAGAAAAGTGCATATGAAACACACACATCTAGAAAAAGCCTAATTAACAACCTGGCGCCTACCTTTAGTACATACTTCCGGTTAAACAAAATAAATAACAGTAAAAGATTTATACACTTTACTGCAAAATGAATATAAGAAAAAATTACATACCCTCATGTTGTTTGATCGCTGGTAATTCGACTTTGTTTCCTCTTGGCTCTTCCTTTTCGTCAGGGCCAATTTCATTCAAAAAGGAGGGTTTCTTATTTAAGTCAGATTTTTTACTCTTTGCTCTGAAGAAAAAAAAGAGTTTCCACCCATCAAAATTACAACTAGTAGTAATGTTATAACATTATATAAATAAACTGATCACAAGTCTATATGTAATCAATAATGCAAAGTATAGACATCCTTATACTTTTACCACAAAAGTATATTTGAGCAGCATTTTTTTAACATACAAGATTAATGTCATACAGTAGTAAGGCACATGTCATGTTTACATTACTTTCGGAAAACTTGTTAAAAATCAATGATTTAAACTTAGCTTTGTGCTCAAAAATTTCAAGAATAGGCCAAGAAAAGACTGGCAAGATCTCGAAACCATGATACATTCATGCACAATGAAACCTACTTAAGGCTGGTTGGTTGCAGCTCCCAGCTGCCCATACAATGCAAATCAGAAACCTATTTAAACCACAACTCTGTAAAACACTAAAAACTAATTCTCGAGTTCTTGCAATACACTGTGTAAAGTTTTGAAAGTATAAGTATTTTCCCTGAAAACTAAGTACAAACATTTTCTGTTGTTCATTTTGCAACATATAGGTAGAATAAACAGTGAACAGGACCTCTGGATGTCAAATTTCTTTACTACTATTATTATATTCATTATTAAAACAAATGGCTAGATAAAAAAAACAAACTCGACTCGTAGTAAGACTTGCTTTACTGAATATTAATAATGCAGTTAGTATTCTACACATTAGATTTGTGTTTCATGGCATGTATTCTACATGTCGCTGTGGACAAAGGAATCAATACTGTTATCCCTGGTTTGACTCCTAACGGTGAAAAAAAAGATGCTTACTGTTGACTTAGGGTTGGTTCCTTAGGCCTTAGGATGGTCAAATTCCTTGGTAAACTGTGGCTCTTGGTGTAGCACAACCCTCGTCCCTGTACCATGAAACTGAGAACCAAAATAAAATTTGAACATGGCACGTAAATGTATGTTTTACCTCCATGTCACTGTGATGTTCCACTCTATCCAGTGGTATATGTATTGGGGCCAGGTTAACGGGGGACATAACCATCCACCAAGTTTTGTTAAAAACTACAGTACCATATATAATAAAACTCCTCAGCGTGGACACTGACAGGATGGAAAATATATTCCTGAAAGAAGTGTAACCGTAAAAAATGAGGTGACTACATCTAAAGAGCATCCATAAGAGGTTTTACGTATAATATGTGTATATATAGAATTTTAGCTCTTTACCCTCCATCTCTTACATATGTTGTCTAAGTAGTTGGCACTATTGAGCAAAACTTTTCTCCTAAATTCAAGATATACCAAAGCCATAATAAAATGAAATTGGCGGCTTGTAATTTATAATGCAAGAACAAACATGATGCCTAACAAGATATAATACAATTTAATCATGAACACTCAATGAAACCCAATCCATCACTACTAATCAGTCCATGCATAATATTTCCCCACCTTTATTTTTTTTTATAATGGTGAGTGGTTTTTGGGGCGGCACAACAGTTTACTTAATAATAGAGTTTAAACTACGGTTACCTTTTTCGCAAAATGTAACGAATTAATCAAAAATGCTAAAAAGAAAATTGGGTCCGTTGCAAAATTGCGACAGTTATTTAATATCCCATCAACAAACTTTACCTTTTTTTTAAACCTTAAAGTTGCTTCTTACAGTAATTCAAAGCATTGTTGATGTAAATAATTTTATTGATACGATTTTTCAAGCAACGAAAGCTACTAATTTTTTTTAGCATTTTGCTACAACTTTTTTCCCATTTTAGCATTTTTTATGTCAGCTTAAATCCTGCCTAATAATCTAATCCTGGGTCTATTTTTTCCGTTACCGAAATAAAACCTGGAATTATAGGAAAGCATGGATTTTCAACCACGAGGGGGAACTGCAAACTGTAACAATACTGATGCTGCTTGTCAAAGGAATCTTAGAAAAGAGGAACCACATGAAATATGCCGGTGAATAAAGTGCGAACATTGGAGGAAAAAAAAAAAATTGAAAATAAATGCTCTAAAGCTTTATTTACAGCTAATCGAGAATTAAATTCAGATTGGCAAAAAGGCTGAAGAATATCATGGCTTTATATCACCCAACCAGCTTACAATTTCTAGAAGCCCTTCCTGGTAAGAACAATGCCAAATGATGGTAAAACTTAGCGGATTTCACAGGAACAGGCACTTTTAATATAGTACTGTCAATGGCCTTTGCAGTAGCTGGTTAAAAGTCGTTGACCAAATCGTGTCACATACTTGAAAAAGTCATATAACCTGGTTGTATTTTTAGAGCCTAAGGACAGCAATTGCGAAAGTCATAACAGTAGTGGAGTGCTGCAAAATTAACACAACAGGGGAAAAACAATTTCAATTTACAGCTTGCTCATATTTATCTTGCGCAAAAACCTATTTTCTCCCAACTTAGTAATTTAAGATACTGAAAAATATACTGTCAATAATCTGTTATGGGTAATTAACAGGAAAGTAGGTTAATAGTAACATGATGAGCTTGGTGTAACTTGAACCTAATACCCACAGTTTAAAATTTCATCATCAATATGAACACACTGTTGACTATAAATGATTTACTTTTGCGTATATGTGTGTGGGGGGGAATGGAATTCAATTTAAACATACCTAGTAGAATAAGAAGAACTGCCCGATTGAGTAGGACTTATTGCCGGAGTTTCATAGTCAGAGTCCGATTCTTGCATACTTTCAACTGGCGAGTCGCTGAAAATTAAACAAATACACAGTTTTACATAAAAAAAACATTGTATCAAAAGTAATGGGATGATAATATAGCATGGATAGCATGAGTATCAATCAAGCACCAAACACAGTATTTACATTATATTGTGTGCATACAAACATTTTCTCTAATTACAAAATACACCATTACATACAGTACTGAAAGTCTTGTTAAAACGAATTGCAATTAGAAATTAACAAATACCCGTTAAACGCAATATTTCATACCTTGACATTTTAGAAGATGAATCATCCACATCTTCCGAGTCAGCTTCGTTATTGTTCGATTTACTTCCTTCAACATCAAGGTCTATAGGTACATCCGACTCATACCCTTCTTTCATTCTTTCAACCACTTCGATATGATCCAGTTCTGCCATATATTCATCACCCACAATTTTACCCTCCTGCAATTAAAAAAAAAAAAAGGTAAATATAATAGGAAATTGCCTTAAAATCTGCATGATCTAGAATGACTTTTTTTAAAGAGGAGTGTACGATGACGACTTTTTTTTTTTTTAGCCCTTGAAACACAATGAGTCATTTGAGTTGGTTAGTTGAAGGTTGTATTTTATGGCATAAGGATAGCAAAGGTCATTCTGCACTAAACAAAGTGAGGCTGCACACATGTTTTTTTTATATCAAACAACATTACAAGGAGGAGCCAAAGAAATGTTCCCAAGTTTTTGGAAGCTATGAAGAACACCTTTCTTTTTCAAACAACTGATGGGGGGGGGGGCAGCGAGTTTGTTTGAAAACCTTTCTCTTCTCTTCCCCCCCCCCCCCGAGTCTAACCCAGAATTTTCATCAGTTAGTCTCTCCCCCACCATTCGTACAGTTCCCCCACTTTTGTTACTTCTCTCACTTTGGCTATTTCCTTCTTTTCCTTTTCACTATTTTCTGCTCTTGAAAACTCGCCCCAAATTTAACCTAAGACTTCCCTTCGTTGGACTCTTCCCTCCCCTATGCATAGTTTCCCCACTTCCCATAATGCTCCCCAAACTAATATTTGCTCTTCGCGGATGCTTCCACTTGGATGTTGATATCCGTTTTGGTGATGTTGCAAAATGTCACGAAGGTGGATCTATTCTGCACTTTTACTTTAGCTGGAACACTATTTTTTTGTCTAACTTCATTTGCAAACTATTTTATAATCAAGATTATGTAGCCTCACGGCATAAACACATCTGCATGAGGGCGAAGTCCATCCATCCATCCAACTTGATTACAAAATGTTGAAAAAGAAAAAAAAAAGGGGGAGGGGGGGGCAGCTATTTTATTATGGTGTTTTGATATCAACCTTTTTTTATTAAAATCAACATAATTATCTAATCTTGTAGTGTTACTATTGTGTGTTAAGTAACACATAGTTATAAGCATGCATTATGATTGGATTTCAATGATATTACTCAATTGTAAAGCAGTGTTGTTGATTAATGGAAACAGAATATTCTAGATGCAAAATTTTAGACTCCGTGCGTATGGATTGATGAAATTTAGTTTTATGGAAATTTTTTACATCCCAAAACTGCATTATAAATCACCAGAGATTGGATTTTTTAATTTTAGGAATTAACTTTACATGACTTTAGGAATTTGCCTTTTGCTTAACACACATGACCAAAGATCCACGATATATTTATATATAACCAAATTCAGAATCAAACCCAGTCCACTGGTCTTGAAGTTTACTGCCGCAATCACCATTTCAATCTATAAACCATCTAAATACCATGAGGCAGGAGATAATATACAACACTACTAAAGGTATCAAAATATTCTGCAATAATAATATTAATCCTTGAAGGGGAAACTAGCTACAAGGCACCAAGGAATAAGAAATACAGAACTACACCCTTCAGGGGTTAATGACCACTCACTGGTCTTTAGCTGAATTACAAAGTTTAATAACTTTCAAAATAATGTCTGCATCTTTCATATATATACATACATACCACTGGCGGCTCGTGGCGAGATTTTAGGGTATGTGCATGAAGCCAATTCACCAAAACCCAAAGTTACCTTAAATTTCTTTCTTACTTACTGAATGAGCTAAAAACCAGTTTCTTGACGAGTATAGGCCATAAATTGATGTGTTTTGGTGAATTAGTCTTCACATGCACACCCTATATATCACCACCACGAGCCGCCACCAATACATACATATTATATGAAAAACACTCATACCGTATCTGCAACTGCATCAGTTAATAACCTGCCGGCATAGCTACATATGAACTGGCCTGCATCGATATCGTCAATGCAGCGAATTCCCCAGCCTTTTTTTTCGGTTCTAAACATTTGCAAGCGAATCTTCAAGCCATGTTGCACCACTCGATTAACACAGTTGGAATTGCAGGAACACTGCTCATTGCACTCGTATATACTGGAAAGAAGAATAATTTTGTTGAGATAGATGTGAAGCACAAAATATTTTGCTCTATCGTTTTACTTGCATACAAAATAATTATATAATCTCGTAAGGGAGCTTTACCCGGTGACAATAGGTTCTTTTAAACGTCGATGTTCATAACCAAGGTCAGTAATGTTTCCTTCAGCCGAATAAGCATCAAAGGTTAATCTCATGCAACTGCATTTCAAACGATCCTTGAGAAAGAAGAAGAAAATTAATAAGCACACATTTTTTGCCTAATGGGAAAGTACAATATTACAATAAAAAGAATAATAATGCCATTTTCAATTAAGTATATGGAATATTTATTGAAAGTACAGCTAATGAAACTGGATTTTTATTAATGCATGGGACAATGAAGGTACACCACTTCCAACACAGCGACCATGCCTGTATCCAGAGGGTGGGGGGAATCTTAGGGACCGGTCACTCCCGAAACTAAATTTTCCACGGGATTTAACTATGACTTTGCACGCTGTAATTGTATTAATACATGCCATAAAATTTTTTGAACACCCTCCGAAATTAAATCCCGGCTACAGCCTTGACAATGACTATATTCAATATATTTGCTTCTGCAAAGTGATTACAATATATATATATACGCGACTCCATAATTTCAAAATAATTATTATAAAATTTATAATTATAAATTTTAAATTATAAAATAAATAATTCATAAAAAGCATTGAATATGGTCTTGAAACATTCACATTCTTAGTCCCCTTTCCTGCTTATCACACTTTGCAACCTTGCTTTTGCAAATCTAAATGATATTTTTTCAAGTTTGGAAATTAAAAGATAAGTTACTAACTTGGCAATTGTCTGTACAGTCACAACCACAAAGAAATTCTTTATCAAGATTACGATTGACACCTTCGCCTGGAAATGGTTTTGTGGCATATTCCACGTAAGGAGGCTTTTCATTTGTTAAGCAATTCACACAGGGTATTGGCACTTGTTCTCGGCTTTCTGTAATGTCACTAGATGACCACAATGTCTGAAATAAAAACATTATCAATAACACTGAGTGCTCAGTCAGTCTGATAACTCAGTTATAAAGAAGTCATGGCTATAATGAATCATTTCTTTTTCTTCTCATGGTTGATTGGTTGTATTTTTACGTGCAAGGGGTCATTCTGCACCAAACCAGGTAAGATCATATTTTAACCCGCATGTTCAAAGACTGAGATTTTTATCTACATTAAAAATAAGACTTTTACTATGAAAGGCAAAGTGAACTTCAGATTTTAGTAGTATTCAGGTTGTTCTTGAATCGAAAACGGAACATCTTACACTGGAGATGCAGTTTACACAACAGTAGACTAATTTTTAGAGCAGTGGTACAAATAACAAAGTTTTCAATACATTTAAGCATCATTAATCATAATTTTAGAGGTATGAAACATAGGTTTCTTCAATAGATGTATGTGTTACTAATTATACATAGTACGATATATGAGTATATATCCGTACAATATATATATATATGATTATCCTTAATTACTGACAGTAACTAGTTTTTTTACTCTCTCACATTCACTAAATGCTAATCTCTTTTAAAATCTTAAAAATAAAAGCGATTTATAGAGTACACAATCATTTAAAAATTATGCATGTTACCTGTTACACAAATGCACTAGTTTTGATAAGTGGTTATATCGAATACTAACTATAATAAGCAAAATCATCTGGCTCTTTGACGTTTCATTATAATTGAATTTGACTGTACAGGGTTCCTACTCACACTGAAGAAAAACTCCCAGATTTTTCCAATGAAATTGCTTGACTAATTGTAAACAGAATTTTAAACTGAACTTTGGGAATTGAGGAGAAACAGCTTCATATTTATTTGAAGTTTAACTGTCCAAAACAGAAGTTAGAAAAATTTCCATGACTTTTGACCAAAAAATCTTGCTTTTGCCCTGATTTTTAAAGACAATTTCAAATTCCCTGATAATTTTAGATTCTCCAGGTGAATGTAGGAACTAGAGATGAGATGGGCTTGGGCTCATTACATAGATGCAACTGAATCAGACAATGAATTTTTATATATTGAAATTCTCCAAGGAATGCAACTACGTAGTTTGCTTTCGAAGATTGTAGAAATATGTGTATACAAAAATTGAAAGGAAATTAATCAGTGTAGTTTGGCAAATTTTTTAAAATCTAAATTGTACGTCAAGGGGTTAAATCTATATTTAAAGCTTCGGGCAAAGGCAGTGAAAAATAAGTCCAAATTCATCTCCAATAAGAACCCTGGATATATATTATACTTAGTGTTAGAACAAATGTATGGTCTGAAGTTTGGATTAAAAAAATAACTTATTTGCTGTTTGGTTCTGATCAGTGATGTGATATGCATGCACTTTATATATAGTGATATTTCATGTACTTTATATATAATAATTTATTACACAGAACAAGGAAATAATGACTACAATAGATCAATGATTATATACGAAATATCATATCTATATTCTTGCATAAATAACTTGAGCCTGGCTGGAAGTTGCGGACTGAAAAAATTAAAATGTTTAATGTAAAAAAATCAGAATCTTTGTTTTGCGAATCAAACCCTGGATTTGTAGGCAGTAATCCTTTAAATCACTAATTATTCATACAGTAGCCAAATGTATTACTATAATGCTGCCCTGCGACTCTCAATCCTTTAATTCAAACAAGAAATGAAAAGCCAAGAAGGAACCCCCACCCCCAGTAACATCACTACATACCTATTTTTTAATTGCAAATAGTCAAAGGCTTACCTCTTCAACAGTTGTTCGGAAGTAGCGGTAGATGCGAAGAACAGGATCTGCAGAGAAGTAATCTATTGTCAGTGATGAATCCGTCTTAAAGAGGTAATCGGTGACTTCAAACAAATTTCGAAGAAGTCGTCCACATGGACCTTTGTACCAAATAGCAGAGTACATTCCACGTTTCCGAACACGAATATATTGCCTGAGAAAAGAAATACGGTAGAGCTCAATACGAGCATGGCTAAAATGAGAACACAGCTAAAACGAGCAATCTGCATGTTAAGTTTGGTTCACTATTTAACTATATTAAGAATTTCACGCTTTTTACGAGAACAAAAGTCAAACATTGGCTAATACGAGGAAAATATCTGTTCGCTTTATTGTGATTTTCCCCCTTTTCCATACCGTTTTTTCCTCTTTTCCAATGAAAAAGGAGAAAACGAAAAAAATTTGTTAAACTAGTAATCGTTGCTGCCTCAGTACCCGACAATAATGTCTGCCCACAGGTAGAATCAACTGAATTAGTCCTTTAGAAGCTTTGGTTTTGGCACTATGCTTTGATTCCAGTTCTTTAGTACCCAAGTGCAAAAGAATTAAAAAATCTTTTGAAAAATCTATAAATTGAATTTTTATCTTTTTCATATTTATAACGTGACAAGAATAAAAAGAAAAGTATTATCAGTTAGCGAAAAAACAGTCATTGCTAATGAGTTACAGCATGGAGAGAAAAATTCTACAGTATGCCACAAATATGAACTGCCCTCAACTACAGTATTCACACTTTGGAAAATAAAGAAGCCATTCTATCCGCTTTTGAAAGAAAAATCTTGTGAACATTAAAAAATAAAGAAAGTGTGTAAAAGAAGGTATTGACAAAGCTTTGTTATGCTGATTCAAAGGTTGTGTGTATTTTGAAATTTTTATTCCTTTCACGGGTTTTACGGGTAACGTCTAATACGAGAAATTTTACATATTCTTGCCTCTTCGTATTAACCGAGTTCGACTGTATATACATAAATATATAAATTCATTTCAGTCTTGGGGGAAGTGAATTCTAAAGCTTGAAAAATGCACGTTTAAAAATCAATTGTATTATGAAAATTTAATAAAGCTGTGCACAGTACTTACAAATGTATTTATACATACACTGAGATATACCCTATGCATGCAAATGAGTTGTCTGACCATATTGCAAGTCACGTGACCACATTTTTATGTGAATGCACCAGAACCACCCTTCTAATATTAGATGAGCATAAAACTGTGCCGAGAATATGGAAAACAAGTGACCTAATGGACTTTGAAAGTGAAATGGTATTAAGAGCAAGATATGCTGGACAGAGCGTTTTTGAAGTTTTACTGTCCTTTTCACACATCACATTTTTAAAGGGTATATTAAAAATGGTGCAACAAATCGAAAACATCAAGCTGCAAGTAATCCTGTGGTAGACCATAACTCGCTGATGAGAGATCCGAAGAGGATTGTTAGAATCATTTTAGTAGGCAGAAAGGCAAAAATCTCGCAAACCACTGCTGATTTCAACCATCGCAGGAAGAAAAACATGCCACGATACACCAACTGTCACTAATGGGCTACAATAACCAAGGGTCACACCAGGTAATATTGTTATCATGGAAGAACAACGAAGCACATTTGCTGTGGGCTAAAAAACATTGGATTATTGAGAACTGTGAAAAGTTGTTTGGTTCAACTCAAAGTTCCCGATGCATAATCATGACAGAAGGGTAATAAAATTTGGTGAAAACATGAATTTATGGAGACTACGTCTAGCGACAACTTTGTAAGGTGGTAGGAACAGTTTAATGAATAATGGGCCCATATAATTAGTCAAAACTGCATTTTTATATGTACACAACCTCTAAAATAAATAATGTGTTCAACGCCCTTACACAATTTGAACACTCCCCCCACACCCATGAAGTTCTTTTTTTCTATGGTCAACGATTAGAAAGTTAATGGTGATAGTATCCAATTTGAACCACCCTGTATATTTATACTGTGAAATCTGTCTATGAAGATATTATAGAGAGCGGGAAAAGGTATCGTTACAGACAAAAGTGAACTAAATGCATTTTTTCCATAAATTATTTAATTTGGATGTACTATTTTTAATGTTACCATTAAATACAGCAAATTAGGAATATATATGAGCAAAAATCACGAGAATCTAATTCTGATTTAATAAGTTTGAAAATATAATACCATATGTGCATTTTATTCACATTCCTATTGATCACAGGGGTCAGTCATTTTTTTTCTCAAAAATAGTTGATTTAGTGACTATTTAAAAAAAAAGTGACCATGTATGCAAAGTTAAATTAGAAAATAAAAACTTTTTTTAGCAATCCTTCACTTATTGAAGAAATAAAATTAAACTAGAAAGATTTGGTTAACTTCAACTTTTAATTATATAACCTTCGGCACTGATTATGTTATTTTTCAGCATTAGTGCATCTTTAAAGGTTGTGTTGTTTTAAAAAGTCTTAGATACAACACATGTCCAATGTTTTATTGTGTGTGTATATATATATAAAAGGTGTATACTCAATATATGCTAGTTGTGCAAAGCACATCTTCCAAATTATTTTAATTTGCTATTAAAGAAATGTAAAATAAAAACATATAATTTTTGAAGTAAAAGTTTAATAAATATTCTGAATTTCAATGATACATTTATTTTTATTATAATAAAGCAAATGCTTAATTCTCCTGTCAAAGCATGAAAACTGTGCCAAAATGTTGGATTTCCTTGAACACAGCAAAAACGAAGGTTGAACTCCTAATGAAAAGCTTCCTTCATTGTACAATAAGCCATACTATGTTTATCACCAGACATACACATACCAAAGAACTGCATTGCCTGATGTTTTGTTTGACTGCTTCGGAGTGTTATAAAATGAAAGCACAGATTAAAGATCGTTGTGGCCACATATGTATTTCCCCCCCCCCTCAACTTTTTTTTTTTAGGGGGTATGCAGAATTTATAACTTTTTTTTTTTTTCATCCTTAGGCTCATTGTTTTAAGGCAATTTAACATGTCATGTAAATATTTTTTTAAGCAATTGTGCCATATTTGTTTCATCACGATGAATAGTGCTGAGGATTTGTTAATCAGACCTTGTTCAATGTTTATTACAAAGTTTGTGTATTTAGTGAATTTGTATATCCATTTAAAAAAAAAAAAAGTAACACTACTCTGTTGAGTTCCTGCATATTACTTTTTTATTCTGTTCAGCATACCTATAATTAAAGTCCACTATATGCCATTGATATATATACGCAGAGCTCGAGAAATACAGTTGATTGAGAACTAGATTATTGTAATTGATAGGTAGGAAACTTTTTCTCATGTTTCAAGACTTTCTTTTCGAGGCAGGCAAGTACCTTTTTTGTTTGATGGGTATGGTTTTTCGCAATCTGTTGAGCTTTGCATGTGTATATATGTACACAACAACAATAGTCATTACGACAATGTCAAAATAACTGTTTGTTATGGAATCTCCTGGTGAAACTCTGTATTGTTTCGCTATGTACACAATATCTGAAGTTTCATATCTATTATTTAATTTCCATTATTTTACTAGGTTTTAATATTTTAGTTTAAATAATGAAAAAAAAATAAATAATAAAACCAAAATAAGAATTACCTTTCAAACCCCATAAGCATGGGGACAGATAAAGGATTTTTGCCCCTAAATTGATGAACATCATTCATACGAAGGCAAGAACTACTGCAGATGTGAGGGCTGTATGTAACAGGAGTGCAACTAATTGGAGGAATATCCTCAATCAAACCCTCTTTATGATTACTGATTGGCAATTTCCTGTCACCTAAACAAACAAATTATATCATATTGTAATATGACAAAGAAATACAATATTTTTATATATACAAGTTGAAAATATCGTTAC
>QLNU02015003.1:72715680-72772740 GCA_006491805.2 Dysdera silvatica | reverse complement strand
CCTAAAATTCAGTCCTTGTCGCAACTACATCTCCCTTAAATTCATGGGTTGAAGTTTTTAACTCTGGACAGGACCTACAGTTTCTTAAGAAATCTGAATAGCCAAGGGAACCAACTCCTGAACCACAATAAGCAGTTACGGAGTAAGAATTTTTTTTTTATGTGCCGTTGGAAGTCGAACCAAGGTCAACAACATGCTAGACAAAAATACTTTCACTACAGTGCCAATGAACTAATTTATTACATAACAAAAAATGTCGGATATGTCATTTGTTTTTCAAGGGGCTATGTATGTACGAAAATACAAAATTCAACTTTTTATAAGGAAGCCTATACAAAGAAATTTGTAATGATAATAGCATTGTCTTTCATGAAGTTAGCCGGATGTAAAATATTCCAAGTTTCGTATATGCTGACATAACAATCCTGTGAAATTGCAGCATTCATTGCTAAAATGTTAAGGGACATTTTCAACGTGAAAAAAAAGACCACTTCAAATAAATTCCAAAATAATTAATATATAATAAATAATAAATTCGAATAAATAACAACTTTCTTTGAAGTATCCCCCTCCCTCCAACGTATGTTCCATAAAAGTAGCAATTATTTTATCAAGCAGAGGGTAATTAAAGCAGTGCTAAAGATGTATACAAGATAAAATTTAACACCTGCAACAACTCCACAAATATTTAATACAAAAACATGAAGTTTTTTTTTTACTTAGATATGAAGTAACATTTTTCTAATGGAAAGTTTCTTGGTAGAGGGCCAGCACAAAAAGCTAAATTTCATACAGATATAACCTCCTGTCAAATAAAATGCTAAATGTCACATAATTTAAGCATTTTTTCTATAGCCAGTGGTTACTGGTATATGCAGGGCGACGTTGATGGGGAGCTATAAACCACCATTGTGATGCAATTTTGTATATATGCATATACAGAGGTGAATCCAAAGAGGGATTGGGGAAGAATTGAACTTTTTGTAAAAATTCAGAGAGTATGACAGCAAGACAGTGTAGAACGCATCTTTTCTAATAACATGTAATCACTATAAAACAAATGAGAAGGCAAGCTACAGCTTGCAGATAGGATATCCAACCATAACACCACCACATTATAATACGAAGATTTTTAGTTGTAGCTAAAAATTAGCCTAAAAAAATATATATATATACATTAAGAAATATGTTATGAAAGACCTGTTTGGAGGAAATTTTGGTTCATGATCAAACCATTTTGCGTTGGGCTCTGTACCATGCCAGATTGAATGGATTGATTAGATTTCAAAAACTTCTTGCATTGGTTTGATATATTTAAAAAAAACCCAACGTTTTGTTTCCATCAAGAAAAAGCTGTGTATTCACTTCCGTTACGAAACAGCATGAAATCAAGCAGATAGTGAATGAAGGTGATGATTTCATTTTGATTTTATTGGTAATATTTATCCAAAGTTTGAAAAGAATAAAATATTCAATACCGATCAGTCAAGATTTAATGATACGCCACTTTCTAATTGCACAATGTAATTTAAAAATGAAAAAATTACAACAGCTATTATCCCTCAACTAAACTCAGTCATTCATATATTATCCAACCTATTCTTTCTATGGAGGGAAAATTGATGCCACTAATGCTGATTCTTCTCTGGGAAGTGAGTGGACAATTTCCTTCAACGTTAAACTACCTAATTACGAAGATCTCATAATTCCATGTTCCAAATCTGTCAAATTAGGTAAGAGACTTGGAGTTTTCGTCCAAAACGTTTTAAAGTCCACTGTTGAACAAAATGTAAAAAAAGTTGTTGTGATTGTAGACAGATGGAGCGGTCAAAAATCTGCTGAACTTTATGAAGGTGATGACATTGCTATTTTATTAAAATTTTTGCCAGAAGGTTCAATGGGTTTTGTACAACCACTCGATCTTTTTTGTTTCCATCAGTGGAAAGATTTCATTCAACGTTTTACGGAACATACATTTATTACAAGGAATCAAGCAATTATGCATAGGTGTGCAAATATATTGAAAATTCAGAGTTTGATTTTAAACCAACCTCAATCTTCAATATATCAACCAGTGTTTAGGTATGCATGGTTCAAAGGCAGGTTTGATATTCCATATGTGGAGTTCCAAACATTAAAAGATATAAATTTTTCATTTGAAGAGCCCATCTATTAGATTCGGGAGCTATTGCACATCACACATTCCATTGGATTCTAGTCTATGTTGCCAAAACTGGCAATTGGCACAGCCGTTATGTTGTTTACACAGTTGTTATCTGTCTTCTTCCCCCCTTCTCTTCGTCCTCTTGATTCTAAAAAAAATAATAAAGAGTACTTATTCCGTGGAATCGGATGTTTCTGGCATCGGCAAATTGACTAGCCGCAATATTGTTTATGGCATTTTTGGTAATCCTCCTCCTCCTTCCCTCCCATAATTTTCATCAATCCTCCTCCTCCCCCCAATTTTGTGAATTTTCTTTCTCCTGCTCTTCCTTCCCCATACTTTTCGTGCATCCTACTAACTCCATTTTCGTTATTGCTCCTCCTCCTAACCAACCCTAAAAACACTATCATGTTTCCTACAACAACATTAAAATTCATCTTCTACACTGGGTCGTGCACGCAGATTCACCAGTTTCTTCCTCTTTGGACACTCATGATAAGATGCCATTAAATCCTTTCCCATGGCCCACTCAATTATAACAAAATCTGTATATATATATATATATAAAAAGATTCAGATGCTCACTACAAACGTGAAGTAAAAATAAAATGGCGTCTCACACCAGTTTTCACCGCATCATACAGATGTATGTGATGTCACTACGTGATCTAGTGCAATTTAGTATGATTTCAAGAGGATAGACAGAGTGGGTTGCATCTCATGCAGTTACACACATATTTGTGAGAAAAAATCTACATGTATCAAGTTTTAGTACAATTTTTGTAATAAATCTTTGTTATGATTCTTTTTTAGAGCCCTTACTATTCTCATTAGTTTCTCATGCATTTTATACTATTTTTTTTTTCGTTTTATTTTTTTATACTTTCGCTATGAACATGTACAAAATAAAATATAAAGTGCATACAAAAATGAACAAGAAATAAATGACAAATGTAGAAATTCGTAGGAAAAAACAAAAAAAAAACTTAAAATAAAATAAAAATCACAGGGTCCTATTACAATTCAATTTAAATTACGCTCATATCAAATGCTACTTTTTGGAACAAGTTACTTTTTTTGTTTAATTTATTTTCTATACAAATCTTCTTAAAAATGATCGTTTTAGTTAGATAAATGGCAATCTGGATCAAAATCTGATTAACGAAAAGGTTTTGGGTTAAAAATGGGATTTCTAATCACAAGGCAATGGCCTTTATCAAGTGTGAACATTGCTGGAAGTCATATTGTGAACAGTTTGTGGCGATAATTTCTACCCCTTTCATAAAGTAAATCATTATTTTTAATGTTCTCTTACAATAAAATTGCTTATCTGGTCTGCAAACTACAATTTATGCAATTTAACATGCACATATGACATTTTTAATGTGAAAGTCACATTTTTTCCTTAAAACTTTTTAAATTATATATATATTGAAAAATGGTTAATTTGGTTTGGTCGAATAGAGCATCAAAAATGCTAAAATTCAATATATATATAAATCAATGTTTTGTTTAACAGAAACATGCATAAATGCGTATAAAAGCAAATGTACAAGTTTTGGCTTCTACCGCCTCTTCCGCCCTGTAGAGGTGCCATTCAAGCGAAACATTTTATACATGAAGTCTACCTTGGGAGACCTTTAAAACAATATGAAACATTTGCAGTTTTGCATTACCACTTCAAGAACTTCCCTTGTTAGTAAATTATAATCAAATCTGTTAGTAAAAGAATAAACTACATTAACCAAATAAATAATAAATATTACATTAAAATAAGTAAAAAGTTTCTCATAGAACTGATGGGTAGTATTTTATCACCCATCTCCAAGGGCTCCAGCAGAAACGAAAAAAATTACTTAAAGTTTGTTTTTTTAAGAATTTTGGAGAGTCTCTTCAAAATTCTTAAAAAAGCAAACTTCAGGGTAATTTTTTCCCCCATTTGACAAAATCCATATCTTTAAACTTAAGCATGACATCTAAATTTTAAAACACTGGAGTGTCCACCAAATTTACTGTGAATGTAACTTGCCAAACATCGGCCAGACTAAATGAGCCTTGCAGCAATGACTAAAAGAGCACTCCAAATACGTAGAGAAGGCAAAATTCCATAAGTCTGCCATTGCGGTTCATTGCTGGTCACATAACCACAAATTCAAATTCAACCAACCCACAATTATCTGTCATCAAAGATCAATACATGAATTAGATATTTTAGAAGCATTCCATATCAATAAGAATTCTTCTATCATAGTCAATGAACCAAAATCTACTCCAACTTTTATTCAAGCTTGGAAATGTTTAATAAAATTTTCACATTAATTATTCATCCACAACGGTCACGCAATAACATCTTTAATTTAATAATATTCATTTTCTCATTTTGTATTCCTGACGAAAGACGGCCAAGTCCGTCAGAAACGTACGTTGAAATAAAACGTTTTAACAACCTTACTTACGCTTATAACATTGTCTTTACTTATAAATCTTATCTGCATAATGCTAGTTGTAATAGGTTACAACCTATTTTTTTTATGTTTGACAGGTTGAAAACTTGTGAAATAATTATTCAATGAACTGGGGGGGCGGGAAAGGCCAATGCATATGCTGCCATCTATCAAACTGTAAAATGTACCTGGATTCACCTTAAATAGCAAACCTATTTCAGCTGGGGCATGCACATCCCTACCACCATCAGCTAATCAAATCATGTAAATATTTTTCAAAATTACATGGGCTCCAAATTTACCGGATCTTTCTTCCAGCTTTTATTCTTCTATTTACATAGTATTTAACCATTAAATTTGAAAGTGTACAATATTAGAATGCAGATTATCCAATTTTAAATGAAAAACAAAAACAATTAAAAAAAAATACTACAGTGAAAATCGTTTATAACGACGCTGGTTATAACGACCAACCGCATATAATGATGGAATTTTTACAAGAAGTTTGGTTTGCTATTCTACTCCATACTAAATATATCGGTTATAACGACATCGTATATAACAACGAAACCTGCTATAACGACAGCGATTTTGTAGTCTACGTAGATTCTAACTAGGGAAATTCGTATCGGATATAACGACGTGACTTAACAGTCATAAAGCAGAACCATGTGGGTTAGTTATCAAAATTTAAGCATTATTTTAATCTTGTTTATTTACAAATGTCTGAGAAAGTTTTATTACTGCTAAACCTGAATATTAAAGATAATAAACTTAAAAAACACGTGATTTATTAATTGAATATCACGAGGGTCATATTCTTTAGGGGCCTATTTTATTTTTTCAGCATAAGACCCACAAAACTCTTAAACCGGCACTGTTCTGAAGTCATTAGTATAATATAATAAATACTATTCATTACATTTGTTTTCTACATTATATACTTTAGTAGTATTTTCTACAATTTTTTCAATTTAAAAAACTAAGGAAGTACTATGTACTTAGTTTGGCTATAACGTAATATAAACTGAAATTAAATTCATTATAATTAAGTATATTTTTATTTAATTTTGAAACCAAAAAGTTTAATAAATTTTACTATCAAAATAATTTATAAAACTCTAGAGGGCATTGCTATAGGCTACCATGATTTTAAAAAGATATCGTTTATAACGACTATCGGTTATAACGACCGAATTTTCGCGGTCCCTTGAAGGTCGTTATAACCGATTTTCGCTGTAAGTGGAGTACGTCGTTTGGTTAACTACAAATTCAATTTAAGTTACTAAAAAATGCTAATAAATTGCCGGAAAAAAAAGTTAAAAAAAGCATTTGGAATTACCGGTGGGTGGGTTCATTCTTTTTCTGCATGAAATTTTTATATTTCAAAGCCATGCAAACTCCTTAGTCTTTAATTGATAACAATTTGCTCGAAGTCATTTGCAATATCGCGTTTTTAATTCCATATTTCCCCGACAGATGGCAGCACGACCGCACAAAGAACTTCGTTTTCCGGGCTCGTATGATACCACTTTGCTACCGCCCTCGTTTCCAACTATTCCTTTTTATCTCCAAACATTTTTTTTAACCTATAATTTTATACACCCACCACTTTGAAAAGCAACTTTTACTCTAATTTATAATCTAGGGATTGAAGTTGGATGGCTAACTGGAAAAAGAAGTTGCATCTTCTCGCGGCGACTTTTTCAAGAACAAATTGGCGCTCTTGTGCAGCTTTACCATAGTTATGTGGCGCCCAAAGTGACAAACCACAACAAAAGTTGGTTATGGTTATCATGGTAACCTTTCACCAACGGCCCTACCTATAAATTTCGTTTCCTCTCACCATCGTGACACATATGGGGGGGGGGCTTCCCCCCCCTCTTTTTCTTTGGAAGAGCGCGCAGGGACAGCAAAAGTCAATCTGCACGAGTAAACGTGAAAAAAGTAAATGTCTCAGCACCACACAATAGTGTAATTAAGATAGTAGGATTGCTGCACTGGCGTACGCAGGGGAGGGGTCGATGCAAGGGCGGACACAGGGGTCATGACCCCCCAAATATATTTTTTCACTGTAAAAAATTCCAACTTTCATGATAAATGAAGGGTGTTATTCCAAGACCATGGCAAATTCTGTCCGTGACCCCCCCCCCCCCCACACACAAAATGAAAGTCCGTGTCCGCCATCGGGTCATAACCCTCATTTACGAACTTTCTGCGTACGTCTATGTACTGACGGTTCAAGGTGATTATTGGCGCAGTATAGCCCAGATGCTCTTGCGCCATAAAAAAGCCAAACAATCAATCACCACAGGCTTAACGTGACTGACCACGAATCGAAAACGTTTCTTATATAGGTTTGAACTTTTGTGTTGAATTCGCGCTTTTGTTTTACCTCACGAGGTCAGCTGGCCACATTCAGCCAAGTTCTAGTTTTTTACGGGGGGGGACTTTTACCACACAAGGAATCGAACCCCGGACAACGCGACAGCAGAAAATGGACCTCTTTTTACGGCATACTGGGGCATGGAATCTGGAATTTTCGGCGCGTTATGTTAATGATATGGATCAGAGTTGAAAGCAAGATCAACATCGGTAAGCTGTAGGGTATTTTACGGTTAGATACGGAGTCCTGAATATAAATAAGACCAGTGCCATATTAAGGCAGAGGCCGACGGGCTTGGCCCCCCCCATTTTAGGGGGCCCAAAAGCTGGGAAATTCATGAAAACGCCTTATTAGACTGGTCTAGTTAAAAGACCCGTAACGATTGGGGGTTGTTGATTGATGGAGATTGGGATGCAACCCCCTATCCCTCCCCTACGTACGGTCATGAACGTGTGTGAGCCCCTCCCACAGACGTACGCAGAAAGTTCGTAAGGGTTACAGAGCTACAACTCACATGTTCCTATGTTAAATATACAAAATTTCATTCCAATGGGGGGTTACAACCCCCCCTGCGTACGACAATGGCCCCTCCCCTCTCGAAACAACTGTGGGCATTGAGCCTCAGGAAAGCTTAGTTGGGTCCTGAATAGGTAAACTCTTTTTATAGGCTACTAGATCAAAACCATTAATTAATTATACGCATGCATAGAAACCAAATCGTGCATATGTTTGGAGAAAACATTCGAAGTGACGAGCCTCGTCGTTATTAACTTAAATGTATTCGGCTTGCTTGTGTTGTAAGGATCAAGGATAACTAGAATCATGCTGCGCCACAGAGGTGCAGCCAGGATTCTACGGGGGATTTGCGTACGCAGGGGTGTTGAATGGAAGTATGAAGAATACGAAAGCAGCTACGAAATAAAATGCAGCAGAATAGCGATGGACGTCACTCTTGGGGGAGGAGGGTTGGATGGTTGTGACCCCCTGTACGATAAATTTTTGTATGTTAAACAGGAATATGTGAGTTGCGGCTCTGTAATCCCCCCTGTGAGCCTATAACCCCCTTACGAGGAATTTTTCTGCGTACGCCTATGGGGAGGGAGATAGCTGTCAGAACGGCATATTATACGTTTCCTTCAGTTAAATTATCGTACAAGAATATATATATATATATATATATACACACACACACTGGCGTACGCAAGGGCATGCATGTTGATGGGGGGGGGTTGTAACCCCCATTGAGATTATAACCCCCCTTACGAATTTTCTGCGTATGTCTATGCTTATATATAAAACGTGTAGAGAGCATGAAACGCAATGAACTTACGTTATGGCCGTATGTGTTATTGGAATCTACGGAAATTTCCCGTTTGTTCGTGGGGAGAAATTTAAAGAGTGGAGGGCTGAAACGGTGCTTCAAAAGACGTCTTGGGGGGGGCAACTCACCCCTCAGGACTTACAGCTTTCTTAAAGAACCCCTTTGCCCTAGGGAATCAAACATAAGATCTGCAGACAAAAACAGCTAGCTTTGAGTAACTGATGCAACCAAACCCGGAATATTCGCACGGTATCCGAGCACGTTATCACTACCCACGACACCATAAGCGCAACGCATCCGACGTAATATATTGATATATAAATTTGATATTCTGTGGAGTGGTTGACTGTAAAATCATTGCCGATTCGGAGATGTACGAAACGTGTCGCGCAAAGTCGTAGCCAGTGGTGGGGTGGGGGTGGATGAGCGGGATCTAGACCCCCACCACCAAAGAAAATTTTGAATGAAAATTTTAACGAGTCTTTAGCCCCAAATTTTGGTGAAACTAAATTAATGAATCAATCTCAGCCCCCCACCCCAGCTCCAGGGGAGGTCTCTGGCTAAGCTCCTGGTGTCACGCATGTGCAGTTAGATATGGATATGTTCAAGTAATACGTGAGTACCACAGGGTGGGGGTGCTGTTGGTCTTATTTTCCTATGTTGGTCAATGTTAATTTTTGCTTACCCGGAGGGAGGGGGGATTGAAATGGCCAAAATATTGCTTACGTAATACTTGAACGCTTCAAATGCATTAGTTATTGGATAGTGGACGGTGGGGGGGCAAATGAAACTGTGACCACCGTGAAGTTAGAAGACTTCACAGGAAATACGATAGCCCAGTAAAATATTAGCCTCACGCGGAAATTAAAATAGGCAGCAATACCAGAGAAATAATGGAGAGAGAGAGAAAGAAAAATCACACGGACCGCCTAAGGCATCAGGTGCCGGATATGAGAAAGCAGGCGAAGGGAATAAAGTCAGGCGATGCAGAGGGAAGCAAAAAGAATGGTTGATCAGGGAGATAAATAGAAGGGAAAGTTCAAGGCAATCCGGTTCCACATCGCAGGGACGTCATGACCGCAGAGGCGTGGTCACATTGGGTGCAGACTTCGCGCATGCGCACTACGCGATAGAGCGTCGTTAGGCTCCCGACCGGCTATTCTACTCCAATTTGGCGCTCTGGCTAAAAAATATTCTCCGAGATTCCCAATTTTCGTTCAATAACCTTGACTGGTCCTATTTTTATCCTTTTCATTGCAGCAAAGCCCTTAACGTGTTAGGCGACGCAAACGTGTGTAAAAAAAGAAAAGAAACGAAAGAAAGAATGAGACAGATGACACCTTGCTGATCTCTGTATTTAAAAAGGCTATAGTGGCTTTCTTACAACCCAAAAGTCACGATTCGAATCCAGTGCAAATCATGATAGTTTCCCGTTTCTTGATTAATCACTGGTTAAGTAAACGTTTGCAGTTAATGAAAAATCGAAAATATAACGAAATTATTTTCATTTTTAATATACAAACAACCTCTCTTTAAAGGAACGTCGACTCTTTAAAAATTCACGAGGTATTTATACCCCGCAAATGTATTTTTTTAAGTAAAGATTCTTTCTTTCCACGTATTATAAGATTACGTTTGTTTGAGCTTATGAAGCAAAAAAATTGGCAAAGTGTCAAGATGGAAACCTGAAGGTCGCTGTTTCGAGGCCAGACGCTTTCGGACTCATTTGAGTCAAGTAACACCCAAACAGGAGTTAATAAAAATCGGTAGGTATAAGAATTAATTTATTCAAATCCATTTACCCACTTGACGTATTTCCACTTGTCCACCTTTGAACGCACCCACCTCCGGTTCTAACAAATTGCCCTATAATAATATAACTTTTAGCTCCTTTCCTATTCCAAATGACTTGTGAAGTTGAAATCACAAATCCCGTTCGGAGAAAATTTGTTCGACGACACAGAGGGTTACCACAAACCTCCCATTTGCAAAAAACGCAATAAAATGGGGCATGCCTGCAACTACTCTACAGTATATTGCTCCTCACAAACGTGTTCTGTAAATTTCATTCGAACTTATTGAATAATTTACTGGTTTGGTTGATTGAAATTCTATGACGCGAGAACTATTACCCTGAAGCAGTACGCACGGTTCTGAATAGTTTATGGACACTTTTTTTTTTAAAGCAAAGCGGAGGTTAGTGGGGGAATTATAAATGGCAGCTTAGTTGATAAATGGTTCGCAAGGAAAATAATTATTTCTCGGCGCCTGATAGAAATCGAACCCGCAACCACTGAGATAAAACGGTCATGTGCTACGTATTCAGTACACGCATCGATATGGGTAAGAACACCTGGCTTGTTATCAAAAGGTTGTGGGTTCAGTTCCCACCAGGCACTGGCAGATCATGCTTTTCTTTGTGAGTCATTTATATCCGGCTATGATGATAATCGTTCACTTTAATAAAGATCTCGTTAAATTTTTGAATAGTAGTATGTTAATCAAACGATAGTCAAGTTAAAAGTAGAACAACACAATCAACGCTTGTCTCCCCGCCCCCTCAAAAAAAATTATCTCACCCACATCAACAAATACAATTCAACATGCTAAGGCCAAGAAAAATCCATGCAACCCGGTGGTATAAATAACAAACGGAAAAGCGCGGTCTCCGCAAATCATGCCACACCCTGGGCTAAATCGTTATTTCTGCGCATTCTTAAACAAAAGCTGCGAACCTGTCTAGATGTAGTAGTGGCCGTGGTTACTTTTCGTCGCAAACTTAGCCCCTTTCAGCCGCGGTTAAGAGCCGGACGGTCTTTCACACTCAAAACTGGCATCAAGGGCGGATCCAGGAATTCTCTCGAAGGGCGGGGGGGGGAGACGAGACTAAAAATCAACTTAGATCTGTTTCATGAAATTTGTTGCAGGTAAGTAATAATAAGCATAAATTGGCTCTTTTGGGGGGCGGCGTCCCCCCCCACTTGGCTGACTACTTTAGCGAACAACTGTCGGATCCTGGTACGGCACTCTACCCCTTTCTGCGGCCCCAGCAAAATGCTTCCATTTGGGGCCTTATTCTTCACATTGCAAATATGCGCGAACTGCATTCGATGCTTACATACCCACCGAAACCAGTTTTACTTGTTTAGTCTGTCTGGATCGTTGTCTTTAAAGACTTGGGCATTTATTTCAAGTTTCACCGCCTTTCCAGATTGTGTTTTACGGCCTTTTCTTCTCTAGAGATTATATGGGCATAAAGGAAAACGGAAAATTTTCAGTTGGCTTTTTCTCTTTAAATATATTATTTATTTATTTATTTTTTTTAAATCTAGCCTCCTTTGCTGATAACTCTACCATCGTATGCGGGAGTATTTCTTTTATTATTCTTATACCTTCGTTCCTGATTTCGTAAGTGCCGTGTAAGTATTCTTTAGTCGATCTAAGGAACTTTCGTCTTTCCCATTAAATGAAACGTAATAAGTAAATAAATAAATGTAATGATATATATTATTAATGAAATGTTGTCTAAGCATTCCAAACACCGTTCACGTTTTGGAATCCTAAATCATTAACACCACTATTTCTTCATATCGTTTTTACCTTTGTAAAGAACTTTGTAATGCTTCGGAATTTACGAACTTCGCTTGATAATGAGTTATCGAAATATCGTGAAACCTTTTCTTACGCTGTTGGTAAATTTTCCCTTGTTTCCTACCATTCATTCTCATAGGCGTACGGAGAAAGTCCGTAAGGGGGTTATAGATTCGATGGGGGTCACAACCCCATCAACACCCCCTCCTGCGTACACTCAATGCTCGTTCTACTACGTATTTATTTCATTTCGTAGCTCCTTTTGCATTCTTCACTTCCTTAAAAATGTCCAAATTTATTCTTTCCCTTCGTTTCAATACCCACGATGTTGACAGACATAAAATTTGCCACATCCAGGGAAAATTTTCAGTCTCCTCGACTTTAAAATTAACTTATGCATATTAAAGCAATCCTCTAGGTATTGAGTGGTGGAAATTTAATATAGAGAATTTTATATTAAAATGATAGGTCTAATTTAAATTGATTACCACAACACAAACTATGCTCGGAGCAAAATCTGTAGAAATGGAAAATTTTTAGGTGGGTGAAAAACTTAAAGAGTAAAAAACAAGAGAGAATTTTTATAAAGAAAGCACTAAACTGTGGAATGCATACAAAACATAAAAAATAAAGCAAAATGTCTCTGGAATAAAGTTTTTACAAGTATGTACACAACAAATACAACACAGTAAGTAGAAAGCTACACAGAGTAGCAGACAAAACAAAACACAGTTATAAAATGTTTGTTTGTTTTGTGGTTTTACGGCTCAAAGACTACAGTGGTCATGCTGCGCCGGGACCTACTGTTTTCCGAGGAATCCGAACCTCTTAAGGCCTAGGGAACCAAACCCCGGACTACAGTGAGCAGTGCGATCTTTATGAGATCTCTGAGTAAGCGTTCTTTTTGCACTGCTGGGAGTCGAACCCGGATTAGCCGCGCAATAGGAGAACGCGTTACCACACTGCGCCAATTATAAAATACACGAGGACAAACGATGCTGAGTAAAATACGCAGATGCAGAGAGAAATGAAATCATGAGGAAAAGTATAAAAGACGAAGTATCTTTCCAACTATCATGTGCAGAAGAAAGATTTACAGACAAGACAACGTATGAAAATATGAACATAGATCGGTAAGGATTCTTCTTATCGATGATTGATTCGAAATGATTATTATCGTGAGTAGTGAACTTTACTCTTCTTATTTTCACTTACGGTTCGACAAAGTCGCTAACCACATTGAAAAAAAAAATCCCCGACTAATTGCAAACAAACCTCTGAATTGAACTTTGATTTCGGGAAAAATAGCTCCATGTTGTCGTAAAATTTAGCTATTCAGAATAGATGTAAAAAATTGGGGTGGGAACCTTCCTAACAGGTTTGACCAAAATATTTCGTATTTCTCGACTTTTCGGAACAATTCTAGGTTCTCCAATTGCGTTGGAATCCTGTTATATCCTTTTGGCGGTGTCTTATTTTCTTTTGTATTTTAACCAGTAACAGCAAGATAATAGGTGTCACAGCAAACAGATTAGGTGTGTGTGTGGGGGTTAAATCCTAAACATAAATACAAATGTAGACTGGGAGTATTCTTCAGGGACCTATTTCAAAACTACATACTCAGCGATTTCCTGGAGGGATACTGGAAACAAAATTCACACACACATGTCTAAAGCTCAAAATGCTACAGCTTTTCTATTCTACACCTTGCAGTACTTTTCCCCCCCGATTTCTTTGTACTCCCCAGTTTATGGCAAATCAAGCAAACGGATTGCCACTGCATCCTAGGACTACATAGATTTTTAGAAACACTTGCGCAGCTTTATCTTATCCAAAGGCATTGGAGTAACTAGTCTCGATACTTGGGTAGGGAGGGGCTAGATTTTTTCTAGGGAGGGAGGAGTCATCCAACTCAATGCTCCGCATCCAGAACTCCCCTCCCCACAACGTTAAAATAACTTCCAGAAATTGAAATTTTGTCTCCTGCCAGATTTGGACAGGGTGGGTATAGCTTGAACTGACAGGAAACAATAACCTTGTTGATTGCTGCTTAAAGTTTCAGGAATCAACGAAAACTGAAATTTCCTGTATATGTCAGCTTTACCAGTTTAACTGGAGATGCAGAGCAAAAGTCAACTACTCGACACGGATCATCAATATGTCAAGACTTATAGGATGCAGTGAGTTCTAAAAAAGCATAGCCAAATTCAGCCAATGAAATACTGGGAATAGAGGGTAACCGCTTCACTGACTCCAGCTCGACTGAACTCGTGCTGTTACATTTTGCAACTGAATTTTACCTCGTGAAAACCAGGGCGTAGTAGTTTTCGTCATGATGCAGCAATCCTACCAGATTTGAAACATGCTGAACGAAGTAGTATCACAGAAGGATGATAAGAAGGAGGTGATGTTAAGACATGCATCTTTTTACGATGTACAGTTAAGAAAATAAAGACTAAAAAATTAGCAATTTTTTGAAACATTTTTCATTTCAACTAGTAAGCAGAGCGGTTGTACAACCTTTATGGGCAGCGGGACGCTAAAACTTTCTCACGCATCTCGCGGGCCAGCAGTTTCGTAAAAAAAATCTGTTATTTGTTCGTTCACTTGCGATATGGAAAGGGGTCAACCACGCTGTCCACGCGGTTTTATCTTATTTCTGAAAAAAAAACAAAAAAAAACAACCCCTAAATTTTTTGTTTTGTATTTTTTTTTTATTCCATACAGTTGTCGGCGGACCGGACAGTACAGTTGTTATGGTCCGCGGGCGATAGGTTGGACAACTCTGAGTTAAAACTTATACGCCGGCTTTTTACGTCAAATTTCGTACAAAATCGGAGATTTTAAAAAGGGTGGATACGGGGGAGAGGGTCATGGGAATCTACTATAAACATTAGCAATTTAGTTGAACGTGCTATCAAAAGTTTTGTGTTTTTATAGTTTTATAATTTTCGCCAGCATCACATATTGAAATACCATGCCCGCTATTTTTGCTCAGTAATCTGAACTTTTCATTTCGATATTTTCGCAACGAAAAAGCTGTTTACTGTGTGTGTTTAGCACTGATGGTGAGACAGGAAATAAAACCCAGGCCACTTGACCGTAACGCCACCAACAATGGCTTGTTGAAAAATGCGTTCGAAATTCGTTTCTTCATTTAAATGGAACGGTGCCATTCAAGTATCGCTTTGCCGGGTCGGTTATTTGCATTTTTATGGCGCAAGGACAGAAAGGGTCATTCTGCGCCAAATAAGGTGGCTTTAGAGGGACCCACATTGTTCTGACAATTCGTTGTTACCATTCGCTATATCCGGTACCCAATCCTGTATTCTCAAATAAAATCATTTTTATAAAAGGCACCCACGTTATATATATACATACTGAATCGCATTACAAGAGACATATTTAACGTAGAAAATAACAGGGAATCGAACTTTTTGTAGCGATCCCGCAGTTATGTGACGATCACTCTGGGCACTCTCATTTGTCAAAGACACTATTAATAAGAACAGAGGCAGCCAGCCTAAGTCATTTAAGACCCAAGGCGGTGTGCAATTAAAGATAATAAGATTACAGGTTCAGACAAGACCAATAAAGGAAAGTAGGTGTCACTTTGCATTCACAGAAAGTATTAAGCTTCACATCCGTCTCACGAAAACCAAGGCTATCTATCTATAAAAGAACGAGATCACCAGCTTTACATGGAGCCGAAATGGACTGCTAGAGATAAAAAATAAATTTGAAAATATGGGGAAAAGGTTCTTCAGAAAATATAAGGGGTAGTTCATGAAAATGACGAATGAGAAAAAACAATAAAATATGTGTATAAGACAGAGCTTGGGGGGGGGGAGACACCATAAAAATTAGTTTATGACAGTTGATACTTCACAAATTATTAATTATTATATTTTAATACTAACACAAACATACGCAGAGAATCACAATATACCCCCGTATTACCCCATTTGATGCCCTTCCAACTTCTTTCTAACCTGCTATAACGGCCTCCGTACCTCGAGACGGCCCGGGTTTTACAATTATTATACGTTTTGTTTTCTTTTTATAGCATCCTATTTCTGTTTCCAGGGGAAAAAAACAACACGTAATCATTCGCGAAATCGAACTGGAAACCATATATTGTGAACAAACTTAACTTTGGGATAATCGAGAATACCTCAAGTGGTATTATTGTTTGTTTACGAAAAGAAATCCGATGGAACAGTTAGTAATAGAGCCCCTAGAACAGGGGTCGAAATTAACTTTTTAAATCAGGTGCACTAAATACTAGTTAGGTGTACAAGTAACTAACAGAATAGAAAGTAAATCTTAACGTTAAAAACAGGTAAAATGTAAGTGTAGCAATTATATTTAAGCACGTAAGCTAAAGGAATTACACTTTTCAAAATAATTGAATGTTCGTTTGTAATAAACAAAAAAAAAAAAAAAAAAATTCAAAGCAAACGCAGATACATTGAGAAAATTATTCCATGGGTCACTGTTTGAAAAATAAACGTTAAGTAGCCGCAGTTTTGAATAGTTAGGTGCACTGCATGCACCCAAATTAAAAATCCACGTGCACAGATAAAATTCATGTGCACAGTGCACCCACTAATTTCGAACCCTGTCCTAGAATTATAGGCCGGCGCATCAGACGCCAGTTTCTTGCGCACTTCCGGTTACATTTACCTTGGCGATAAAGGCTTTCCGCTTTAATGCAACGATCGCTATTTTGGCGTAAAAATAATCTATTATAATGATGATGTTCCACACAGTGTGGAACGAAACGTAGAGAATTAACGAATCAATTCCGCCTCGTGTTTACAAAATGTCCAATCGTTCAGAGTAATATAGGTTGAGAGCAACCCTAATCTCGAATTCGTTGGAACTAGGAACGTTACGATATTTTTTTTCGGTATTTGTCTGTTACAGCGGGCTCCCAGAGATTATAATCTCGCCAAGCTCGTAAATCGTCCAAACTCGCCATCAGCTGTAGCAACCGTCTTACATAATGAAATATTATTTTCCAGACATTTCTGCAATCCAGTAATTTTCCTGAATCAGTATATGCCTAGTGGAAGGTGCCACCACACCGACTCAGGATCGTCTTTGAGTTGTATCTAAATGTTGGAAGGGTTGAATCAATGGTTTCCGGAAAAATCACTTCTTATGGGGGCGAAAAAAAAAATCTCCAATGTTATTGAATATTAGAACGTTGAAAATGTATTCAATAACATTGAAGATTTTTTGTTTGCAGTTTTGTCATTGGTGTGGTGAATAAAGAATAACATTCGAATTTAAGCGGAATAGAAAAACTACGTGCGTACCCGTCAAAACTTGATTGAATACTAATAAACAAAAAGAAAAAGCGCCCTCTGGCATTTCGTGCCTTTCGGGTTACCATGATAACCAAAATTAAAAAGTAAAGAATTAATCACAACTAACATTTCCTCATGTAGCTATTATTGATTCCACCAGAATATAGTGGCAACAATTATTTTTCATTGGTTTCAACGCAAATGATTGTATTATTAATATTATCATAATAAAGTGGCAACAACATCCTACCTTTATGAAAATGTCCTGCAAAGAAGAAAAAAAATTACGAAAAAGTGCGAGGCTTTTTCTTAACTGATCTCCATAAAAACGTTTTCAACTTTAAAAAGATTGTTAGTGCAATATTTTAAGGAAACAAACGATTCTCAAAAACCAAAACGTTATCAAGAACGCCAAAATAAAAACGTTAGCGCAAAAGCAAATAAGAGCACAGGCCGTTTCTTTAGGAGTGTAAACGAAAGGCAAGGTATCGCAATCTTTCTTGGCGATACATCGCCGTCATTTGGCTACTTACCTCGGGGGCCGCTTTAACAGACAAGTACCTTTTTTTCCCCCTATATGCCAGAAAACATGACAAGATGGCGGAGTTCGACCTCGTTACAGACTGGATTCGAATCAACCAACGACATTTGGGTTTATGACCTTGAAGCTATAATTAGTTACTGACGCTAACCGTGCATGAAGTTTTTCAAAGAGCCGGACCCGGGGGAGTGGTCATCCCTTAAGTACAGTCGAAAACATGAATATATGCAAATGGACACAGCAACGAAATCCTATGCATATAAGCGGGTTTTACATAAAAGCGGTATTCTCTGAACTATAGCGTGGAAATAATTTGCTCATTAAATTTTTAATGAATTTTATTATTAAATTAGATATTCTTATTTCTAATTTTATAAATCATACACATTATTTCAATATTTATAATGTACAGTACTATTACTCTATTAATAAAAATAACAAGAAGTAATGTAGTACTTAAAGAAACATGTACTGTATTAGTAGAAAGAGATCGGTCGACTTTTTTTTTTTTGCACACATGGATGTTTTGATAAGTGATTAAAGATTTGAACTGTTAAAGTATTAACGTTTTCCACATCAATTTTTTTTTACCTCAAATAATCTTGCAAAAGCGTTAGAGCAGAAACGTCTCCTTTATCAGCAGGCACATTTTCACTTCATTTGGTACTGTTCCTTCACAAAAAGAAGTCCGGTGGAACAGTTAGAAATAACGGGAGATGTCACAAACCGGTCAGCCGCTTACAACAATGTAGGGTTCGAACTTCTCGGTAAAAGCAAACGGTAGCTAAAAGCAAATTCGGAAATTGGAGTCCTACCCTGCTCTAAGTGGCTAGCCTGCTTGTGATGTCGCCTCTCGTTATTTCTGACTGTTTCATTGGACTTCTTTTCGTGAACGAACAGCACTATTTCTTCGTCTACAGAAGGATTATCCAACATACGGCCCGCGGGTCACAATCTGGCCCGCCGAGGAATGTGAAATTCCTAATAGTTTCAAAAACTCTTCTGCTTGTTCCAGAATTACTGGACCACCAATGACCGCACTCTTAGCTCTCATATGTTTGAATCACAAAGAGACAGCTTGATCAATCTCATCATCATACTTTCCTTTCCTGATTCGTTTTCTTGAAGTATTCCAATTCTTTATGGCAATTTTTCCAAGTTTTGCTTCCGGTTGTGCGGAAAATAGTGGACAAATGATAACCATACTCTTTTGTTATTTATATCTTTGTCTTAACTGTTTGATTTCAAAGAATTTAAAATCACCAATTTTTGACCAATATTTAAGCAAATATGTCAGTTTCTTTTCATCTGCTAAGTTCACAATGAATATAAACTGAGAAGTGAAAAATCAGAAAGGAAAAAAGTAAGAAAAAGAAAACTTGCAAACAGACAAGGAATTTTGTAGACCAATAAAACACGGGATACATATTTCACTGCACCAGATCGGCGCAGTTACAAAATCAAATTTTGATGTGATTCCGAACACAGGCATGTTGTGTATATGCGATTTATTGTACATGTGAATTGTCTAATCCTCTAATGTACTATATAAACATGTCCTTACAGACGGTACACATTGTATGTCTCCTGTGATAAACAAAACCTATTTATCTATTACTAGAAAGAGAGGGGGAGGCATAAACAAAGCCGTAAATAAGCTAGTGAGTGAAACTTCCACAAGGATTGACAGCCACAGGAATGACAATCCTAAAGAAGGGTCGCCAGCTACATATTTACCGCGAATGAAAACGTGTTTTGAATATAACCGGTTCAAATTCTATAATAAAACATTCGTTTGTCTTCAAAAATACTTGCATACATGCAATTTTTGTATGTATAAAATTGAAATTAAGCGGGTTTAGATAGCAATAAAAAGGGGTTTTTTTTGCATGCATGCAAGTTGCATATACGCGGTTTCGACTGTACTTAATTATTACGACGAGTTGGTTAGATAACATTTTAAGGTTTATACCCCTCCCCCCCCACCCAATATAAAAAAACTTTGCCCTGCACACAAGCTGGATTGAAATGCCTGTTCCTGCGGATTCAACGGAGACAGTTGTGTCTTTATGGCGCAAGGACAACAAGGCTCATTCTGCCCCCAAACAAAGTGGGGCCGTACACTCGGTTTTGAGCTTACAGTATGAGCGGTATGAATTGTTTAAAATGTGAAGAGTTGAACTTCAGTGCCATGAATAGGTTCGTCAAATAATGACGACCGGGAAACCCCATAGTTGGTGTCTCGAGTCCGGTTCCCAGAATTAACACGTTCGTTGCATTTCCCCGAGTCGCATAATTACAGTTTGAGCCAAAGTCGTGCGTGCGATAGAGCAAATTAGATTTGAACACGTTTTCATTCACGGTAAATATGTAGCTGGCAGCCCTTATTTTTAAGGATTGTCTCTCCCCATCGGAAATGGCTGTCAACCCTTGTCGAAGTTTCACTCACCAGCTTATTTACGGCTTTGTTTATGCCTCCCCCTCTCTTTCTAGTAATAGATAAATAGGTTTTGTTTATCACAGGAGACATACAATGTGTACCGTCTGTAAGGACATGTTTATATAGTACATTAGAGGATTAGACAATTCACATGTACAATAAATCGCATATACACAACATGCCTGTGTTCGGAATCACATCAAAATTTGATTTTGTAACTGCGCCGATCTGGTGCAGTGAAATATGTATCCCGTGTTTTATTGGTCTACAAAATTCCTTGTCTGTTTGCAAGTTTTCTTTTTCTTACTTTTTTCCTTTCTGATTTTTCACTTTTCAGTTTATATTCATTGTGAACATGGCAGATGAAAAGAAATCAACATATCTGCTTAAATATTGATCAAAAGTAGGCGATTTTAAATTCTTTGAAATCAAACAATAAGACAAAGAAATTACAACAGAGTATGGTTGTAATTTGTCCACTATTTTCCGCACAACCGGAAGCAAAACTTGGAAAAATTGCCATAAAGAATTGGAATACTTCAAGAAAACGAATCAGGAAAGGAAAGTATGATGATGAGATTGATCAAGCTGTCTCTTTGTGATTCAAACATATGAGAGCTAAGAGTGCGGTCATTGGTGGTCCAGTAATTCTGGAACAAGCAGAAGAGTTTTTGAAACTATTAGGAATTTCACATTCCTCGGCGGGCCAGATTGTGACCCGCGGGCCGTATGTTGGATAATCCTTCTGTAGACGAAGAAATAGTGCTGTCCGTTCACGGAAGGAAGTCCGATGGAACAGTTAGAAATAACGAGAGGCGACATCACAAGCAGGCTAGCCACTTAGAGCAGGGTAGGACTCCAATTTCCGAATTTGCTTTGACATTTGAACCCTACATTGTTATGGCGGCTGACGGTTTATGACATCTCAGTTATTGTAACTGTTCCACCGGACCTTCTTTTTAAAGTGAGCGAACAGTAGTACCTACATGCAAGTAATGAAGATCCATAAAGTGGGGAAGGTAAGTTCAGCGACCCAAGGCTTGTCGCGATAGTTTTTTCTACCGTTGGAACCGGCGGTTTGAAGAACTTCAATTACGATACTTTTAAAACAACTAGGGACTAGAACCCACGTGTATGCAAGGCCATGGACTGGAAGTACGACGGTATTACTCGCAACTTTATGGGAACAATGCCATAACCTTTGCTGTCCCACCTGTGCCATATGCATGCCTTCAATGGAAAAGCAATAAGGGGGGTGTTGGAAGAAATGGATATTTTACTTAAAAAAAAAGAAAAGTGAAGTATAACTTTCAATTCCCTTGCGCCATGACAAAATCAAATACCAGTCGTCAATAACACTAGGTTCGTAGGAATGACCTCAGTGTATGGAAGGAAGAGTGAGGGGTGATGCTCTTACTTCCCTAAGCAGGGCCATAATGTAAACAAGCCCCTCCCCCTATGTCCCACGTCATTGCTTACTCGCGTATTTGACTTCCGCTGGAAAGCAAAGTTTTGATGGTTCACGGGTCATGTTATGCTCCAACAGTTTGAAATAAACCCGCTCATCTAGTCCACAGGCAGCGAAATAATCGTGACCATTTTAAAAATTAAAACTAAAGCCCTGTGGCCTTCTTGCATTTGTATCCCCTCCCCTTTTCCTAACGGACCAACTCAGAGAGGAAATATCCACTACTCGCTATGCATGCTCCAAATATATACGTATTCCACCATACTGGGTGAATGAAGTTAGTGTGTGAAAGTAAAAAACTCAAAACATATCGTACGGTTTGGGGGAAAAAGTATCACATGGATAAATGACCGTAAACGACCCTTCTTGCTTTCCTACAAAAAAAAAAAAGGTTTGGTCACCTTCTTAAACTGTAGATCCTCTGTATATGAGGCTAACAACCCATCCCCACCCAATGTAAACAATCAATCGATGCCCCCTATTATGAAAACCCGGAAAGTAAACTAAAATGCCGGGTACTTCCGTATCATCCAGTCGACTATTTTTGCTACATACGATTTTTATCGTAGATGCATTTGTACAATGATTTTGCTGATGAAAAAATCGTTAGTTAACGTTAGTGAGAGATGTTTTCTCAGTTATCGTTAAAAAAAAATACTTATGATTTTTTTTTATTAAATATCTCCAAAATTTTCCATAAGAAAAAAAAACAAACAAGGAGAGACATCGGTTGGTAAATACGGATATGGGGAAACGAATGAACGTGGCGATCAACTCATAGAATTTGCCGAAGCTGAAAATCTTAGCATCATGAATTCATTTTTTAAGAAGAAACTACAAAGAAAATGGACATGGAAACACCCCAATGGAGGAACCAGCGAAATTGACTATATACTGGCAAACAAGAAATCAATTATTGAAGATTGCAGCGTACTGAACAGATTTAATACTGGAAGTGATCATCGAATGGTGAGATGTAAAATGCACTTAAATACTAAACTAGAAAGGCAGAAGCTCATTAGGAAACAAGTATGTAAGAGGGTGGATTTAAAGAAATTAAAAGAAAATACCGAGGCATTCAAGTTGGAATTAAAAAATCGCTTTTCTGCACTGGAAGGACTTATTGAAGAAGTTGACATCTCAGAAGCAAATGAAAACATTGTTAAGACACAACAACCAGTGTTCGAAGACGCAGTACAAACATACCCGTTCTATAAAGCACCACCATACAGCGTACAACGAAAACACCAGTTGCAGGATCGAAAGTATGTAGAAGATTGCAAACTTTCTAGCACAAACATGAAAGAAGATATAAGAAAATTCAATTGTGAGTTAGTAAGGAAGGCCATTGAAAGCAACAAGAGCCTTAGGGTTGTTAAAGGGAGTTTGTCTATTGGGAAGAAACACATCATTGCATTAAAAGGAGAGGATGGCACTGTAACAAGAAATAGGGAAGAAATACTTAGAAGAGTTGAAGAATTCTACAGAAAGCTGTATGAGGGAAACAGTGGATTAAACGAAGACTCTGAGATAGTCGAAGGAACAGCTCCTAAAATCTTAAAAGAAGAAGTAGCATTTGCAATAAAAAGTATGAAGAAAGGAAGATCCCCTGGCGATGATGGCATTACATTAGATATCTTAAAAGAAGCTGGAGAACATGTAGAAGACATACTTGCAAAATTCTTTACCAAATGCCTCAACAGTGGTAACATACCAAACCAATGGGATTCTGTAACAGTAATTCTTTTGCATAAAAAAGGTGATAAAGAGAATTTGAAAAATTACTAAACCAATTAGCTTATTACCTGAAATTTATAAAATCCCACAAAAATACTAACACATCACCAAGAAAATTAGATGCAGCTCAACCAAGAGAACAAGCTGGATTTTGAAGTGGATTCAGTACAGTAGACCATATTCAGGGTATTAAGAGAATAAATTGAAAGAACACACAGATATGAACTTCCATTGTGTTGCATTTATTGGTTATGAGAAGGCCTTTGACTCTGTAAAAACGTCAGCAGTCATCAACTCTTTAAGATCAGCAGACGTCGAGGATGTGTAAATTGACATGGTGAAATGTGTGTATAAAAATGCAAGTGCAAAATTTCGGTTACATAAAGATACCAAAACTATCAAAATTGGTAAAGGTGTGAGGCAGGGAGATACCATTTCTCCAAAACTTTTTACTTCAGCTTTACAGATGATTTTTCAGCAGGTAAATTGGAATAAAAAGGGAATAAAAATATATTGTGAATATTTAAATCATTATCAGTTTGTTGATGACATTCTTTCAACGATCCCATCAAAACTCCAACACATTTTACAGGAGCTTTCAACTAGAAGTAGAGAAGTTGGACTAGATGAGACTAAGATGAACCTACAAAAACTTGAAATCCTGTTCAATAATTTCGTAGAGAAAACAAAAATACAAGTTGACAACATTGAGCTAGAAATTGCTGATTCATATATTTACCTTGATCAGCTGATTTCAATGTAAAGAAACATCATGAAAGAACTCAACAGACATATTAAACTTGGCTGGAGTGTATTCGGAAGAAACAGTTTTATCCTGAAGGGAAAATTGATTTTGTGTCTAAAAAAAAAGTCTTCAACCAGTGTGTATTGCCAGTCCTCTCTTATAGATCAGAGACATGGAGTCTAACAATTGCAGCAATACGGAAGTTACAGACAACAGAAAGGAGTATGGAAAGGTGCATGCTTGGAATAACCATGGAAGATTGAAAAAGAAACACTTGGGTGAGAGAGCAAACTAGAGTAGAAGATATCATTGATAAAGTAAAAGTGCTGATATGGCGATGGGTTGAGTATATTGCAAGAACTGATCAACGATGGACAACAGAAACTCTGAACTGGATTCCAAGAGACCACCGAAGACCTAGAAAACGTCCTCAAACTAGATGGGTGGATGAAATAAGAAAACAGGTTGGGGTGACATGGAAGCGAATTGCTCAGGATAGACTTGTGTGGAAAGCATTTGGAGAGACCTTCATCCAGCAGTGGATAGATAATGGTTGAATATGATGATGATATCTTGAAAATTTTCTATAAGAAAAACGACGAGACCCCTTCTCATGGCTTCACGATCGTTCCGATCACATTCAATGTACGCTGTCTGAATCAATATTATGTTGCAATTAGTACGTATACCTGAATCACAGGGACCGAACTGGGGGACACCCCCCCAGACCCTCCGCTCATCGCGTCTGTTCCAATCACATTCGGTGTGCGCTACCTGAATCAGTAAATGATGAAAGGCGAATTCCTTTTTCCCTGCAAAAACAAAATCGCTGAATGCTCATCATTTGGTAATTACCGAAGAGTATAATCCATCTAAAATTATTAAAAACAAAAAAAAACAGGGTTCAGGCATGAAACAGCACTCATTCTGCAAAATGTCAACAAACAAACAAAATGGCGTCTCGCAAATAATCAAGGATCGTAAACTTACGATTACATACGAACGATTATGATCAAGTCCACTGACCACGAAAAAAATCGTAAATGGCGTAAATGGTCGACGGGTTAATACGTAACTACCAAATTCAGCATAGTGAATGCACCCCTCCCCCCCACCAATCCTGCGATAAGGGGTCTTGTTTGTCATACGGATGAAACTGGAAAGCCACACTTACCTACGACGCTGGTTTCTTGACTAGAGCTATGTGTGTTCCCATCGAGATCACTGCACCACGGGAAGCAACTTGGAATTACTGACGTTTTAAGTCTTTTTTCCTTTTGAGAACTAGGCCTAATCTCGAAATCGTCAGGTCTAAAATGCAAAGAGCACAGTCTAATCTCGTTCAAGCTTGGCACTAAAGAATCGAGTCTGGCAGCCGAAATCCATAGTTTCAAGGTGTTATCGTCCTCTGGTAAGTTGAACCACGGAAGGTCATCACGCGCCCCATCTCTTATTTGACTCGGGCAACCTTCCACGCTACACCGATATCCATCCATATTTGACATTCTTGATCTGAATTCAAAACATGCTTAAATTCTTCAAAACACCGCGAGGCGCAAAAAACTTCCCCTACGTATGCATTCAAATCTCAATCTGGGCTCAAAAATACTCGTTACGCAAGCATCCACGCCCAACGCGAAGAGCGAATGAAAATGGCGCACGTTTCACCAGCTATCAAACAAAGAAGAGAGCTCCCGACGCACCACTATCCACCACGACGCAGCCGACGGAATTTAAAACCTGCTTCTCACTTCGTCCGCCATTTTGAAAACGGTTAGCCAATCACAGCCCACGTTCTTCGAACTTACCCATCCCTGCAGGCAGCTCGGAAGCCCCGTAGCACCGGAAGAACGATTCGCGAAAAAGTACTTGATAGAAACCATCCGCAAACAAATCAGAACATGTTCATGAAACGCAAACACAAGCTGCAACAAAACTTCCCAAAAACACGCGAAAAAGCGAAAAAAAAAAGCAAATCCTAACGCTCGGCAGTTACAGGAAACGGCGGGAACCAATCAACGCGTTTCGCCTAGTGCCATCTATTGGCGACTTCGAGAAAAGGTTTTATTACAACGTGGCACAGACGAAAATGTGATACTACACATTGACGCAAAATGAGAGGAAATAATTTTAGTAATGTCATTTTAATTGCATAGCTAAACATACTGTTAGGTACAGCGGCGAATAGGGAAGCGTTCAAATATTACGTAAGCAATATTTTGGCCATTTCACCCCCCACCACGAAAGCAAAAATTAACATTGGCTAACATAGGAAAATAAGACCAACAGCAATTCCCCCCACCACAGGTGCTTACGTAATAACTAAACTCACCCTAGGATCTTTTAACCTTGGTGTAATATGAAGGGGGCAGATTTTTTTTCACCTTTTATACCATTTCTAAAATAAATAAATACATAATAAAAAAATAATGGTAATAGGAATGCTTTCCAAAACTGACAAATCTATTTGTTCAACACAGTAGCGTAGGAAAGGGGCTCAAGCTCCCCATTGGATATCAAAACACCTTTTCTCTAACACCGCAATACACGATCTTCTTTAAAGCTATTCTACCCCCCGTAATTTTTGAACTGCTACGTCACTGATTCAATGCAGTCTTACCTTTCTGTAACCACAGGCTGTTTCATTAATGCTTCAAAGCATCTTCTACCGTGTCTCGAAAATATCCTTCACACGGCGAGAATTTGCCGAAAATCAATATGTATAGCGCCATTGCGCACCTAAATGTGTTCACGAGGCAAACAAGAACATCAATACGCTAAAATGGCCCCCCGTCTAGAGATTCAACACTCTACCAATAACTTCCATTCACTACACCTTCGACATACGTTTCCTATAAAGAAATTATATACTTACGATATGGAACGTATAAGAGACATACATATAGAGTTTGTCACTTTATACGTTCTACGGTTATCCGAGACAGGACTACACGACTTAAGATGACCTTCGAACCGCGATACATTCAGACACAAGGAAGTTAGTTCACTGCAAGACGAATCAGGTCAAATGAACTCAAAAACGATGGTCGTCTAACCACCAATGCGCAGTAAAAAAAAAACAAAAAACTGTACACAACCACAGTCGCGCATTTAAAAAAAAAACAAAAAAAAACCAACAACAACACCACCACCACCCGACAGCATTACTAACCAATTTTCAAATTCTATTATCACATAGTCAATCCGATACGAAACCTCTAGGGCAATCTGACATTTTCGCTTTTCTTTCTGTACGTTTCGGTGTGATTATGTGCAAGACTTCTTCAAGTGATAGTGGAAAGATGAAAAAATTCAAACATTGGAAATGGAAGTGACGAAAAGTGATTCTGAAACATGAATTATCCCGGAGATCAAACCCTATTTTCTTTTAATAGATTCATTCCCTTTACAGGCTTGCACAGGAACAAGTTAAAAAAGTCAACATGACGAGTGAACCTGAGATGGGGGAGAAAAATCTATTCATTTCCATCATGAAAACGTATTTCATGCAAATCAAATTCCATGAACCAAACAGTTGCATCTGAAATGGCAGTAGCCAAAAAACGCCAAGCAATGTAAATAGTGCCAAGTGATAATAAAAGGTCATCAAAAATTTAATTCCCGTGTGTTTTCTCATCAGTTGCAATTCGAAGACCACAGCAAAAGGCAGGAGATTAAAAAAAAGTCGATATTTTCAAATGCCCTGGAGCGACTGAACAGCGTAGTTCTGCGCAACGCATGCGCTGTTTGAAATAAATAACCAGATCAAAATATTCAATAATACTGCTCTATAATAATAATGATGATGAAAAAAAAAAAAAAAATGTGATAACACGTTCAATTCCACCAGGAAAAATAGTATTTTCAATATACGTATTGCGTTTTAGTAGACAAGTCAACAAATTTCAACTCAATGGTTCACCCCGCGTGCTCATTTGGCGATTCAATTTAGTGACAAACTTCATCCATTTATCGCCGGCTTGAAAATTACTTTTGTTGTACGACAGTTCTTAAAAAAGGGTTGCTGAAGTAAGAAAGACAAACATGATCTTCCCGCCTCGATACTATGTTCCACACTTCTTTCTGGGCCCACGGATTTGTATCTCGCATATGATCCTTAACTGTTTTTTTGAGCTTGTTCGACGGACACGGTTTTCATGATCCATTCCATTGCACTAGAACCCACGTACGGTCAGGATGTTTTTGAACTTCGGCCTTCAGTAGAGGCGTTTCTCACAATAGGAAATTAGGGATAAAAACCAAGGAGAATATACCCCACCACCCCAGGTTAACAATGAGTGGCAATTGTCTCATATTCACTGATTCAAATGACTAATGCTTAATAAAAGATTTTTTGTAAATAAATCTTATAGAGATATATACTGCTCGAAACTAATAAACAATTTATTTATATAAATCGAACACTACGCAGATTAAATCAAACAACAATGTCAATCAATCAACGTTTATTGGCGTAGTGATACCAACGCCGATGGTATGGCGTGATTAGATGGTGAAACGTTCGAAAGAAAATAAATATTTCTGCCTTCGGTGGGACCTGAACCCACGACCTTCCACTTGCCGGGCGGAGGCTCTACCCACTGAGCTACGAAGGACAATATATAATCTCTTTACGAACGTATATATATTGTTGCCAGTTATTTCGCAGAATGGTGTAGTACATGGACTACTATTTAAACCAAATTGCAAAGAGACTGGTATTAAATTGATCGAAATAAATAAAGACAATACATTGCAATTTACTTTAGTTCAAGTAAAACGGGAGAATAGAGTGAAATTATACCGATAACCGAGGTGTGACATCGCGACCAGAATTATCATGCATAGCAAGTTCCAGTAAAATTTAACGAATACAGCGTGGGTCCAGGAACCTGAAAGTTCGCGGTTCGAGTACAGCCTACGGCATGACCAATTACTTTCTTAAATCTTGCAAGTTATATTAAAAGGTTCTGGTTTTAATAAACGAATTTTTGGATACATTGAACACAGTTTGTTCTAAGTTATATTTCTTCTTTAACAAAGTGAAACTCCATTTAACAAAATGTGGATGTTATTTGCCAATAAAACAAATGGCTACGAAGTGTCTACAAAGCAAACCGCTATAGCTCATTTCATAGCCACGGGTGTAACTAGTGGGGCTGAGGTTGAATCACTGGTTTAGTTCCACAATATCTGTGGCTAAACACTTTTTAAAACAATTCGTGAAATTTTTCTTGGATTCGGAAGAGGTGGGTGTTACAGCCTCCTTGGCGACTAGGCGCTTATTCATTCATGGCAGCCCTAAATTATTTGGCGGCATTCAAATGGTCGAAGAAAATCCAACAAAACGTGGCTGTCACGTGAAATTTCGGACTGAAAGAGTCCAAAGCAAGGGTCCGCGTTACGTCAGTCCAGCAATTTCGAATTTTTCCAAAACAAGCATCTACACTTTCCACGACATCGACTGTCGCACGGACGTGGCTCTGCTTGCTCTGGTCGTCAGCTCAAGAACCGCTGGCTCTGCAGCAGGTTGGGGAGACGCAGGACAGGGGAAATCCAGTTGGTCAACGACCTCAAACCACTTCTAGGTTGAACGACTTCTTTACTGAGTTATTCCACTTGGTAGGAAAAGGGACGCTGAAAAGAAGCACAGGGTGAACTCGTACATTTCCTTTTCGCGTCTCACAACCAGTCATACAAGACGGGATTTACACAAATCCAAGTTCACCCGGGCTCAAACCCACGCCAAAACCCATGGATGCAAGATTTTGGTTACCGAAAATGGATGGTTTGTAGACAGTAGATGCTAACATAACAATTTCGATGTTAACAGAACAGCCGTCTCAACCCGCTCATGGGCCCTTTTCACACTGAATTCTAAATTCCCAAATTTTTACAGTAAGGAAACTAAAATTAAATTATAAATAATGATTTTTTTTTTATTTTTTTTTTAAAGGCACTTCTTGTTCACCCATTAAGATAACAATGGTTGATTTAAGTTGCATGGCTGCACGAGGGGGGGGGGGCGAAAGCCTAACGTGACCCCTCCGCCAAAATATTTAAAAATGGATAAGTTGGTTGGTTGTATTTTTATGGCGCAAGGACAGCAAGGGTCATTCTGCGCCAAAAATGGATAAGTTTGTGGACTCCCACAATAGAAACAATATGTTTACTTCGCAGGCTTTCCTAATTGTTGCCACTTAGAAACGCAAGGAAAGAAAACTTAATAAGTTCAATTTCTAAAATTGGCAAAATGCCAAATTGTTTTCCACATAATGTTTCTATATGTACGTAATTTTACTTTCTGTATCTGGCAACAAAAATATCGTATAATTCTAATTTCACTTTCCATATTTGGCAACAGTTTGCATAACTACGTTTCGAATTCTAAATTCAAATCAGTCTTTAATTTACCATCAACGTGTGCACACGTACCACCACGAAAGCTCCGCCCAAAAAGGCGTACAAATTCTTTCAACGTTGCATTGTAATTTAATTTTCTTTTTGGCGAACTATTATAAACATTTAAGGTTTTAATAAATAGTATTTTAAACGAGTGGAATTACTGCATTTCTTCAAGTTTACAAGGAATTGTAAGCGAAAAGATTGTGGTCGCAACGACTTTCAGAAAATTCGATTCGAAGCATTGAGCTCAACCACGTACTCGGAAACTACTTTCAGACACAGTAGAACCTCCATATAACGAAATGGATGGTTCCATAAAAAAAAAAATAAAAAAAAAAATCGTTATATAGAAAATTCGCTATGTGGAAACGATGTATTCATGAACTAGGACAGGGCAATATGATACCGCAATTAAAATCCTATTTTTCAGTTAACGACTGTTTCTCATAAATGACATTCAACCATTTAAAAATGGACGTTTTAAGTGTCAAATATACATGCGTATAAAAGAGAGTTGAACGATTATTACCTTAAAATGAAAATGTATTTAATGCTTCTTTCATACACATTCATGCTTTTGTAGAAAAATTTCTAACATCCTGCTGCACAACAAATGGCGGTGTTGATTCATCATAAAAGTGTTAGCACCCCTGTGGGAAATTTGCAAGGTCTGGATTTCTGGTAATCAACCGAGCAAAAAAGCGCGACAAGTACCACTATTCAAACAATACAGTGTAGGAAGTAAAACGACTCACTGTGCTGAATATATAATATCATATTATATATATTTGTATTATTTTACCAAGTTTTGTGATACAATACGGTGTATTCAAGCATAATTGGGGCCTGCTCCTAGCCTAGCAGCTTCGCACCATATGGGGCAACCAGATACAGGTGTGCGTGTGCTTAGGAAAACTCTTTATTAGGAAGTTTAAAGTCCCTTACGCGTGCTTCATTCTGTTAGTTTGTCATTCACCTTAGAATCGTATTGTATTTCCGAGGTATTAGGGAACTCGTGACGTGACCACTCGATTTTCTGTTTTAGTCGTTAAAAAATTCGTTATATGAAACATTTTCATGTGCAGGGCTGTCCTGAAGAAAATTATTGAGAGTATGCGGTGCTGTCTTAATTAAAGAGTATTGAAATTGCGGGGTTACTGGACTTGGTGACGTCATTGCGCCGCGCTGAATAGCATTTGACTGGTCGTCTATCCAAGCCCAAGGTGTCACTTGCCACTTTCATCAGTTTTTCATTCCTCTTCTGGTCATACGCAGGATATTATTTTGAGACCTGGGGGATTCACAGGAGTTTTCCTCATTTGTTTACATTCAAGTTTGTAAATGACTAGAAAAAAAAAAGGCTGAACTTTGTTGAAAGTTGTCCAAAAACCAGCAAATACGAAAACTTTTTTGAGACCTTGAGAGCACGCGCCGCGTACTCTGTATTTTTCAAAATTTCTTGAGAGTACGTGGCGCACATAGCGCCTACACTTTGGGGACAGTCCTGTTCATATGTAATGACCATGGCATAAGTGCCAACTTCTAGAAGTGAAAAATCTGTAATCAATTGTGCATGCGTGGGCCGGCCATTTTTTAATTAAACACAATCATACATAATTTATGAAAAAGAGCAAAATGAGGAAAGGAAGTAATTATTAAATTAATAATAATAAAGGATTAAACTATTAAATGCAATATTAATTCTTAGAATTTACAAATGCTGTAGTGCAAGATTTTGTATTTGAGAAATTTTTTGTCAAATACATTCTCATAACATTTCACATGTTGTCTGCATTCAACTATTAATAATTTTTTTAAGGTGTTATTAGATATAGTTGACCTGAAGTCAATTCTAATTTTCTCCACTTGACTGAAGACTCTCTCGCATGCTGCATTACTGTGAAGGATCGTAAGAATTCGATGGCATAACCTGAACAAGTCATTTAAATTTTAATTCACAAGTATCATTTTTTATTCTACCTACGGCTGCCTATTGTGCATAAATGCTACCTTCATTACTCACAGTTTGTGAAACTTCGAAAGCCTGGAACTCACTGAATTCTGTTTGTAAAGCATCAACAGCTTTATCTTCTGTATTATTGAACAAAAGAACAGGAAATTTTTCTGTAAAATATTTTAAGCTGGAAAATGATGCATTTTTAAAATTCGATATTTGTGTAACCTCTGCATGATGTAACATTTCTAACACAAAAGGAAATTTATTGTGCATGTAGTCACATGCTGCTATGAAATAGCTTCTGACGTTTTCATAAAATTCATTTTTATCATGGATGTTAAAATCTTGGATTACTTTCAGTGTTCCATTTCCAATTAAGATATCAACATCATCTTTTTGATTACTCCTCTCATGATAGTGGACTTTCAAAATATCACTACATAATTTTATGCTTGGTTTTACAAATTTCACTAGCATTTCTCTGTACAATTTTAAGAGAAGAGATTTTAGCATATGAATATGTGGTTCCGCAGACTGAAGTTGAGCATTTGCTTTTTTAAATACAGACACAGTATAAGATAAAAATAAACAGAAAGCCTTATTGATATCTTCCGACAGAAAATAAAACAACCTTTCTTCACGAGACATGGAGTTTTCAGTTTTTCGTTTCTTAGAAATATCCATATAATTTTGAGCTTTCCTTTTTTAATTTCTGTGATGTTTTTTGCTGTTACCTTCTTTCACTTTATCTGCATTTTCAACCGAAACTTTGATAGAGGGAATAGTAAAGAAAGAAAGTGGGGTGATTTGATTCCTTTTCATGGCCTCTTCCTTAAAAAAAATGATCAAAGGTTGCCACTGCTGGATTATACGCTCTAAGCACTTTCCAACAGACAACCAACGAGTGCTAACATGTTTTAGTACCTTTTTTATATCAGTCTCATGAAATTCTTGAAGAATTTTCAACCTATCTTTTCTTTTCGAACTCTTTTGTAAGTAATAGTAAATGTCTACCAAAATTTCATCGATTTTAAATGGCAAACATGCAGCACTCTGACGCAAGGAACGGAAAAACTGAGACAGAAAATGGAATGCTTTTAGATCGTAAAGCACCAGAAAATTTCCAATATTTAACCTAGTAGCGTCTTCTTTCAAAGATGGCATAGATAAAAGACAATTCACATTTTTTTCACATAAAGGGTCGAAGAAAGTTACCACTATTGGACACAGCTTTGAATGAACATCGTTACTTCCATTGGTTGGAACTGAAAATGGATAGCACCTTAAATTTTCAACAAGTGATGAGGATTCCTTTGCAGACATTTCTTTCATAATTGCAGAAGTTTTAGTCTTTGCAGATCCATTTTGTTTTGCAATACTGCTGTCAGGAAACGTTTTCCGAAAGAGCATCCTCGTGTGATCGCTGCAATTCATTGGCAAATTATGTTTGACCAAAAATGATGTAAATAATAATTCAGCGTTAATCACGGAGGTATCTTTAAATGCAAAAAAATGAAGACTTGGTACTATGATTAGTCTCTACAGCCTTGAAAGTCGCCTCATGTTTAAGTCTCAGAACGCAAAGTAACATCGCGTTCATTACCCCGAGTAATGTTTATGCCTTTACATCAACACGTGCAAAAAGCATATTTTGGCCCTATATTTGGCTTTAAACGTTTGGTAGTATCTTTTATTAACAGTCGACATCGTTAACGTTGTTTTCAAAAACACCTAAAAGCAAAACTTTCTTTCCGGAGCAAAGAAATACCAGATACGTCTAACACATGGCGTCCCTAAACAAAGCCACGTGCTTGAAAATGAAAAAAAAAACTTACCCATGTAGCGCATTTTTGCTTTCCTCCCCCAACAACTACAAATCCAGATGCGCGATTTCGTTGCGCAGGGGCATCACTTACGTCATACATAGGTGCCAACTTCTAGAAGTGAAAAATTTGTAGTCAATCACGCACGCGTGGGCAGGCCACCATTTTTTAATTAAACAAAATCATACATAATTTATGAAAAAAGGGCACAATGAGGAAATTAAGTATTTATTAAATTAATAATAATAGAGGATTAAACTGTATTAAACGCAATATTAATTCTTAGAATTTACAAATGCTGTAGTGCAAGATTTTGCATTTTCGAGAAATTTTTTGTCAAATACATTCTCGTAACATTTCACATGTTGTCTGCATTTAACTATTAGTAAATTTTCTAATGTGTCATCAGACATGGTTGACCTGAAGTCAGTTCTAATTTTCTTCACTTGACTGAAGACTCTCTCGCATGCTGCATTACTGTGAGGGATCGTAAGTATTGACAGCATAACCTGAGAAAGTCGTTTAAATTTTAATTCACTAGTATCATTTTTTATTTTACCTATGGCCGCCCATTGTGCATCAATGCTACCTTCATTACTCACAGTTTGTGGAACTTCGAAAGCCTGGAACTCACTGAATTCTGTTTGTAAAGCATCAACAGCTTCATCTTCTGTATTATTGAATAAAAGAACAGGAAATTTTTCTGTAAAATATTTTAAGCTGGAAAATGATGCATTTTCAAAATTCAATATTTGTGTAACCTCTGCATGATGTAACACTTCTAACTCAAAAGGAAATTTATTGCGCATGTAGTCACATGCTGCTATGAAATAGCTTCTGACGTTTTCATAAAATTCATTTTTATCATAAATTTTATTAAAATCTTGGATTACTTTCAGTGTTCCATTTCCAATTAAGATATCAACATCACCTTTTTGAGTACTCCTCTCATGATAATGGACTTTCAAAATATCACTACATGATTTTATGACGCTTGGTTTTACAAATTTCACTAGCATTTCTTTGTACAATTTTAAGAGAAGAGATTTTATCATATGAATATGCGGTTCTTCAGACTGAAATTGAGCATTTGCTTTTTCAAATACAGGCACAATATAAAATCAAAATAAACAGAGAGCATTGTTATCTTCCGGCAGAAAATAAAACAACCTTTGTTCACGAGACATGGAGTTTTCAGTTTTTTGTTTCTTAGAAATATCCACATAATTTTGAGCTTTCCTTTTTAATTTCTGCGATGCTTTTTTGCTGTTACGTTCTTTTACTTTATCTGCATTTTCAACCAAAACTTTGATAGAGGGAATAGTAAAGAAAGTAATGTGATTTGATTCCTTTTCATGACCTCCTTCCTTAAAAAACTGATCAAAGGTTGCCACTGCTGGATTATACACACTTTAAGCGATTTCCAACATACAAACACTGAGTGCTAATGTGTTTTAGTACCTTTTTTATATCAGTATCATGAAATTCTTGAATTTTCAACCTATCTTTTCTTTTCGAACTCTTTTGTAAGTAATAGTAAATGTCTACCAAAATTTCATCGATTTTAAATGGCAAACATGCAGCACTCTTTTCAGCTGCTAAGTTAATAAGGTGGCAGGAACAGCCCATAATTTCAATATTTTGGTGATGATTCTTTAACACCGCTGCTACACCTGCTTTTTTTCCTATCATAACAGGTGCATTATCACAGCTAAAGGCAACACAATTAGAAATTGGAAAGTTTTCAGATTGTAAAGCACTTACCAGAAGATTTCCAATATTTAACCCAGTAGCATCTTCTTTCAAAGATGGCACAGATAAAAGACAATTCACAATTTTTTCACATAAAGGATCGAAGAAAGTTACCACTATTGGATACAGCTTTGAATCAACATCGTTGCTTCCATCAGTTGCAATTGAAAATGGATAGCACCTTAAATTTTCAACAAGTGATGAGGATTCCTTTGCGGACATTTCTTTTATAATTGCTTAAGTTTTGTTCCTTGCAGATCCATATTGTTTTGCAATACTGCTGTCGGGAAACATTTTCCAAAAGAGCATCCCCGTGTGATCGCTGCAATTCATTGGCAAATTATGTTCGATCGAAAACAATGTAAATAAACATTCAGCTTTAATCATGGAGGTATCGTTAAATGCAAAAAATGAAGGCTTGATACTATGATTAGACTCTACAGCCTTGAACGTCTTCTTATGTTTAACAGTCTCAGAATGCAAAGTAATATCGCGTTTACCACCGTGAGTAATGCTTATGTCTTTACGGCAACACGTGCAGAAAGCATATTTTGGCCCCAGTCTTGATTTTTGAATAAAATTAAACGTTTGGTAGTACCTTTTATTAACGGTCGACATCGTTAACGTTGTTTCCAAAAACACCTAAAAACAAAACTTTCTTTCCGGAGCAAAGAAATACCAGATATGTCTAACACATGGCTTCCCTATAAAGAGTCACATGCTTGACCAAAACCTTAACGGTGTAGCGCATTCTTTCTTGCCTTCCCCAACAACTACAAATACAGATGCATGATTTCGTTGTGCAGGGGCATCACTCTACGTCATAGCTGGAGCTAAAATTCCACGTCACGCCACGCATGTGCCATCAACGGCAGACGAATTTTTCTGGTGTTTTTACCGATATTTGAGTTTATTTATGCATATTTATCATTAAATATGCACATATGCATAAAAATTTAAATAAACATGCATCAAGAAAAATAGGTATTTAAATTTTTTTTAAAAAAATCAGCATTTTAAAAAACACTGGGGGATTTTAGATGAAATTTCCGAAAATCGGAAGAAATCATTTTCCGACTGGTAGATCGATAAAAAATCGGAAGCCTTTTGGGTAAATCGGAAGGATTGGCACCTATGATATGGGGATCTAAAAAAACTTCGGCACATAGAGAATTCGCTATACGGAAGTTCGTCATATGGAGGTTCTACCGTATTTCGATGCAGTATGACATATGCCGCTCTTCCGTCGTCGTAACAGTTAGACATTAATCTTGTCGGACATGAATTAAACCAACAAAAGGGACTTTCGGTATGCTAAAAGTGACTTCGGGTTCTTCGAAGGTCTACTCACAAGCTTGTGATGAGCATCATAGTACGTATAATGTTGACACCAGGGCCGCAGCTTGGGAAAAATATTGGTAAGGGAAGGACCTTCATGCGCAGCCAATTGACTTATCCAAAGCAATTTACCTAAAAAGCGTTGAAAAGCAGACGCTCCTTTGTTTAATATCATTCGTTACACCGTCGATGAGGTCATACATAGTCTGTTGCATCCACGTTGGAACTGATCACGTGTACATCTGCTGTTGATATACAGCGGGTGTGGAAAGTCTGTGCACACTCAACATCCTCATCAGATTTGGCCAAAATAGATCCCAAAACAAAAACAGTCCAACAAGATCCTAAACTACGCAAGCAAAAACATTAAATTAACATTTCCATTTCTTAAAATAGCGCTAAACAACGTTTGTAGAAAAGAAAAGGTATTTGTACCCAATTTCTTAAAAGGAAGTAAGGCAAATCTGAATGTGTAATTCTAGCGGAAGTGACGTAATGTTGAGTTACGTTATTTCCGCTCACTGATAAACTACGGTACGGCTCCTAGAAAAGAGAATTGGCGCATAGCCGCCATTGTCATGCATTCATATTACGTCACCCCATTCACTGCTGTGTTAAAGTTGAGTGATTTACAAGGATGTTATTTTTAATAAAATAGGGTGAAATGGACGAGTGTTCCACTGGGAATTGTTCTAATCATTCGAGGAATAAACATAGAATGTTTGCAGCGTAAAGTTTGTTTTGATTATTTGCATTATAATTTTACATTAATCGAAAACTAAGTTACGGTTGCAAATTGTATTTATTGGCGACATCTTAAAAGTTGCGCCAATGTTTACAATAGTCGGATAATCGCGAAGTGTTCATTATTTTTATGCCAAAATAGCGATCATTGCTCCAAAGTTAAATACCTTCATCGCCAAGGTAAATGAAACCGGAAGTGTGCAGGAAAATGGCGGCTTATGCGTCGGCCTATAATTCTAGGGGTTCTAAACTACGACGGTCGTGCATTACCAATCACTGGTCAAATTAACATCGAATTGTGACAATTACGTCTCCAAAAATTAGGGAATTGGTAGATACAGAAACCAGCATACTACGTATCTACAATCGCCAGTTAAACGCTATAGTACAATTAGTAAAGAAGATGGTTTTTCTTGCGGCCGGTAAGTAGCCATAAAGCGATATGAAGAAAGAGGATCAAAAAGAAACAAGAGTCATCCGGAACGTCGTAGTATCTTCATGAAGCGCAAGATCGCAGAGGAGTCATTCAAAAATATACTGTAACGGCACCACATTATGCCGCGGGGATTAATATTTGGGTGCCTTTAACGACGGCGCTACGTATGTGGTGAAGGAGAAGATTCCATCACCTATTAAAAACACATGTAATAGTTGAAGAAGATTGTTGTGGCCAAAATAAATATCGTATAGTATGATGTTTTAATTTAGTACATCGCGAAATAACAATACCCAGTTCGTGGCTCCTTCCCCATTAAAAATTCTACATGTTAAAACCGAATAAGATTGGAATTCATAAACAAAACACCAACATAAAATATTTATTAAACCACTTATATTAAATACAAATTACAACGAATAATGGTATTAGTTCTACTTCATTAAAATACAACAATATCCTACTTTCCACATTCCATCATTACAATTTTATAATAATTATAAGCGGCTTATCTATAACTAAACTTATGTAATTATTTGTGAGTTATTTAAATGCGTAATCCCTAGCTCAATATTTTTTGTCTCTGAGAGTTACGAATTAAAAAAGGATTTACATGGGCGTTTGAGCCTCCTTCACCATCTTCACATCACGTAAGTGTAGAGCTCGGATCTTACATCCTTTATAAGACTTAAAACGGAATATACTCCAAACCATCTCACCACAAAAACCGGCCCATAGTGCCTTCCTCTTGACACCTTTTCTTCTACATTTTTAGTTCTCTCGGATTTCTCCATCCTTATCTCGTCGATGATAAAACTTAATAATCCTTCTCTCTCTTTTTCTTTCCACAATTTTTTCTCTTCGTTACTCTCTTAGCGCCCTCTTCTTAAGCGCCTACCAATTTTCCAATTGGTCAAAAATTTTAATAAAATAGACTAATCTTCGAATCAGCGATAGGGGAACGAAGATGAACGCCCCTTGAAAACTCCCATTCACAGGTGTATTTTCTGAGGGGGTTTGGAAGCCTAATTAGGTGATGGGCTTGGCAAACTTGTACACAATAAGAAAGCTATTGCTTCACGTATCCTTTCTTCTGACCAGCAGGTTATTGCAACTTTTGCCATGCAAGGACAATCAGTTTCAGATCCATTATTATTATGATAGGAGACATTTTCTTATAGAAGAAAGTTCTTTCTTTGATACCTTGAATAATACTTTATGTAAGGGGAAAACTGATGTTTAGAAGCTCACACGCATTACAGGCCTGTAAGGCAACATTCAAAATGTCGTCGTTAGCATCTTAAACTACCTGGTTTTTTTTAGGTAAAAGGGGGTTACACCTGATTTTAATTTCCTCCATATTGTACCACTTAAAGGTATAGATAGAACTCACAAGTTCTATCTCTACCTTCTACAGAGTTAACATTATTTGACGAAACTTTCTCTTTTGCTTCTCAAGGCTTAAGAATATATTATCTGCATGCAGGTGTGGGAGCATTTCTACACTTAGATAATTGGCAATGTCGGCAGAAACCAGAGCCGCACCTGTGCGGCCAAACCTAAGGGCGGTCGCAGACCGTTTATTACAATATAATATTGCCTATGATGAAGTGTAAGTTTGTCGAAAAACACCGTGCAAAATACATAAATAGGTAAAAACACAATAAGTTGTAAATTATAAACGTAAACACGTAATCAATCTGAAGGTGAGAGATATATCCTTCGAAACAATTGTCAACTACTTTTATAATTTACAATTGTGACTGTGTTTTTACCTATTTATACTGTCTTTGATCTCTGTGGATCAAGGGAAGAAGACAGTATCAAGAATTTTGTCTCATTTTATGAAAATAAAAAATTAAAAAGTTTTTCGTTTTCGCATGGTATCTGTTTAAAACTAAATATACACAGAAAATTAAACACTGCACATACCAAATATCTCTAACTAAATATTAAATTAACAAAGGCGAAGATATTGTTTTTGCACCTGGGCGGCCATGAACGCTCATGAAAATATATCCCTTTTCTTCAACGCCGGGGAGTATACTTAATTTATTGTGGATGCAACCGTTCATATTATGTCGGTCAGACTAAACGTACCCTTAAATTTTGGCTAAATGAACACAAAAATATGTCGAAAAGATTCAATTTCAAAAGTCTTTCATCACTCTGTTGACTGAAGAATAACCATAACTGTAAGTTGTTGGAGCCTTCGGTCATTTGTCAACCTAGATCACTTTTGCAGCTACGACTTTTTGGACGATTTCTACACTTATGAAGTCAAATAAAAACGTTATGATCAAAAACCTTTCTACCAGCTCCAGTAAGGCATAGATGGTGTTACTGACTGCCACTCACTAGTTTTGTCGCCTCATGCCTTTTCGGGCTTCTCGCCAATAGGTAGAGCGTTGCTGTCGGACAGCGAACAGTAACATCAAATGAAAACACTGTACTCATTTGTAGATCACCTTAGTTTACTTCTGATGGACAGTGACGTCTTGTCTGAAAGGCGTCGGTACATTCTATATCCAACATCAAAAACTATATACGCGCTCCACAACGTCTTTACTAAACTTCGATGTACTCCACATCGTGCTGCACTTATTTCTACGCTTACATGACTGCCACTATTTCCGCATGGTAGTGTCCCCTTCTAGTTCTTTGTGTGCATCCATTGTGAAACTCTTTAATCACGCGGCACACATTTCATAAAAGGGTTCAGCAGGTGAACGAACCCGTGGTTTCAAAAGCAAAGAAATGCGAAATTCCTGTGGAGAAGCCCAGCAACCACGATAGAGGAAGAGACGTTCGTGCTTCCGAAGCGAGTGGCGCATCCCAACCTCTCGACCTGCTTTGCATTGCGATATGACGTGGATGCCGAATCTCCTCCCATTCAATCAGGGTCGTATATCGAGCCTTGTTTGTTCTAGTGAAATAGTTTCGACTAACCACTTTTGATCTCAGTGACGTCAAGAGCTTTGGCTCTCCCGTTTTTGGAGCACGTGAACCTGCAACAATTCGTCTGATCTCTCACGCTGCATCATCTGTTCTTGGAACAGCTCTTTTCCAGGAAAACAGTACTGCAACAGACATCCTTCCCATGTTTTTCCTGTAAAAACAACAACGAACAGTTTCCGGCCTATCGTCTATCAGTAATTGATGTGCTTCCCACACACTTGCACATAGCTTAACTTAGATCAGTGGGTTTCTTAACTTTTCATTCCACGGAACCCTTTCCTTACAATATGCCCAGACCCACGGAAAAACCTCTATAGTTGTTAATTAAAGAAAGCTTAAAGAGTCATTATTTACCACTGTTTGGACATCATAAACATAAAAGTAAGTAACAAATTAATATAAAAAGGTGGGTAATGCTTTTTTATTGTTGTTGTTTAGGAATAGTTAACTCTATCTAAGGGGTTATCATTGAAGTGAAAGATTACAGAATTTAGAGATCTTCTTAAAAAAAAACAAAAAACAACCCTTGTCGAAGTCCAGGGTCACGAACACACTTTTTGAAACATACATTTGAGGAACACAGATCCTGGTAATTTCTACCCTTCGACTAATCAGGATGTGGTTTCATATAACATATACCTCCGAGAAGGTGCAGAAGTATTCAGAAAGCAGGGTTGGGAACGGGATTTGCGGAACCCCGAGCAGTTTAGTAGATCAGGATCTCTAGCCAATTATTAAAGCTGAAGTCCCCAAGTCCCGGTGAAAAGCACGGAATGACAGAAGTGCGAGTAATGGAAGAGGAATCATAAGAGCAACTCTATACTTCCATTTTGTTTTCCTTCTGCGCAAGTGCCAAGTACAAATAAGATGATGTCAAGCTGACTAAGCTAGCATGTCTATCGGTCCACAGCACGTTCAGCTGGCAGTGGTGGCAGCAAGACTTTTTCCTTTTCAGCTACAAATACTACTAGGACAAGTAGTTATCTTTCCTCCACACCGTGTTTTAACCTATTCTCAAGAGGTTGACTTAACACCCAAAAAGGACTCAAACACTTATAAAAAAATTCTGTGACCTTATTTTTATCTAATTAAAAATATAAGCAATAATGAATTGCAAAGTAATTTTTTTTTTTACATGAAACAAAACTTACTGTAAGGTACAAAATAATATATATTTTGTATAATCCCATTTTACTTATATTTGAAAAGTTTTGGTCCGCTTTTTCTAATTGCAAGGCCTTTAAATCAAGTGCCCAAAATTAATCTTATATACCACATCATCTATCTACTCTTGCCTTGGAATTTTTTCCATTTACTGTGTGTGTGTGTGTGTATTAAAGAGGGAGAACACCTTTAGCATCCTATGGTCCATATTACTTCAGGCAATGGAAAATTCTATGGTGACCCACCCTTCGCTTGATGTTCTACATACATGCTTTTTTTACTTAATGATAAATTCAGCCATCAGTAGAAAGATTCCATTTACACAAGAGAGAAAGAGAAGACGATGTTCGTGCTTAATAGCAATTCAAATTCGGGTCCAATAAGGGAACAAACCTCAACTTCGAGGGTAATTCCTCATGTGTTTTGCAGTTAATACACCTTCTTTTCTTTTTAAATGATAAACAATTCTATTTTCTGTGGTAAAAATCAGCGTTTTGGAAAAAAAAAATGACATCCGCAAATTCGAGATCGAACTCATGACCCTATGTTTAAGGCCACTTCCATGGTTAATGGCCAATTGAATGTCTTGTTCCCTTATTTTGATCTTCTTTGCGGTATTTCTTAGTTAATACACGTTCCGCTTTCGTTTCTGGAGAATAGTTTCATTTGTTACGGCAAAAGCAACGTTTCTAAATTAAAAACAAACAAACAAAAAACGTTTGCAAGCACAGTATCGAACTCAGAACCCTATATAGCGTCGAAAGGCCATTTTCATAGTTAATGATCAACAAACCGGCAGTAATTAAAAGTCTTATTCCATTATTTTAGCCTCTATCGCACGTTTCTTATTTAACACACGCTCCATTCTCATTTTACGGCGAATTTGTCACGCTGTGACTACATTTTGAAAAAAAAAAAAAGAAAAAAAGTGACGTTCGGAAGTCTATCATCGAGCTCGAGATCCTGTATCCGGGGTCGGTAAACTGCGGCACATCGATTCATTTAAATGGGAGGGGAGAAAAAAGAATATGATTGCTAAATTTCACAAGAGGTGCTTTATTTACATTCATATACAATTCATTCCCGTTTTGACAACTTTTAAAGAGAAATGTTTTTGGATACCGGCAGAAACAGCACACAGACAATAAATCTCCCCCTACCGTAGAACTGGCTAACCTCTTAAACAATTAATATCACTCTCGCATATTTCGACATAAAACTTCATTTTCCCCATCTCAAACTCTCCACTGTAACTCACGTTTGCTCACTATAAGTTTAGTGTTATAAAGAATTAATATTGTTAAAATCTGATAAAAAAAAATCTAAACCCTTGGATTAAAAACTATGGATTCACACATCACACAGTAGGATCACACGTATGGATCGACTAATTTGCGCTTTGTATCATTAAACTGTTGCAACGTACGTCCAGTACCAAAAACATTTGCAAGACAATAAATATCTGAGGGTACTAAGGACATACCAAAAGGTCCACTTAATTAGTATTAATATAAGTGAATAACAGTATAAATAGTCACAATTTGATGAGTGGCATGCGACACAATTCGAAAACCACAACGTGTGGTTTAGCTGCCATACCGAGTGACACTGCACTATTATTTTCACACAGCACCCAAAAAGGGTTGCCAATTCCCCAACCCTATGGAATACCTAAAAGACCATTCTCACCGTCACTGATCACCAAACTGTCAGCTCTTAAACGGCTTGTTCTGTTTTTTCGATGTTCGAAAGGTGTTCCACAATTTATGACCTACCTGCTAAACGTTTCTGTTCCTTTTTATAAGTTCCCCCACCCCCATTTGACAGGGCCAAACAAATCTTTTTAAAAGGAGGGAAAAAAAAGATAATCGCACTTCCAGAATCGAACTCGAAACCCGATGTAGTTAGTGAAAAAAAAGGGCCCTTTTATCGCTAATGATTAAACTGACAGTTCTACAACATCTCGTTCTCTTAAGCTGTCTTGCCACTTGTCAGGGAAATCAAGGTAGTATTACGACATCCAGAGGCCCAAAGTACTTAACAGAAACCCGATTAACTGAAATAAAGGAGGCGGTGAAGATATAAGTATTGAAAAAATGCAGTAGTTCTATCCAGTTGAAATAATATTTATTGACATTTCAAATGCTTAAGATAGTTTACTAATACGCCAATATATATAAATTAATTCAAATACATTTTCAGAGAAATTTGGTACGTCTTTTTGGCGGAGCCTCCGAGAATTACGTGTGCACACTTCGATGGTAAACGGAAGACCGATTATCAATGTAGAATTCGAAACGCAATTACAAATACCGTTGCCAAATAGAACAAGCAAAATTATAATTATGCAATATAGGTTGCCAGATACGGAAAATAAAATTATGCAAATTTGGAAAACATATAAATGGGAACAATTCGACCTGCTGCTAATTTTAGAAACTGTAAAAATTAGGTTTGTGTATTTTGGTATTGTTAGTGGCAACAACTAAGGAAGCCTGCAAAGCGAACAAGCAGCATTTCTATTGCAGAAACCCAAAGCGGATATACTTTTGGATAAGCAAAATTTTAGATAATCTGGAAATTGAACTTTCGGTGTTAAGATGCAGAGGAACTAATATTATGACGTCACGAGTTTCCCCTTGTGGAGTGATTTACTCCCCCACAACGGGGCCCAGATGCAGTAGGTTTAACCATTTTAGCAACAGCTAATTAAATCGTTTAACACCTAACCACTGATGGTTATTTCGTTTGGAGAGACGAATTTATAGAAAAAATGCTTAAGACTCCGAATTCGTGTGTCAGTTGCTGCATACGCCATAACAGCTGGCCAACAACGGAACTTTGCCAGAACTATGAAACTTGTCTGTAAAAACACGCCATTAAAGCCCCCTCCCATTGACCCCAAGAAAATTCACTTTCGCATAACGAGATAACTTCCGGTCGTAGCTGATATAGTGTAGTGAAAAAAAAAACAAAAAAACTAACATTACCCAACTTTGCTCTTGTACATATTTTTTATTATTATGTTCTTGAATAGCATTTCTTTTGATTTCTGTCTTAAGATCGTAATACACCTATAAACAAATATGAACGTTTCTGCAAAAATATTGGACGGGTGTCTACTTAAAAAAAAAACAAAAAAACGCAGCAGGCCATTTCAGTTAAACGGGGTTTTACTGTATGAAAATTTGGTGTGTCCCAATATACACGTTTATCTAATGCAGAATATAAACAACGATATACTGCAAAATAATAACAATAATATACTGCAAAATAAAATTTTCAATTTCGAAATGAAACAAAATATTAAGACGGAAAATAATAGTTTTGTATAGTCTCACTTTACTTTTATTTAAAAAAATTTTCCACTTTTTCTAAATGCAAAATCTTTCATTAGATACTCAAAACTAATCTTATGCAACACATTTGCTTCTATACCTAGCAGAGATGGGGCATCCCTGTGTCTTATGTAATGTTTTTCATTTGCAACCCTGTGTCTTATGTAATGTTTTTCATTTATTTCTGGAGCCTCCTTGTCACAATATAGTCTACGGTAAATTCGTCAACGGGGGAGTTTCTGTGGTGTCCCATTTCCCTTGATGCCCTAAGCACGCGCTTATTTTGCTTAATGGGTAATTCAGCTCTACCTATTCCCCCACTGGCAGGGGCGGACATAGATTTTCATTTTTTTTTGGGGAGGTCAAGGACAGAATTTGCCATGGTCTTGGAATAACATCCTTCATTTATCATGAAAGTAGAATTTTTAGTGAAAATATATTTGGGCGGGGAGGGAATCACGACCCCTGTGTCCGCCCTTGCCTATTAGCTATTTACAATAAACAGCGAAATCTCGAAATTGCGGATCGTCGTGGGCAGCCACTTTTTATCAGCAAAGTCCACAATAGTCTGAAGAGGGGGAAAATTCAGTCCCAAAAAACTTCTGCCCATTCAGCAGTAACTTACACAGTAATGCAGTATACAATGTAAATGAATAAATTACTAAAACAAAACCAAAAAATTAGTACAAATATGCAGTGGAAACTCATTTATTTTTACTAAAAAAAAAAAAAAATATATATATATATGGGGAATGCTTTTGAAAAACAGGCGAGGACACCTGGGGATCAATCCGTCTTTGATACCTCCTTAAGTTTACTGACCAGTCAAACTCATTAAGTATTGTATACCAAACTTCCAAAATAACGCAGAGTTTGCAAAATTGTGGAAAATGGAATTTCTTTAAAAGGTGGGGGGATAATTAATTAAAACAATGAATTTTTACAAAAAGGACTTTTTTAAAGGCCTTTCATTTGTTCATAAAGCAATCCGAGACAGCGTATACTGTTTAAGTACCTTACATACACACACGGAATCCAATTTGAACTACGGTGGCGGGAGATGGTAAATTTAACCGCAGTCAATGTACTGCATTTCAAAAGATTCAAATATCAGCGTCAGAAAAGCAACGTCTATCTCTTTTATTAAGGCAGGGGCGAATTTGGAACTGCGCACGCAGAAAGGGCGGAGTTGCGCAGACATTTGTTTATTTGTTGGAGTTGCGCAGATAAACAGGTATGAATTTCGAACTCCGCGGTTGAAGTCCTCGCAGAATACAGTGAATCGACCCAGAATTTAAGTGACATCACAGAGGTGACAGTAGTGATGCCATTACTTCCAGATTAAGAGCCATCTTCAGAACATAATGGCAACCTCTAAAATGAAATCGATTTGCGTAACTACTGCTAGGGTTGTTTTCTTAAGCCTCCCAAGGTCACGCCTGTAATCTCGCCAAGTGATTTTGGCGATATTTCATTCTCGCATTCGCGTGTTTCAAGTGGGCGCCTTTTACCCCAAAACGAAACGTACGAAGCTTGTGTGAAAGATTTATTTCTTCTTATACATTTTTAGATAGACGTCAAAATCAATTAACACCTTATAGAACAGTTGGATACGCTTTATTACGTACAGCATGTCAAATTACACATACAAATATAATGCAAACACACGCAAATGTTTAACCGTACATTTGCTTTTTGGCAACACCCCGCCCACCCACCTCCGATACAAAAATGATACAAAACGCGACCTTCCACTCGATACTAGATTCGAAATCGCGACTTCGTGATTCGTTCCCCAAGTTGCACAGTTAGTGATTGCGTATCTAGAATATTCCAAAGATTGGCAATGTTCCAGAACGGCAACTGCATTTCCTGCAGCCACGTCATTTTGATGGAATCGCTTAACTTATGGGACCATGAGTGTTTCAGCATACATCATTTCCAAACATTTTTATGAACAACACTGACAAATACACCCCATTTTCGAGCGTTGTGTGCTTCAGTACGCATTTAAGTTTCATAATTTCAGCAATAGACATTACATGCTGGACTTTTATTTGTAGCGCCATTTGCTCCTAGACCAATAAAAAATTTGCCCAATGTGTAGTTCTACCCCATAGAGGGTTAACCAAGCCCACAACAATAAAAATAATACGTTCCATTTTGCAGGACGACTGATAACGAAGTGTGCGGTGGTAGGGAGACTATAGAACCTACCTATTTCGAGACTTGCGGGTGTCTTATTTCCCCACATTTCTGTGTATATTGTATACATTATATATCGTAACCTCTATATCTCGAATTTTTCCCCCCGGCTCACGCGATGTATAAGATACGCAGCTTCTATTCCATACACTGTGCTTGCTCTTAGTCGCTTCCAGTTGACTGTTGCCAGTTAGCACGACAGCAGTTAACAATGGCATAAACGATAGAATTTCAATATTTTTAAGGTACTTTGCCCTTCCTTCCCACTAAAAAATAAATATGAACATAGTTAGCTGAATATAAACGACAACTGATAACTCTTGAGCCCAGCTTGCTCAATTGAACTAAACATGCTTATGCTTGCTAGCACCGCCAAGACACAAGGAAGCAAGTACAATAGTACAAATACATGCAGTCAACTTCTACTGGTTTTATGTATGAGTCTAACTTTAAGTAAAATTTTTCGTTCACACTGTTGAAATGTTTGAACATCCCACATGCACGCAACGGCAAGTCAACTAGAGTTGGGGTGGGGGAGACCTTTACGTTCTAGCTGGGTAGAGGAGTGATGCCAGCCAGATTTATGTCAAGAGCCGGCAGGATGACTCATTCGCTTAACAAAAACCATTTCACTGATTTACAATATTTACAATGAAGGGTTGACAATGGCATGCCTCGCACTGGACTTGAACCTTCGGGTTGTCGATTCGGAAAATGGCTCTAGCTTGAACCGAAACAGTAAATGTGCTCAATTACATGACTCATTAACCTTCTTCCATGACCTTTCATTTTCTAAACGCACATATATACCTTCACTCTCGGGGTGGGGGGCAATTCCTCATTTACATTTTAAGAGCCTTCATGTCGTTGTTGTTATTAAATAAATCTTTAATTTAATGAACTCTTTGTACCTGCTGAAAGCTGTGCAAAAAAGGAGACTGTGTTCGTCCAATTGTGCATACGTGTGTGTGTGTGTGTAAATAAATGATTTTCACGATTTTTTACCACCCCCCTTTTTTTTTACAAAAAAAGGCCCTATTATAACAAAATCACTCTCTCCAACAGGCAATTAAGTAAGGTGTAAAAAAAAAAAAGTTTTATATTTTTCGTTTAGACCAAAGAACAAAACTATGGACGGCTTCAGTAATTCAAGGACCGCCAGTTCGAATTCAACTTGCAGCACGGTTGTTTTCAGACTTTTATTTAACTACGATAATATGAAATTTCAAGTCTAAATAAAAATTCATATGGACGTGGGGGAGGATGAAAATTCCGTTATCGTTTATATCATCGCCCGTACTCATATATTCATTCCACTCAGTGGCGTACCCAGGAGAGGGCTGCATGCAAAGAACCACATGCACCTCCAGAAATATTTTGCGTAGTAGTGAAAATTTTTGGCGACATCTTTTTTGACTAGTGTAAAAGGACATGTAGCCCCCACACACACAACAGACTTTTCTAGGCACGCTACTGATTCCAGCACCCACCCATCAGGTCCTGAGTACCCCCCCTCCCAGCGTTGCCAATTTAAACTTCTTCCCCTTGAATGCTTGGTACATTCCAAGAAATCATCTTAACAAATGTCAGTGGCACTACATTCTGCCATTTTTTTTAAAGTATCCCCACCTGGCATTTACCGAAGTACACCCCTGATGCTTCCTGAAGTACTCGTCTGCCAACTGTCAAATTATCAATAGGTACGCGTATCCTCTCTTCCCAGTTTAGGATTTATATATTTTACGACCACCCCCCCAAAAAAAATGCTCCCCTACTAGAAGGAACGGATTTAGAGGGGGCGGGGCGATTGCCACTCCCTTGAATGAAAATTTAACATTGAAAAGATACAAGGTAAAGGTCCAATGAGGTATCATTTTCAAAAATCAAGTCATTAATCGCCCCCCTTGAATGACCTCTAAATCCACCCCTGGCTACTTACTAGTCAACTGAGACAGGTGCAATGGCTTTATGCGAGTCCCTAACCAAGGCGCATTAACACACAATTAGGGCCAGCTAGGAGTCGAATCAATTCGTGCTCCGGCGTCAATACATTAATCCGTAGTCAGTGACGTAACTAGAGGAGGAGGCGCTAGGGGTTTGACAAGCTTCCCTAGAAAAATGTCACCCCCCCTTTGAAAAACGAAAATTACAATAGAATGCTATATACGGAACACCGGGGCTATAGCCACGGGTGCTGCTAGCGGGGCCTCCCAATTTTGCGTGTTAGGGGTTCATATCCCCATTCAATTTCCAAGAAAATGTCTCCAATGCATATTGTCCCCCCAATATTTTCTTTTATGCTATCGGCGCCAATGGCTAAAAGCCCCCCCCCCCAGACCTTAAGGTTGTTACGATACTGGTCATAGTAGTTTTCAATTAAAATAGCTCGTATTCATTCTTCATGTGCCGAATATTTTAAGCTTTCCTCCGGCGGAATGGGTTAAAATGAAACGAACTGAGGACGTGACTCTCAAATCACCCTATACATAACGAACAAAAGCGCGCCATTGGAGTTTCCCTGAACGCTACAATTCCCCGCCATTGTTGGCTTCGTTCCAGAAAAGAGGACGCCACCCGGGGCCATTCCGTTCGCGAGAAAGAGAACCCGTATCTAGGAGACGGTAGGGAGGGGCGGGACAGGGCAGGGAGCCTGCCAGACACCAAAGCTCAGTATTTGTAAAAAAGAACGAAAAAAAAAAAAATCGATGTAGAGGTAGATACGGATAATGCGCAGAAGGCTACGGCTCATGCGCACCACAATCCACTTGTAAACAGATGGAAAGCAGCCAATCAACATTTGCATTCAAATGTGACGTAGACGGGGCAGCCATAAACCACGCGTGACGGGAGGGCATCCATTTCTTTATATATATATACATATACTGTATACTAAGCTATTGAGAAGGTTCGTATTTTACCACATACCCCGGATCTCAGCACACCTTCTATAATAGCCATAATATATATATATCATCATCATATTCAACCATTATCTATCCACTGCTGGATGAAGGTCTCCAGATGCTTTCCACACAAGTCTATCCTGAGCAATTCGCTTCCATGTCACCCCAACCTTTTCTTATTTCCATCCAACCCATCTAGTTTGAGGACATTTTCAGGGTCTTCGGTGGTCTCTTGGAATCCAGTTCAGAATTTCTGTTGTCCATCGTTGATCAGTTCTTCTTGCAATATGCTGCCCAGCCCATCGCTATTTCAGTCCTTTTACTTTTAATATCGATGTTCCAGAGCCATTCCAAGTGTTTCTTTCGGTCTCCTAGTTATAGAAAAAGAAACACTTGGGTGAGAGAGCAACTAGAGTAGAGTGTGACATCGTTGTTATATACATATATATATAAAATAAAAAAATAAATGTAAATTATATATATCAGTAATAGCCAAATTTTTATGAACTACAATAAAAGGGAACTTGAAATCGTACTGTGTTCTATGGCATCTAACATCGTGCTTCAACAGAACCTACGGTTTTCCGGAGAACCGAAACCGCGGAGTACGGACTGACAGAAAACTGTCAGACTTTCGTTAGATGGACTCAAACTCGAATTTTTTCTTTGTTACAGACAAACAATTATCATCGCGTTATCGCAGAATGAGAACTTTAAAATTTGGGGGGGGGGGATAATATGTCGTTTTTTTTAACCGCTCATCATGCCCGTATACAGAGAGGGGTCTTAGGGATCGCTCCCCCCACCCGGAACTAAATTTCTAATGGGACTTGACTACAAACTTTAATGCTGTAATTGTCTCGATACATGCCGTAAAATTTTTTACCCCCCCCCCGAAATTAAATCCCTGTTACGGTCCTGCTTCTAACTTCGCTTGGTGTCAGACAGTTACATTTTAATAAAAAGACGTACACACAAGTTAACAAAGTCGGAAAATCGAAATCACGCATTAAAAGAAAAAAAACAAAATTGTCTCGGGCGCCAGTTCATAAGAGCACGCATGTTTTGAAATCTCAAACTGCTGCCAGTTTCTATGAAAACCACAAACTATATACACATTGTATACAAGTATACGTCATTTCAACTGTGGGTCGCATATACTGCAGGGTTCTTCTTTTTTCAACTTAGAGGTTTGAGGCAACCCTCCGGCCAGCAAGTTTGTCAATGCCATTCATCCAGCTTCTCACTGAAGATTGATGATTGCTAACCATTTTAGCAATAAAGTATTTTTTTGATTACAATGCGCACATCTTTTTTAGATATAACGCAATAGCAGATTTAGTAGACTATAGCATATGTCAAGACAATAGCCAGGTTTTAATTTCAGGAGGGGGGGAGGTTTCAAAAATTGTTACAGCAGATATCAATTAATGCAATCGCAGAATCCGTCCGTAGCCAAGTCCCATAAAAAATTTAGTTTGGGGGGGGGGGATCAGTCCCCAAGATCCCCCCCTCTGAATACGGGCATGGTATACGTATAAGTTTTATAGTAAACACACATAGCTTTTACATTGACTAGGAAACAAAAATAAAAAATTGCATGATTCGCTTCATTCTGGAATCGAACCTGCAATCTCCAAAGTGTCTGTAGTAGAAATCAATCCTCCAAATAATGTCTAAGTCGCAATATTAGAAAGAAGGCCCACCTCTAAAAGTAGCAGCGCAGCAATTTAAAAAAAAAAGGGGAGGGGCGCCCAAGTAGCTTTAAAAAGATATCACGTGACTCGACAATAATGAGAAAAGTATGTCCACGATATCCAATGGGGGAGGCTTGAGCACTCCTGACACCCCCTTTCCCACGCCACTGCCTGCAACCATAAAAAGTCAGCTACAGATTCACTATCACACGAAAAGCGCTCAATGGAACTCACAACTGAACAGTGTACGCATGCGCACGTCTCTAACACCGACGTTCAAGGTCACCTACAAACTTTTGTTCTAAGACGTTTGGCGTAACACAACCCTTGCTGTCCTTGCCTCAAACCTTTTTTCAATCATGTGACTGAACTCTATTTAAAAGAAACAAATAAAAAAAATAATAATAAAAAATAAAAATAAATCCCCCTTTATTTTCAATGCGTGTATCTGTCAAGATCAATAAAACTTGGTGTTTCACATATACATAACACTCAAATAAATGCAACAGGCCATTTTTGAACGAAACTTTTCAAGGATTCACAAACACGTTGAAACATGAAATTCACTTACCATTCATTAGCTGTCAGGAGTCAGTTCTGGCGTCGTCCGTTTTGAGGCTTGCCTTATGAAAGTACAATGTTGGTCCGCCAATAAGAAACCCGGCCGGCGGTGAGTAATGCGATGTACAGGTAGTCCGGACGGGTCTCACGCAAGTAGACGAGGGGGGTTTCGCAGCGGAAAAACGGAGGAGCACGATTCCCGCTTCGCTATGCTGCTTCAATCTAGCGCACAAAGGAAAGTTGCCCGACTAAATGTTTATAACCTGTTTTCTAAATGGAATGGTCGATCGTTGCTCGTCGCCGGTGGGCGCCAGGTGGCGCGTTGAAATGTCCTAAAGCGCAGAGTAGTTTTAAGGCATTGGAGAACCTGGGCCCCAATTTATTTTAAGGGCCCCTTTTACGCTAATTTTTAAATTTAAAAATTTTCGTAATAAGAAAAATATTATATATAATTTGCAGGGCAGCCGCCACCAATAACCGAGCCTTGATGCCGATTTTCCCTTCGGGCCCTCTGATAAAAACGTATTCAGCATGGTGGGCCCCCTACAAGCTCCGAGCCCGGGTAAAAAAAAAAAAGGCAGCGTGGCGGGCCCCGACAAAGCGATACTCGTATCCCTCCAAACGGCGACCCTGATATTTTGTGAATGTGGGGTTTTGGGGGCCCACTAATTAATATGGCACTGCTGAAGGGTATTTTAAATTAGCAATTTAGGAAAAAGGGGCATTAAATTTTTAATAAAACTATAAATAGTGTAAAAGTGGGGAGTGTGGGGGGTGGGGAGAGAAAAAAATCAGAAACATACTGCATAAGTCTTGTACACACAGAAAAGGAATTCTCTCTCCGATTTCTAGTACACAACGCTTGCAGGAATTTCCTGGATTCTTCTGCTTAATAATAAGCACAGCTCTGGCTTGTTTCCGGAAAAGGGCTTTGGCAAATCATCCCCCCCCCCCATTTTTAAAAACAATTAAAAACAAGGCGGTCCCAAGACATTACCTAATTTTGCTATACAGTAGTTAGGTCCTTAAATAATAAGAAAATAGTTTGGTGGACGAGTAGAAAAAAGCTTTGGATGAAGGAAAATGGGCAACGATGGTTAAGGGGGCCCAGGTCTTCCACAGCTAGGGGAAGAAAGAAAGAAAAAAGAATAGACGTACAGTTATATAGAGGCCCGAACCCAATCCAATAAGTTTGAAAATTCTACGTTGCTGAGTTTGGTAATCTTGCCCTGTTTGTCTGATTGGAAATGTCTTTCGATCAATAAGCTGCAAAGAGATAAAAGGCAGTTTCTCGCTTTCCCCAGAATCGTGCCAAAACGGGAATAATCGCCAAAGATGTTTGCCACAGACTTCACTTTCCAATTAGCAGTAGGGGGACTTCAGTAACCCCTAAATTACAAGGGTGAGGGGACAGTAACAAGGTCGGCCTTATGGGGGGACGGGGGAGTCTCCCCCCCCCACAATCGGAAAAGCAAGTTCTACGTTGGGGAATATCAGGTAAAACTCGAAAAACACGGGGATGAATAATTAATTCTTTGGGTAGTTGGAAATTCATGCAATTTCAATTGCCAACTTGGCAAAAATTTAGATTTCCTCGGAGGAAAAAGATGAAATAATTTTTTATTAACTTTTCACCCTTAGACAAATGGAATTTTTTTTGACATTGGCAAAATTGAGAGTTTCTTGGAGAAAAAGATAAGGCTTTTTTGCTTTTGTTGGTCGGAAAAATTTGTGATTATAACTGCCCATTTTGTTAGCAGTTATTTCCGTTTCCACATCTGTGGTATATTGTCCAGCCAACAGGGCACCAGAAACAGAGATTCCGGGACTTCGCCTCTTCCCCATTCTCATTTAACTCTCATTTTAAGTGCCACAAAGAAGAAACCAGGACGTATTCCCGGGTGTTTCTTATATTGAATTCAATTTGCAACTGACCACAGTGTTGGGCTCTCAAATTTGCTGTGGAACTGGAGGGTCCGTCTGTAGTTATATCTGTACAGCAGGCACGAAGAAGTTTCAAATAGTTCCTCTTTGGTTGTAAACACTAAGTGCTTTCAATGTCTTTTACCATGGATTTTTTTTCGTTTATTCAACAGTAAATATTATCTTCAAATATTTATATAGTAAAACCCCACTAAGGCGACCACCGTCGGTTCAATGAAAAAAAGCTGTTGTCAACAAGGTGGTCTCCGAATGGAGCTAAATTTAGCATTGGGTCTATGGGGGGAATGCGTTTTCAGAAAAAGTGATGATTAAGGGAGGTGGTCATATATATATACATACACATATATATTTTTTCCAACTCTTTGGGCAGTTGAAAAATTTTGTGCTTCTTCCCCTCCAATGGGGGTAGCTTGGGGCGCCAATGATCAGCAAGTGATAAAATGAACTTTAAGATCAAAGTTAAACACGTAATCAGGGGCGTAACAATTCTCCAAAAATTATAAATGGTGAGTAGCTTATTAGATGGTAGTAGGGGGGGGGGGGGGTTACAGAGCTACAACTCATATATTCCTATGTTAAATATACAAAATTCATTGCAATGGGGGTTACAACCCCCATCAACACCTTCCTGCATATGCCAATGGGATAATGCTGTGCAGTAGGAAAGGGAGGGGCTCAAGGGCCTTACGCCCCCTGCATTGAATAAAAAAAACCCACTATTCTCCTTAACACCCAATCATTTGATCTTTTTTTTTCAAAACTACTCGAGACCACCATAATTTTTTAATTGCTACGCTCTTGTTGATGAGCATAAAATGAAGTAGATTTATACAAGCCTGTAAGGCCTTAACCCCTAATAATTTAAGAAAAATAGAAATTTCACATATATATTATAATATACATATGCATATACTATACCAGTGGCGTTTAACTATGTTCACCTTGTGACATAACGAAACTAATTACTAAAATTATACGATGCACAAAAAATAATAATAATAATTACGATCGGATAAAAAAATAATAATAAATATCATTTTGGTTGATCTGTAAAATATTAATGATAAGCAGTAATCACCTACCTTTTTTGCTCCAAAGTGGCCTTTAAAATTAAATCTGTTAGTATGTAATTTTTAGCAAGTAGACAATGGAGAGTCGTTCACTTTTGACAAAGTTAAAAATCTTGTTATTCCATGTAATTATGATATACTTGCAAGTGATTAAAATTCATTTAAATCAAGTATTTACACGATTTGCCTTTTCTTAGGAGATTTTATAGAGCATCAAAAAAAAAAAAAAAACTTTTTATGTTGTCTGAGAATGTAGTTATTTAATTCGTAATTTTGAAAAATACAATACAAACTGTCTTAGAGAAAAATTTTCTTTGAATTTTAAAGGTAGTTTCTTAGTTTTTAAGGGGTATTTTTCATCATCTTAAAAACATTTTTAGGTTAGCGATGTCCAGATCTTAGCAATTACCAACCTTTTTTTTTTAACTCTAAAGTAGTTTAAAAAACTGTGAACAATTTACTTACATTTCATTGAAATTTATACACCATGTTCTAATTTACATATTCTGTTCTTTGGAATAGTTGACTACCGTTCCATTATAGGCTATGGCTGTGTTAGCTATTGTTATTTCTTTAATCTATTATTTGATATATGTATTATTTGCTATTTTGC
>QLNU02015003.1:72669832-72715580 GCA_006491805.2 Dysdera silvatica | reverse complement strand
GTATAGTTACAATAAAGTGACTATGAGGTACAAGATGAGACTGCATGCAGCTCCTCTAGTGGAAAAATTCAGAACTTGGAGCTTTTATCTCGAAAATTATTCAAGATATGGGAAAAAAATTGTTTACAAAGTTGTTAAGCACCAGCTAGTTAGTAAGAAACGATTTTTTTCACGACTTTAATAGGGCAAAAATCATGATTTAGGAAGTTTAACGGGCACAGAATGCCCCTGTGTGACAGCTTTCCCTTCGTACAGCTCTGCGTGGAGGAGAAACTTCGGGTCGGGGCGATACTTTCATTGCACACATAATCTCGTCACAAAGCGCATGATATGCAAATGTGTACGCTACGTCATACGTTATCGGTAAGCATAAAATAGTGACCAGGCAAGGAGTGTAAGACAGTGTGAGAAGTGAAACCGTGCATTAAACGTCTGTAGTTACATAGTATATGGCGAATTATTCCAACAACGAGTATTGCGAGATGGTGCTGTTATATGGGGAATGTGGTCGTAATGCAAGAGAAAGTGCACAACAATATGTCGTACGTTTTATTTTGGGACCCCATCCGACTGCAATGACCATCACTAATGTGGTTCGACAGCTGAAAGAAATGGGTAGCATTACACTTCATAACCGTTCAGGTGGCCCAGCAGGTGTAAGTCAGGGTGTGCAACCAGAGGACGTTTTAGCTTATGTTTGGGCCCACCCACGGTGCAGTTCAAGAGAAGTTGGTATGATGTGTGGCCTAACAGGCCGTCGTGTGCGGCAAATCTTGCAGCAAGTGGGAGCTCACCCCTACTATGGAATACTGCTGCAGTCACTAGTTCCAGGGGATGCTGAGCGACGTTTTTGTTGGTGCAACTTTGTTATGAACACCTTAGATATGCAGCCGAATTTTTTAGCGAATGTCCTTTGGACGGAAGAGTCAAAATTCACCCGCAACGGGGTGTTAAATAGACACAACGGACATTATTGGGCTCTCGAAAATCCTTTATGGAGACGACCAGTCCGACATCAGGTGTGGTGGTGGTCTGTTAATGTGTGGTGCGGTATTTTGAACAACAGACTCATTGGGCCTGTGTTCTACGAGGGCACATTAACGGGACGTCGATATTTGCAGCTGCTACAGGGCGTACTATCGGATATTTTGCATGATGTTCCATTGAGTGAGCGGAGAACCATGTGGTTCCAACATGACGGCGCTCCTCCTCACCATCCAACAGAAGTACAATTATTATTATCCCAAACCTTCCGCCAACAGGTCATTGGCTAGGGTGGTAGTGTGAGCTGGCTGTACGGTCACCGGACCTTACCCCAATAGACCTCTTCCTGTGGGGCTATCTCAAAAGACAGGTCTATCACACCTAACCGACGACTGTGGACAATGTCGGCAGTCGCATTACCAATGCCTGTACAAGCGTCACGTCTGCAATGCTACTGAATGTGCGAGAATAAATGCTCTATAGGATACAAACGTGTATTTGGCCAACGGTGGCCACATTGAACACACATAATGACATACAGTAATACGCTGTTCACATTTGCCGAACCAAATACCCACATATTAGCGTTTGACGTGTTCTATTCCCGCAATTCATGTACCATTTTGTACTGCATCAGTGATACGGGACAACTTTGTAATTAACTTTTTTTTTTCCGTTTCTTGAATAGTTTTCGAGATAGCAGATCTACGTTCTGAATTTTTCCGCTAGGTATGTAATGTCAACTGATGATGTTAGAATGGCAAATGTAAATGTAAAAATGGCATGAAAATAAAATTTGTATTTGTACGCTGCACGCAGTCTCACCTTGTAGCGCATAGTCACTTCACTACGTATACAGTACGTACATACATATCATATTCATGCATCTATCTCTCGCAGTGTGACAGTTATCAGCGTGTATAATGACTTTACTAAACCACCCTTAAAGTTGTGTGCGCAATGAAAGTATCGCCCCTACCTGAAGCTTCCCCTCTATACATAGCTGTACGAAGGAAAAGCTGTCACGCAGGGGCATCCTGTACCCTTTAAACTTCCTAAATCATGATTTTTACTCTATTAAGTTGGTGGGAAAAAAAATCGTTTCATACTAACTAGCTGGTGCTTAACAACTTTGTAATTGACTTTTTTACCATATCTTGAATAGTTTTCGAGATAGCAGCTCTAAGTTCTGAATTTTTCCACTATGGACGTTGTGCACAGTATAATCTTGTAGCTCATAGTCACTTTACTATACCTATACATCACGTTCATACTCTCTCCGTTCGACAGTTATCTGCGTATATAAGGACTTTACTAACCACCATATATAAGGGAAGGATTAGAGGGCTATAGACTTTAGATAACTTTGAAATGATAGGAATAAAAAAAAGTAACGAAATAGGAATGGGATTCTTATATAGACAACCTAAGGGAAATCTAGTTGAAGTGATAAATTGGTTAAATAAAATTTTGGAAGAGAGCATCATGGAAAAAATAATTATAATAACTGATTTAACATAGATTTAAACAAGGAAAATGGGAATAATAACTCATTACTAAACTCAATGAAGTAACTAGGATTTAAAAGCTTAGTAAAGAAGTGTATAAGAATAATAACTTAGTCATCATCGAGTATTGATTTATGCTTTACAAAGATGAAGGAAATTACCGCTGAGATTAATGATTATCAAATAAGTGACTATAAAACAACAATACTTGATTATAAGGAGAAGGAAATAAAAGAAATTAGGAAAAAAGTAAGGGTAAGAAACTATTGTCAAAAAAGCATGAAAAAATTTAAAGATGTTTTTAAAAAAATTAATCGGAAAGAAGAATTTAAATGAGAGAGAGAGAAATAATTCAAACATTTTTATAACAAGAATTAAAGAAATAATCAATGAAGTATTTAAATGGATAACAATTAAAGATAAAATCCACAAAAAAATAAATAAAAATAAAATGAACAAAAAAAAAAAAAAGAAAAGAAAAGAAAAAGAATGTATAGTAGATTTGTTCCTACAAGAAAAACTATTTATATGAGTAGATTTAGAGAAAGGAGAAACAAAATACACAAATTAATTTTAAGAAGAAACAGACTATTATAATAATTGGTTCAAAGATAAAGATGCTAGAAATAAATGGATGGTGGTGAATAAAATAATAGATAAATCTAAAAGAAAGAATAAAAATTTTGAGAGATTAAGTGAAAATGATGAAACAATAATGGATAAATATCAAATGGCTAACATATTAAACAAGTATTATGTAGGTATAATAGATACAGAATTGGATAGAAATGAATATAACGAAGTGGACTATAATTTGTATTTAAAAAGTGAATATAGTAACATGATGTTTATTAAAGAAATAAATAAATGAATTCAAACTACTAAAAAACATGCAAGCATTAAATATTAACAAGGAAGTGGGTATACATAGGCCAGTACTCAAGTTTTTAGAATCTGGCAACACAAAAGACCACAGCTTTCCTTGTTGATGATTTTTTAAAATTTCAATTTTCATGTGAACATTGGGTATTACAGAACCAGAATTGCTCTAAAATTCCTTGTACAGCGTTGCTTTTGAAGTTAATGAGGTAGTGAAAGATATGGATTCAAGTTGAAGGGATTTTCAGGCCATGATTTTTCATGACTTTTGACACGGTTTGACACAGCCACAGTGATCATATGAATCTAACTTTTGGTTTTTTCAAGTAGATATACTGACAACATCAATATATACATACATACCACAAACATGGATGGATGATTATAACAAATTATTCTGAGGGTTTTTATGGATATCATGGAAACAGGAAGGCAAAGAGGGAAGGTGTAAAGGAAGGAACACCATTATAAAGTAACAACTTACAACCGGTTTAAAGAATTCCATTTTAGATCTAGGAGTCTTAGTGATGAGTTTTGTGAGAGCGACCAAAAATTGCTGTGACACCACAAAACATTGATGCTGTGCGACAGTTGTTCACTTTAGATCATCGTGTCACATATGATAGAATTGAGGCATCCTTGAGTATTTCAGGGACCCAAGTGCATTTAATTTTACATGATCATTTAAATATCAAGAAAGTATATGCGCGTTGGATACCAGGCAATTTAAATCAAACTCAAAAGGATGCTCGTGTCAAATGATGCAAGGAAAATTTAAAAAGATTCAATTGTGGTGCCTCAAAACATCTTTGGCATTGTAACAGGTGATGAAACCTGGATTTATTCCTATGAACCCCAAACAAAACAACAATCCACTGTTTGGGTGTTCCAAAATGAACCGAATCCTACAAAAATTAGTGCACAAAGTGCTTCGAAGAAAATGATTGCCATGTTTTTTGGTAAATCCAGCCACGTTGCATTGGAGGATCGTAGAATAGTAAATGCTGACTGATATACAAGAATTTTCTTACCAGAAATAGTTGCTGAAATCAGAGAAAATAACTCGAAATGTTGCATCGTTCTTTATCTTTATGACAATGAAAACTCACATACTACATTTCAAACTGTCAATTATTTGAAGCATGAAAACATTGATTCATGAGTCATTGCCCTTATTCACCTGACTTAGCACTCAGTGATTCCGTTTTGTTCCTAAAGAACAAAAAATGTATGACCGATGATTTAATTTAACAGCTCAGAAAAAGCAGTTAGAGCTAAAATACACATATTTCTACTATACCAACCTCTGAATGGCAAAACTATTTTGAAAATTGCTTTATTCGAATGAAAAAGTGTATTAATAATAAAGGGGAATATTCTGAAAAGCGATAAAATGGTTTTTCCATATAGAAATATTTTGCATATTATTTTCTAAAAACTTAAGTACTGGCCCTTGTAGACAAAATAAGACCAAAATTGGCAAAGGAAAATTATAAAATTTTTCTTGAACCATTGCTAATAATTTACAATGAAATCATTGAGTTGGAAATGATTCCGGAAGAGTTAAAAATAGCAAAAATAATCCCAATATTTAAAAAAGGTAGAAAGATTACAAAAATAAATTATCAACCAATTTCCATCTTGTGTCTTGGCGCAGTATAGCTCAGATGCTCTTGCGCCATAAAAAATCCAAACAAACAAACCATCTTGTCAGTATTTGCAAAAATGTTGGAATGACTAATATGTAACAGACTAACCGAATTTATCAAAAGAGTTAATATTTTGGGTAAGTGTCAAAATGGTTTCATGAAAAGCAAATCAACAGAAATCGCATTGTTAAATGTGGCAACGGAAATACAAAGATCTTTAGACACCAGTTATATAGGCATGGAAATATTTTTTGATTTGAGTAAAGCACAGGGGTGGATCGGGTCTTCTCAAAGGGCGCATATCTTGGATTACCGGAGGGTGCGAGTCCGATAGCCCATGAGGGCGCAGTGGCCCAATCCACCCTAAGTAAAGCATTTGACATAATTAACAGGAAACATACTTCTAAAAAATTACATCGTTATGGTTTTGGGGAAAAACAAATTAATATATTAAACTTTACCTTCAGGCAAGACAAAATTTGTTTTTGTAAATAATATGAAATATGATTTCATTGAAAAGCAACTATGGAATTTCTCAGGGATTTATTCTTGGTCCCCTATTGTTTGCACTAATATTAATGATATTATGCATGTATCAGACAAAGGTACATTAACATTATGTGCAGACAACACTAGTGTATTTGTAAGAGGAAGTAACATTGAAGAATTGATAAAAACTGGACAGGAAGAAATTGGAAAATATGAACTTTGGTTTAGAAGTAATCACATGAAAATAAATGACACTAAAATAAAAATATTAATTAAAAAAAAGATAAATTGAGGAAATTAGACAAAATTTATATTAATGGAAAAGAAGTTGAAATTGTCAAAGAAATTGATTCCTTAGGAGTAACATTAACGAACGATTTAAACTGCAATAAACAAGCTAACATTTTTTCTTTTAAAATCAGTTCGGGAACAGGAATTATAAAGAAATTGTCACGTGAAGTTAATAAGAATGTGTTACTGAGTCTGTACTATCTTTTTCTATATAGTCACCTGATTTATTGCAATTGTATATAGGAAAATTTGAATAAGAACAACATGAAGGTAATTCAATCACTACAGAATAAATTTTTAAAAACCATCGAACGAAACACCAGCTTAAGTTACATTACATTATTTGTAAAATATGGTATATTACCAATTGATAAAATCAATGAATATTGTACGCTAGAACTAATGTATGAAAGGATAATAGAAGGAAAACATTTTGGATAATATTGATATCCAATATCACGAAAACAATAGAAATTTAAGAAGAAGCAACCAAATTAAGCTACGAGAGATTAGAACGGAAATGTACAGAAAGGAATTGAATATATGGGAATAAAGCTTTGGAATGAATTACCAAATAATCTTAACAATATTAATAAATTGTTTAAAAAGAAATTAATTGTATACTTATTAAACGGAGTTTGTGCGCCAGCGGATTAATAGGGTCCTCAGCCGGTTAAATTTTATAATTTTTACTGGGGACCCGTCACAGGGAAATGCAAATTGTATTGTCTTTTCTCCATTTTGTGAAATTTGCTATATTTAAATTGAAATTCAAGACTGTATGCAATATGTAACCCTTGTGACAAATAAACATTATTATTATTACTTGTACATAACTTGTAGAGTCCACGCCTAGAAGAATATCTGCTGTCATCAAAGCCAGAGGAGGTTCAACAGGATATTACTACTGCATGGCAGGGTGTTCCTAATTGTTTGTTCACTCAGTGTATGTTTTTTTAATATTAATATCTTCAAGTAGTTTGTTTATTGACAATTCACTTCCATTAAATCCCAAAGCAAAGGCTTGTTGAAAGTGCACAATAATTTAAATTCCCATTCAGAGACGAGAAGGTTCCAATTTCCATACATTTTCTGACCTTTTTAATAAAATCAGGACAAATTCAATATGCAGTCGGGGCACAAGACAATGCACTAGAAATCGGAGCAGGTGGCAACTCTGATAATAACTCCACTTAGTTGTTATAAACCGTGGTTGTCTAACATGTGGCTGGGCCACAATTCTGGTCGCCAGGATTGTGCCAATGGGGGGAGGGGGCAGGAAGGTTTTTCGCCCCCCCCCCCTCCACCACAAAGTATTGAGGAATACTATTAAAATGTTTACAAAAATAATATCAAATATTACCATTAATATAGCAAAGCTGAAACAACTTTGGATTCTAATTTCCTGTCAATAGATGTCGGCACTATATCATGAATAATAATGCTTTGATAGTGCCCCTTGGCATATCTATTGTAAAAAAAAATTACAGCCTCTTTACATGTACATTTCCTTACAGTTTTTGTGAAACTATGGATCTTAAAGCCTGGTGTTCTACGAAATCAGTAAACTTGTAAATCTTTCAAATGGTTGTATTGTGGTTCTTTTAATTTTAACTATTTAATTAACTAATTAACAATAATTCATCTAATTAACGTTTTATAATAAATTTTGAAGATTTGTAGCAATAGATGGCGCCACAAGTTTGTGGCCGTCAAAGATTGCTCGCCACCCCCACCCTCTTTCCAAAACGTTGGCAGGTTCCTGTTCTGTTCACCCGCAACTGTTTGGGATTTTAAAAAATATAGATATATTTTATTTTTCCAGAAATAAGGATAAACCATAGGACAATATGGGTGAACCCTTTCCATATCTCAAGTTAACAAAGGAATAACAGGAAGAAACTTTACGGGAGGCTTTTAATAAGGAAATTTTTTGTTACGAAATTGCTGGCCACGAGATCCGTGAAATTTTTTTACGTGGTCAGCGCCCAAACTAGTTGAACAACCCCGTTATAAACCATTTCCGCTTTGTTCCTTTGATAGCACATTCCTCATTGCATCACACAATAGTGGACACGAAGAAAAAAACGTCGTTACATAGAAGACGACGTAAACCGAAATGAATATGTTTCTATGAAGCATGTGCCGGGACCACAATTTATCGTAGTCATATAAAATTAGTCGTTAAAGAAAATGACGTTAATGGGATAATTTACTGTAATACAGGATAAAAGAAGAGGGGTGGACTTAAAAGTTATTTAAAATCGCAATTACAACTGAGCAGTAGAAGGTTAGTGCGCTTAAAACGAAAGATGAAATTTTTAAAAAGGCCAGCTTAAAAATAAGTTTAACATCTGTTGCGCCATCTGTTAGCCAACAAATAAACTAACATGGGGAAAATGAAGCAGTAATTATTTAAGCCGCCAATGAAACTGAGATATTGACGGAATAATATTTCAAAATTCACAAAGTTGTATTATCAGAGCTAGAAGGCTTAAATGTATTAGATATAAAAGAACTTGTGTGTAAAATTATACACATTGAAAATTTTTACATTCATCAGAGTAAAGACTTTTTAAGTAATTGTCCCGTATGCTTTTGAAAACAATTATATGTTTTAATTTTTCTTCTTTTTCATTTTTTCTCCTCATTTGCTCAATTTTTTATTCGTTTGATTTAAAATTAAAATTTTTACGCTATTTTGCCGCCCTAGGCAGTCGCCTACCCGGCCTAATGGTAGAAACGGCCCTGTCCTTCTAACAATACCACTAAGGACAGAGCGTTCCGGCATTGCTTAATTTACAACTACATCCTGGGTGTGAGTTAACTGTGGGGGGGGAATGAGAGATTTTCCGGGCTCGTGAAAATATATCCCTGGCAAAAGATTTTAATTAACTTCCCTGTCAGGGATGATTATTTTCCCCCTACCCCCATAACATTAAGGGAACAAAAAAAACAATATTCAGACTTTTTGGGGGGTGGGGGGCACGAAAACTTCTTGATTTTTATACTTAAAGTTATTGGTGACTTTTAGCGATATCACTGGTTTTGGGGCAGGGGGGAGGGGAGGGGAGCTGGGAAAGAGCAAAAATGGGCTCATCTTGAAAATTGAAGGGAGGGCTAAAAAAATAACGGCAAATATTCGTTAACTTGGGAATATTCGCCGTTATTTTTTTAGCCCTCCCTCCTATTTCCAAGATGGGCCTATAGGGGATAGAGGTGTACTTCTCAGGGAAAACCAGATGTCACTTTGATATTCAATGGAGTTGCTAATTGTTGGCAGGCTTATAGCAGTCATGCTGATTTGTACATAAACGTAATCATGACGTGCTATACTGCGGAACAGCAGTGCCATCAATATAAAAGTACGAACGATAATGTGCCTAGTGCTTCTAATTTCCAGTTCCCAGCCAAGGGTGGGAATCAAAGGGGTCATAACCCCCTAAAATATGTTTCCGGTTTTTTTTTCTTTCTTTTTTTCCACTGTAAAAAATTCAAACTTTCATGATAAACGAAGGGTGTTATTCCAAGACCATGGCAAATTCTGTTCTTGATCTCTCTCCCCCCCCAAATGAAATTCTGTGTCCACCCTTGTTCCCAGCTTTTGGGTTTTTATAGCCAGCCACACCAACGTCCGAACAAGTGGCTCGGCGTTGTTGAATTTTTAATTAATTTTTGTCATGAATTTACGTTGTAAATTTTATATTTCGTTAGTGAATAAATGTTGAGGTTGATACAGAATCAGTCAGAAAAAGGTCATGTCAGAAAGTCTTATGTAAAAGTTTGATCCGGAATCCTCCGAAATCTCCCTTTACCTGTTGATGTTCGAACGTCAAGATAAGAAAGCGGATCTCGATAATAACGATTGGGTTAATCACATAATGACTGCTACCCATGCATATCGTTAACATCATTTTAAGAAAACCCGAAGAGAAATTGCGTGATTACGAACACGTAAAGCAAATACTATTGCGGCGATTTAAACTAAATGCAGAAGCATTTCGTATTAAATTTACCCAACATCAAAGGAAGCCGGGGGCTCTTTGGAAGGACTTTACGTTCGAGCTAGGAAATTACCTAAACGAATGGATAAAGGGCGTTGAGGTCACTGACTTTGAGTCACTGAAGGATCTTATACTAACTGACCAGTTGAAAAGTAAGGTGGGGTCGGAAATCCGCGACCATTTCACATACGAATGGGGGGGAAAAACCATTAACTCGTCTGTTTTAGCGGAAAAACTAAACGAATACGAGTCCGTAAGAAGAGTTGCGAAAAGGGCCCCGAATCTTGTATTATCCCCAGGGTAGGGAAGAGAAGAGAGTTTCTGCAATCTTTTCCGTATAAAAAGAAACCCTATTCGGAAAATGCTGACCGTTATGGACCCGGGAATTAGAAAGAGAAAATAAACGAAAGGTATAAAGATAATCATTTCGAAAAACGCAGGACCCCTAAATGTTATGAGTGTGGATCTAAAGACCGCTTCCGTCCTCAGTGCCGGCGATTATTTAAGAAGTCTACCGAAGGTTTAAATAACTTAGGAATTTCTGGCCCGGCTGAAGAATGGTTCGCTCCCTACGTGAGTACCGCAAAGGTAAATAATCACAAAATGAAGGTCCTACGGGACTTGGGAGCTTCAATAAATATAGTTAGTTGTAACTAGATAAATCATGATGCCCTATTGGGCGAAGCCGTATGGGTAAAACAACCTTTAAATTTCCATTCCACCTGCTTACCCTTAGCTCGTATAGAATTACAAAGTGAGGATTTTGGAAAAGTGATCACGAAAGCTGCCTACTATTTATTGGGAAATCAAACTGCGAGTTTAATTGCGCGACAAAAACAAAACCCACAATTTATAAGTGATGTTGCCCCACATAGCAGAACGAAAATCGAAAGCAAGTGCAGTTCTGTGGTTTTGCCTAGAGAAGAAGAAGTCGCACAGGGAGGGGGGAACAAAGCAAAGGGGGAGACCTCTGACCTTTGTTTCGTTTCTACCAGCTGTATTGAAAAGAAGGAAGAGACAGGAGAAGAAATAGTGGAGTTCCCTCCCAGTGTAAACAAACTTGAAAACCCTCTTTTGAGTGTCAATAGAGCGGAAATTGAACAGGGTCAAAGACAATGCCCTACTTTAGAAGAAATTAGAAATCAAGAACAGGTTAATTCGGAACCGGATAAAAAAAATGATTTTGTTGAAATAAATGGATAAATTTTCCTACTCTCAGAGGATCACATAGGTAATCGTAAACAGCAATTGGTTATTCCCGAAAAACTTAGGGAAGGCGTTAAAGTGCTATGCCATGAAAGTGTTTCTTCGCACCTGGGGGTAACCAAAACAAAGAATAAGATTTTGCGTTACTTCTATTGGCCAGGTTGTTTTAAAGACATTGAAGTATACGTCCGTTCTTGCGACCCTTGTCAAAAAGCGGGAAAATCAGGAGAAAGAAATAAAGGTCCTTATGAAAATAGTACCGATCATAAAAGGGGTGTTTTCAAAGGTAAACATAGATGCTTGTGGGCCGCTACCTGCGACTCCAATTGGAAATAAATATTTAATTACGGCTATCTGTATGCCATCTAAATATCCTGATGCCATCCCGGTCGGGGATATTAGTTCTACCTCCGTGATAAATGCGTTACTCAACATTTTTAGTAGAATGGGTTTTCCGAAGGAAGTAGGGTGTGACCAGGGGACATCCTTCACAAGCAATCTAACGACAGAACTTTTCGAAAAATTTGGGATAAAGGTAACCCATAGCTCAGTCTTTCACCCGCAATCAAATCCTGTCGAAAGGTTCCACAAGACTATTAAACGATTGTTGAGAGTATTGTGTATAGAATCAGGGCTGGATTGGGAGCCACATTTTCCTGCAGCTCTCTTGGCGTTGCGTACAGTCACTCACGAAAGTATCGGTTACAGTCTCGCAGAACTGGTTCATAGAAAAAACCTACGAACTCCTGCGACGTTGTTATATGAACATTGGGTGGAACCGCAAGGGGAAGACATTACAGTAACTGAGTATGTATTCAATTTGCTTAATAGGTTAAAAAGATGCAAAGAATTAGCGGAAAATAAGCAAAGGGAAGTACAACTAAAACGAAAGCCGTGGTACGATAAAAAGGCAGTTAAAAGTAGGAGATTCAGTGTTAGTTTTAGCGTCAGTAAAGCCCAACAAGTTAGCCGTTTAGTGGTAGGACCCGACGTTATCGAATGTCAATTATCGGAGACAAATTATATTGTTAAATTACCCGGAAAAAGAGAATGGTCGCAAATTTATCATGTTAATTTGCTAAAAGCGCACCATAGACGACCTGAGACCGTAAACTTATTGATAGAAAATGACCACCGTGGATCGAGTCTTGAAGAAGAGGCTGATATTTCGTATATTGAATCAGACCCAGATGTATACGCCTTCGAGGAAATAACGAGGGACAGAGAATTAAACGAAAAATTGAATCACGAACAAATTATTCAATTGCAATGTTTGTTAAAAAAACATGAAACGATTTTTTAGAACGAACCCGGTATGACTGGCTTGGTAGTTCACAATATTGAACTGATCGGTAATAAACCAGTTCGATCGAAACCGTACCGTACGTCCCATAGAAGAAATGAGATTTTAAAAGCAGAGATGCTTGATATGCATGTAATTGATATAGAAGACTCCGATCATCAATGATTTTGGTTGAAGCCCCTCATAAGGACCCACGTCCCTGTATTGATTACAGATGTTTCAACCAAGAAATCAGGACCGAATTTTTTCCTCTTCCTAATATTGAAGAGCGTGTCGAAAAGGCAGCGTCCGCCAAATACATCTCTGTTTTGAATTTAGCAAAAGGGTACTGGCAAGTTCCTTTAAAACCGAAAGCGCAGCGACTGGCCGCTTTAGTGACATCGTTTGGGACTTACCATCCTTTGCTCAAACCCTCTTGGGCTCAAAAATTGTGGATTTTTCTTCCAAAAATTAACGGCCCAAATCTTGCAAGTTTGTGAAGAATTTTCAGTTCCGTACTTGGACGACATAGCTATATTTTCAGATGATTGGAATGCGCATTTAAGGCATTTAAATTGCGTACTTCGAAAGATTTCAGAAGCGCGGTTAACGTTCAAAACTTCGAAGTATCGTTTCGCACAAAACCACGTAAAATACCTTGGACACATGGTCGGAAGTGGTTATCGTACTGCCGCAGAAGCAAAAGTCCAAACTATTTTAGATTACCCAAAACTGACTGCCAAAACCCAATTGCGTGCCTTCCTGGTATTAACGTTATTATAGCCACCACATTTCGAAATATTCGGTTATCGCCGCCCATCTCACAAGCGCTTTAAAAGGGAAAGTTCGAAAGGGAAACACTGTTCGGACTAAAAAATGCGAAGAAGATTTTATGGAATTGAAGCGAAAGCTAACTGAGACCCATGTGTTGTTTGCACCGGATTTCACTAGAGAATTCTTAGTGCAAACGGACGCAGGGATGGGGGTAGTGTTGTCGCAGCGGGATGAGAAAAATGAGGAACACCCTGTACTCTAAGTCTAAAGTTTTCGGAAGTAGAAAAAAGATACAGCGTAACAGAGAAAGGGTGCGCTGGTATCATATTCGCAATAAAGGAATTGCATTATTGCTTAGATGGGCAGGATTTTACCATCATAACAGACCATAATCCTCTTGTACGGTTAAAGACAAATTCTGGTTCGAACCTACGGTTGATGAGACGGTCTTTGACGTTACAGCCTTACAAGATCATTCATCGTTCAGACAAGAACAATAAAAATGCTGATTGTTTAAGTCGAATCACACCCTTCTAAAAATCAGAACGATTTCTGAAGGAAAAATGCGTATTTTTCCTGCCGGAAAACTCTCCATACAATTCCTATCAACTAACGACTCACGTTCCGGACAATTTTCAGAAATAACTTTCTGCTTCATACAAGGCTCCTCAACTAAAAAAAAGGTTGTCTCTAATTTACGAACAATTTCAGTTTTTCAAGTGAGCGCGACTTTTTACTTCTGTAATTTCATTCAAACTTATACATCAACAGAACTTCTCGGAAAAAAACAGTCTGCAAATACATACATTCGCGCAAACATACGTTCGCGCCATTTAGTATAAATTTGAACTTTTCCGCAAACCGAACTTCACATCTTTTGCTGGACTTCACATGAAAAAGAAAATTCATTTTTTTAAATATTGATAAGAAAAACAGATAACGAGGTAAGCCAATTAAATTTTTCAATGCGACACGTGAACTTTATCATTTAAATACCTCGAACGTGCTTATTTTCTAAAGTTAGAAAACGTACCATATTGTGTACGCGTTTAGCGTAACATTTTTACATCAAATAATATTTGAATGTACTATATATATGTTAACGCTCTTTAAGCACGATAAATAATGCATTTCTGTGTCACTGAATTTTAAGTTTGCGCGCCAACTACGCGAATTTATAAGTAATAATGGATGACGTATCGTATGCACTCCTGTACGCGTAAATCCTTTTCACACATACGCGTATTATTATATACTAATAATAAGTAGTAACGTTTATTAATACATCTATATTAAATTATATGTATTATGTTGCCGCGAATACCTTAAACATGCCACAACTGCAACATTGCATATTTTACAGCCAACAAGGCTCACAAATAAATCAGGTATGTAAAATTTCTTATAAAAAATTTGCCACAAACGACGTTATGTAAACTCTCCGATTTTTTTAAACACTGTTTAAAAAACATTCCCTAGTATTTTCAAGCTGCTAAAAATGTAATTTTTTTTACATGCGGTTCTCAATTTTGAAAACACAGTTTATTATTTCAAATCCATGGAGAATTTTTTGGCATTATTGATATAAATGGAGCAAATGCAAAAATTTTTAATCGGCATAAAGCGCAGGCAGAATTTCTACAACATTTTTTTAATCGCACATCAGCGAAACGGCCGCTATATAAATCGCATAATGAGCGTACATCAGAGCAACTGCTGCTTCGAAGCGAAACAATCGCACATCAGCACATTTTTCTCCTCTCTCAATTTCAAACAAGCTAGGGCAATGTGCAACATGTACACAACAAAAGCTCACTCCAAAGCGCTTGTACTCCTTAAAGGATAACGCAACGTGCACCCGTTATCTCTATACTCTACAGCGCGCAACAAACATCGTTTTTGTTTTGATCAACAGCTGTATGTAATTTAAATGGTGATATGTAATTTTATGGTCAGAATAGCCAACATGCATCTTTCTCCAAACGGTATGCAACTAGCAAGCGTAATGCTCCAAACGCTATGCAACTAGCAAGCGTAATGCTCCAAACGCTATGCAACTAGCTAGCGTAATCCTCCAAGACGACGATGTGACGCAACCAGACACCGACATGGCGCAATCAAAGTCGTTGACATGGCGCATTCAAAGTCGCGTAACTAACGCGCAACCGAAGTAACGCAATTAACGTACAATCAACATGTCTTGCTATTTACCTGCCTTTTCGATGTTGCGTACAGTCTGTTTGATCTCCGACAAAACTAGTTATGCGACACAATGTGCAATCTAAATGCGCTTTCTCTTATGCCAAACATACTATATTCTGCCATGCTAAATTCGGCCATGGAAAACTTTTTGGCCATATAAACTCAAATTATGGTGCAATTTCTACCAAATTCTACAGATATATATATATTAAATCAGATCCTGCCAGCATAATTAATGGAGGGGTTATGCGGGGAGAACCCACATGGCCCCTCCCCACTTCAGGCACGCTGCACCCTTACTGAAAATTTAGATCACATTCGAGTTATGCCTAAATCTTCGCAATGTTAAATTCTACGAAAAAAGCATCAGAACAGCCTGATATTCATAACTACCTAGGTAGGCTAGAAAATTTGTTTCCAGCGTTTTTAAACGCTATAGAAAAAATATTTTCGTCATACATGTCCTACTAAGAAAACCAATAAAAGTTAGTACCTCCTTATTTTAATGATGTAAACAACATAGCGGCAGGTCTGTGTCACAGTTGCCATGCATTTTGGAAACATTTACAAAGAAATCCACTATGGGACGGATTGTGCAGTAGAACCCAAAATTTCATTGCAAGGGGATGTTACAAAACCCATCAACACCTCCTGCATACACCAGTATATCCTAACACCTTTGAAATTATTCCAAAAACATTGGATATCAAATGGCAACCATAAGGGAATTTCATCACCCTTTTCTTCCCTTAAAAAATGGGGAGATAATACACATTTCGTTACCCAGTTTTGACCCTATCCTCTTAAAATCACTGGAAAGAGCACTAGATATGATTTGTCACGTGACTTGCACGTCTACGAAGCAGTGAGAAGTGGCTTCTCTTTGATTTTAATTTACGCCATTTTGTTTTTACTTTACGTTGGTTCGCTGCACACAAAATACTCTAGCGTCTGAATCTAACTTCTTTTATGGATTATGTATGCAAGGTAAGAAAAATGTGATTGAGTGGGCACTAAAAGAGAGGGATTAATGGAGTCTGTACAAAGAGAAAGAAGCTAATGCATCTGTGTAGGGTCAATTCCATGTCAAAACGCCTCAAATTTTGGGATTTTGTCACCCATCGTCTCAGATTTTGATGAGATCTGGCTTACTTGTTGTTACTATGGTCCCAAGACTGCATGCAAATTTTTTTGCATTGTGGCCTATACCTTTTTTGTATAAATTTTTTAGCTTTGGAATTTTAAGGCTATTTGGTTGTTCGGACATCGTTGCAAAAAAATGGCATTTCATTACAAAATAATTAATTTCTTAAGTACTATTACAGATTTAATTTTAAAACTTCACAATTATGTCAAGTAATGTATGCAGATTCTAGAGAAAAATAGGCCAATGCTCCAAACTTCTTTAAAAAAAGCAGAAATTTTTTGTTTAATTAAATTTTTTAAATTTTAGGAAAAAACGTGCTTTTCGTAGAATTCTAATAACTTCAGCCTCCAACCTGCTAGCAAAATAATTTTTTTCGTAAATTGACCCTTAGACTATAATCTTTTCAATGAAATTAAAAAAAAACAGTGGCTTTTTACCTCATTTGATTACAGTTACTGTTTTAAATAAAAAAAAAAAATTGCAAAAAATTCTGAAAATCAAAATTTACAACTTAAGACACAAAACATTAGACATACAAAATATTTGTCACTGAGTAAAGAAATTTAATGTTAATAATTTGATGCAGACACTGCATCTTGGTGCTTTAACGAAGTTATTTCAGTAGCTTTCATATCCTTTTGTGAAAAATAATATGCTCTTCCCAAGCTACTTATCCGTGGAGCATTAACAATACACAAAACATGTTCAAGTGATATAAAACAAGAGTCCACCCGGTAAGGCCAGAAAAAAGAAACAGCCGGACCAGACGGGTGTAGAAACAAAAAATCAGCATATCCTTCTTCATCAAAGACCTTCACGAGACTAAAATACCATTTGTCTTCGCCCTGCGGTGGCGCAGTGTGGTAACGCGTTCTCCTATTGCACGGCTAATCCGGGTTCGACTCCCAGCAATGCAAAAAGAACGCTTACTCAGAGATCTCATAAAGATCGCACTGCTCACTGTAGTCTGGGGTTTGGTTCCCCAGGCCATAAGAGGTTCGGATTCCTCGGAAAACGGCATGATCTTCGTAGTCTTTGAGCCGTAAAACCAACAAACAAACAAATCCACTTGTCCTCATAAACACCAGTGACGTAGGAATTGCATGCTGGACAAGTGCAGTTTCACTAACAAACTTTTCCACTATAAGTGAAAAGAAGTGAAATTTTCTCACTATCACTCACTCTTCTTATTTCCATAGTGTTAGAAGGCAGGTTTCTAGTGGTGATAACTTCTCGTTTCGGGTATTGTCTGGGTTTTAGATACACTCTCTTCAAGTTTAATGCGCAACAGGCCATTTTCATTCCTCTCTAGGAAATGGAAGTAAATACTGTCAATAAGGGTTTGGCAGAAACTGTAGACACTGGCAGCTGCTGTTATTTGTGAATCATCAGATCAATAGAGACTTGCTATTCTTAAGATGCACTTTGCAGTGCTATCTAAGTCATCACGTATGGATTTACCATGACTTGTTACAAAAAATGAATGTGTAGCGTGAATTGAAAAGTCATTGTAATGTTCACAGAGGTTTTTGAAGCTCTTTCGGTTTTTGTATTGGGCAGCAAAACCATCAGTGAAGTAATGGATCTGTTTAACTTGTGGATGGTGACCTGTAAGCCACTGCATAGTTTCGCTTTGAACTGCATTTACAAATCCTACATCATGCTCAAAGTCGTCACTAATGAAGCAGTGGTTTGATATGATCTTGTCTCCACTTTCATTTGCTAAATAAATGCAAACAGTGTGAATAGTAGATCCCCCCTCTTGTCATGTGATAACTTCGTATCTCATTTTGAATGATAAATGCATAATTTTCACTGAAATCCATCAACAGAATGGCAACCTCAGAGGTTAAATGTTCTTTCATATTTTGTATTGCTCTTGCTTGAGATCTAGCTATAAATGAGTGAGGAATAAGTGTTTCTAATTTACATACAAGCACATTTATGTAGTCTTGAATAGTTATTGTATGTTTCACTACTTCCGCTCTATCAGTATTTACCCACTGACTATATTCAATTTCTTCATCAGGATCAAAATCGTCAAACTTTTCTTTTAGAAATTTTAATAAATTACTGTTTGATGGACATCTCTCACAATGGTGAAGCATACAATCAGAATTTTATGGATCACATACAAGGAATTTCATCAGGTCTTTGTACGATTCTTCCATTTGAACAGTATCTAGTAAAAGTTTTATGTTTTGATGTATGGTACATACACAAACTGAATGTGTACCTGCTGCACCTGCTAGGACACACCATTTAGGCCTTAAAATACAATTATCTTGGTATATCGATTTTTAAACTTAAAACAGTTCTCTTAAATTACTAATAATCAACATTTTTTGTATGTACACATTCGTCTTTAACGAAAAGTTATTTCGACACGAATGTTTTTTGTGTTTATACTCATTTTATCTTTGTACCTGGTAAAATTCTTGAATGTTCATTATTTTGATAAAAATCTCTTACAAGTTGAATGGTTTCTTTAGAGAGCAATTTACCTTTCCTAGGATCAGGGGTGGATAAAATGTCTTTATCTTTCTTTAACTTTCTTGCTTGATGTACTAAATACTCGCTCACGTTAAACTGCCATTACTTTTTCTCTGCTCTAAAAAAGTGGGGCTAATGTCAAAATTGGTATATTTTTTTTCCCCTTCCAACATCTGAAATTTTTTCTTTCGATAGCGAAGCATTAAATCACATTGTATCAAATTTTTTAGCTTTTTGTGATCAAACACTATCTCTTTATTACTGTCAGAACTTTCCAGGGAATAGTCTAATGCTTGTGTTATTTTCTCTTTGATAACAGATCCAAAACTTTACAATCGTCTTTTGCCATAGGATCCCTTGCTATATGATGGAATGGCATGCAGTTTCAAAGGAGGGCATCCTAGATTGTCGAAAGTTTTATTAACGTCCTTTACAGTTTGCTTTCTAAATTCAACATTATCCATTCAATCGTTGGGTCATCATTATCACTTTCATTACCCTTACCTATATTTATTTTTTCCTCACAGGAATTATGACACTAGGGACATGGCACAGGTGCCGTTAGCAGGGGGGACTCATCCCCCCCAATGTTGGTATTAGGGTTCCATATCCCCCTCCAATTTCAAACAAAATGCCTTTTGAAGCTATATTGCCCAACCCCCCCCCTCTCAATATTTTCATACTGTCAGCGCCAGTGGGACATGGCTTTTGCCCAGGTTTAACATGGACACCTTTAGAGTTCAATGGTTTTGCAAAATCAAAACTAATAATTTTTTGCTGACTTTTTGTGCACATTACTTGGATTGCAGCATCTCCTTTCATGACTTTCAAAAACCTTCAAGTAGTAGTAACTGTGGTGAGAACATATGGTTATGTAGATCACAGGCTCTAACGAAGTTAAGTAGTCACTCGGTTTTAAGCAAAATTAAATATTTCTCTTCATCACTTAAATTTGAAATATATTGTACAGTTTTCAGAGAAGTGTAATATTTTTGATGGCAGTCTGTTTTAAGCAATAGACCAATACTACAAGACTTTAAATTCGCCATGGTTGAATAACACCAGCTATAGGACAATTTCATGTATCTATATATTCTCCATGTAAAAACCTTAGGCCTAATGTAAATATATATATATATATAAAAAATTTTCCTCGCCCATTCTTGGCGGAAACAGGCTTTGGGACGGGCAGAGCGCCATGTTCCCAAGCCTCTTTTTACATCACTTCTTAATGTGCCATGTCTAGAAACTTCCTGACAATGTGACACGTGTTTAGGATTGTGGCTTTTTGTATTTCAATGTAGGTGTTTGGGTCAATGTTGAGTATCTCCAAATTCGTCGCAAGCGTTTTTGGTACTATCCCTGTTGCTGAGATGACTAACGGGATGATGAGGATCTTTTCCATACCCCATATATCTCGTACTTCATGTCTGAGATCTTGGTACTTGGTGATTTTCGTTGTGTAGGTTGTCTGTATGTTATTGGTGTTGGGTACTGCTATGTCGATTAAGTACGTGGTCTTATTCGATTTATCGACGAGGGTTATGTCAGGACGGTTATGTGGGACTGTCTTGTCTGTTATGATTGCTCTATCCCAGTAAAGCTTGTGTGTTTCGTTCTCATGCACGGTCTCTGGCTCATATTTGTAGTACGGGCATTTTTCTGTCAGAAAGCCAGCATTCGCTGCCAATTTCTGGTGGACTATTTTCGCTACTTGATCGTGTCTATGTTTGTAGTCTGACTGCGCAAGGATCTTGCATCCTGCCATCACGTGTTGGATTGTCTCCGATGCCGCATGACAGTGTCTGCATTTGTCGCTTTCTATGTCTTTTCTCTGGATGAATTTCTGATTGTTCCTTGTTGCGATCACTTGGTCTTGGATGGCTAGCATGAATCCTTCTGTCTCTGGCTGGAGAGTGCCTTTGGCCAGCCAAGAATTTGATGCCTTTTTGTCAACGTGTGGTTGTTGCAGGTCATTGTAGTGCCTGCCATGTAATGGTTTTCCCGCCCAAGTTCTCAGTTTCTGTTCGTTGGCTGTTTCGAGGACACGCTCCTCGGTACTACACAGGTTTAGTGGCGTGTAATTTGCATCTGCTTGTATTATGGCTTGGATGAGTGGCGATCGGGGACTCTTCAACTGGAAGTATTGCCTCATGCTCTGGATCTGCTTGTCATGTAAGTCTTTGAGGTCCGCTTGTCCGCGTCCTCCTTCTTCCCGGGGTAGTGTTTGCCGTTCAATTGCCGTTGCAGGGTGTAGTTGTCCGGCTCTTCTTTGGATGGTTCTCATTTTTCGCTAGAGCTGTTCTAGTTCAGTGTTGGACCATTTGATGATCCCGAAGGAGTAGGTGAGCACTGGTACCGCATATGCGTTAATGGCTTGCGTGGTGTTTTTCCCGCTCAGTTTCGTCTTCACAATGCTTCTAAGTCTTTCTTGGAATGCTTGCGTGAGCTGGACTTTGACTTTCTTGTGCTCCTGTTGCCGTTTTTGCATTATCCCTAGGTATTTGTAGGTTTCGCCCTCGTCCAAGGTCTTCAGTAGTCTCCCGTCTTCGAGTTCGATGCCTGGTAAATCTTCTTTGCTATTCTTCTGTATTTTGCACTTATCGAGGCCGAATTCCATTCCTATGTCCTTGGAGAATGTCTCTGTTATACTGATGAGTTGTCGGAGTTGGGTGATGGTTGGCGCGTATAGCTTGATGTCATCTACGTACATGAGGTGGGAGACTTTATGTAGGTTTCTCTTGTCTTTCTTCAGCATGTATCCGTATTTACTTGCGTTCAGCATCCTTGACAAGGGGTTTAACGCCAAGCAGAACCACTGGGGGCTTAGTGCGTCTCCTTGAAAGATTCCGCGCCGGATGGGGATCTCGGCCGTTTCTATTTTACTGTCTGGCGTGTTTAGCTGTAACCGGGTTCTCCATTGTTTCATGCTGCTCTGTAGGAATCGGATGATTGAGGGATGCACTTTGTATATGCTGAGTATTTCAAGGAGCCACGAGTGCGGAACAGAGTCGAAAGCCTTCTTGTAGTCTATGTATGCGGTGTTGAGTTTTCGCTTTTGTTTTCTTGCTTGTTCCAGGATAACTGAGTCGATGGTAAGCTGCTCTTTACATCCCAGAGTCCTTTTCTGGCATCCCTTTTGTTCATCCGTCATTAAGTTGTTGCTTTCGCTGTAAATATATATATATATATATACATTCCTAGTTTCACTCCTTCAGTCTTCTTGGTGCTCACACAGTACACCATTCCAGGCCAATAAATGTTACAATTATAAGTACAGCACTCACTTGGGTAACAAAACTTTTAAACAAAACAAATTTTTTTTTTTTTGCTAATGCCAGGCCTTTGGCTATATTTAGTCATTAACCTTAAACAAAACTTGTTAGTATAATCACAGTTGAAATCCTTACACTATGGAAGATGGTGAGAAAGTAGCTACATACGATCACAATGAGTCAGTAGTTTTCATGTTACAGTCAGGGTTGCCAATTTAGCCATTTTTTGGACAAATCTGGCAGATTGTACTGAAATCTAGCTGACAAAAAACGTATTGGTGGATAACCAAAAATATTTGAAAACAAATTAACTGACTATTTCAGTTCATGGATGTACAGTTAAATATGCCTTTTTTATTTATCAGATGATTGTAAGTGCTCTCAAGTTCATATTTTTTACTGCTATTTTTTGTTCTTGCTTTATTTTCCCATAAATGAAAGTATGTAGACAAAATAAAAGTATAAGCACAATAAAATGAAAACAAAAAAAATCTTTACTTGCGAATTTAGCTTAAAATGGGAAAATTGGACAGATCTTGGCCATTTGTTTTAAGGGAAGATCTAGCTGACAATACAAAATTTGAATTGACAATTCTGGTTGTAATCTGTTGCTGCTGGCACAATCAACAAGTCTGATTTCCTGTTTCCTTCAAATTATAGTACATTTAAAATCAAACACTGTTATTCCATATCATGTTTATGTCTGATCACTGACTAATTATATTATACCATGTTCATGACTGATCACTGACTAATTATATTATACCATGTTCATGACTGATTAACCACCATTATTGACTAACATTTCGTACGTTCAAGATTTCATATTTATAACTTTTAGGCTAAGGCCATGCAGTGGTGCAGTATGGTAACGTGTTCGCCTAGTGCGCCGTTAACCCGGGTTCGACTCCCAATAGTGCAAAGAACGGTTACTCATAGATCTCATAAAGATTGCACTGCTCACTGTAGTCCGGGGTTTGGTTTCCTAGGCCTTAAGAGGTTCGGATTCCTCTGAAAACAGTAGGTCCCGGCGCAGCATGACCATTGTAGTCTTTGAGCCGTAAAACCACAAACAAACTTGTACACTGAATTTCATTTATTTCAATTTTTAGAGGATTTTTTATTTAAATCAGTAATCGTAATTAAATGCGGTAAAAAAGCCAGTGTTATTTTAATTTCATTGAAAAGGCTTTAGTCTGGGAATCAATTTGCATAGAATTATTTTGCTAGCAGGTAGGAAACTGAAGTTATTAGAATTCTTCGTAAAGCATATTTTTTCCCAAAATTTAAAAAATTTAAACAAAAAATTTTCTGCTTTTTTCTTAAAGAATCTTAGACCATTGGTGTATTTTTTTCCTAGAATCTGCATACATTACTTGATATAACTGTAAAATTTCAAAATAAAATATGTAATAGCACTTGAAAAATTTAATTATTTTGTAAAGAAATGCCAGAAATGCTATTTTTCGCAACGATGTCAGAACAACCAAAGAGCCTTAAAATCCCAAAGCTAAAAAAATTATATGAAAAAAGTATAGGTCATAAAACAAAAACAAAATTGCATGTTGTCTTGAGACATTAGTAACAACAAGTAAGCCAAATTTCATCAAAATCTGAGAGGGTGGGTGGCATGGCCTGGGTGATCTGACTTGGAATAACCCTGTAGGAGATTTTCAGTGGGGTTGTAGGAAACAGTTTTTTTTAGGGTCGGAGAGTGAGAAGAATGAACGAGAATTATGCTGGGAGGGAGAAAGAGGATGGAGGAAAATTAGGGGGGAGGGGAGGAAGAAGTAAGTCAGGGAGGGAGGTAGGAGAATTCAAGAAAAGTATAAAAGGAGGGGTGGAGGGATGAAGACGTATGGAAGGAAAGAAGTAGGGGGAGAAAGAGGGAGGGAGGAAAATCAGTAAACAAGTATTGTAGGGTTAAGAGGAGAAACTAGAGGACGAAAATCAGAGAAAACACGGCCGTAAAAAAAAAGGGGGGGGGAGAAACGGCCGTAAAGAAGCTGGAAAATCTCAAAAATTCCATAAACAATATGGCGGTGAGCCACCGTAGCCCAATTGCCAGGTTTGGAGTTTTAAGAAACACTGCGCTACATATACGGCGGTAACGAACCGTGTATTAGAGCCAAAAAAACACAACAAAAAGCAGCAAGTGTTGTATCAACTCTCAAAATTATTTTAATATTTTTCTCCTTTGAACTTCAAACACAGAACCTTAAACATCTAACATTAAAATCACGGATAGAACTAAATTCCAGTTCGAGAGAAAATGACGGAAAACAGTTTAAAAAAAAATCGTCTGCTAATGAATTTTTTTGAAGTGCGAATCAGTGGCGCATTTTAGTTGGAAAAAAGGCGGAGAATTTATCTAGGGGGCCCTTCTACTTTTATTAAAATGTGGGGCCTGAGACTGAAGTGAGATCCTCACTGCGTAAATCAATGCCTGATTTACGCAGGGGCACCTACCCAGGGCCTCCTAAATCGTAAATTTAGTCCAGTGCATTCGTAAAAATTTTAATATTAATTTTATGGGCAGTCCAGAGACTTTTCACAATTAAAAAAAAAAATCTCTATTGCCTCCTTTCCTATAAAACCAGGAACGCATACCTAGATAATGCGTTATATCTACCTCGGTCTTATAAATAAGATTCATTCAGTCATATGTATAACGATAAAAAAACATAATAATCAATTAAAAAAAAAAAAATCTGGAGCAAAAATATGCAACCTGTCCTCGATTTTTTATTTTTTTAACTTGTAAATATTTTCCCCCTCTAACCTTCCCCCCCTTTTTTTCAATTTTAAACCGAAATGCACTGGCTAAAAGTGATGTAAATATTTCTAAATAAGCCAAAATTTAAATAATTATGTAATTAAATAATTTAATTATGGTATTTTTGAATGGAGGTTTTTTATTTCTGCTGGAGTAGTTTTTGTCCACCCCTGTAAAAATCATGCCCACGCCCATGGTGGGGACCCCTTTCATGACTGTCTGCCCCGGGCCCCAGAATTTCTAAGTTGGGCCCTGCCCACAAAACAACAAGGCCCCCAAGCATTGCCCACTTCTCCTATACAGCAATTAAGCCCCTGACACAACTAAGTATGGTCAATACACCAAATAATTTGACAGAGGCATAATTTGCACTTGACAAAAAAGCGCATTCGATCTGGCAAAGACGTTGAGTTAGAACCGTGGGAACAAAGTTTCCCTTTACCCCAGTAATCAACCAACGGTTATAATAATATTGTTTATAATATGCATTCCCCTACCCACCCCCAACAATATTTATTTATTTATTTTGAAATCCATGTTTATGCAATTCAAAGTGATCCTTGTCATACAGATAGCCCATGGAATAATCGTGGGGAAAAAACTTGAAAAGTTTAAATATATAAAAACATTCATGAATAAACAACTTACCCCATTCATTGTCTCTTCTTGCACAATGCTTTAATACAAATTTTGACATATAAATATTAAAAAATGAGTAATTACAAAATGATATTTACATGCATGATCGTAATTTGGCGTGCAAAATAACGCCGGATTGGAAGCCTAGTTTTGTTTCTGTAGCGGTAGAAATTCGCGTAGAGGATTGCATATACCCATCGCTAGATGCCGCCACCTTCTCAGTTAATTTGGGGCGCCTTAGTCAACTTAAAAGTGCTTTTAAAATCAGGGCACTCTAGTTTAACTCAGTCGATGGAGTTCGAGGTTTCAACAAATTGTTATAAAATAAATAACACGTTCTTTTTAGTTTCTTAGCAATTATTTAACCTGCAACATTCTGGCATATGTTTTCGAATTATATAAAATATTGTTCCTGTTCGATTTTCTAATTTCATACCTACATCTTGTTGGAGATAAGATTACAACATTTCCTTAACTTCGGTTCTTTAACGTATCGGGAATCGCGTTGTACAAAAAGCTCACACATACGTCCAACCTTCAAAAATTGAATCAACATTTGCCAATACCCAACGCGACATTGCCGTCTTACTTAGGAAAACTTACTAGGAAATTTGAGACGAGAAGAGGGAAAAGGATTTGTTTGTTTGTTTGGCTTTTTTATGGCGCAAGAGCATCTGGACTATACTGCGCCAAAGGGAAAAGGAGGTAAAAATCTTCAAAACTGTGATAAAAGTAGTTAGTAAAAAAAAAAAAAAGAAGAAAATGCGCCTAAAACTGATGTGAATCTAGATTCAGCGAACCATGACTAGCCAGACTGCCCTTCAAAATGGGACAATTATGAGTCTCTAGGGGACAGTGGGACACTGTCGCCCAAAGCGGGACTGTCTTATCCGAATCGGAACATCTGGTTACCTTACACATTGACAAAATTCTACGGCAAATAGATAGATAAAACTAAAAAGAAGAAAAGAGTTCGTAGCCTTTTAAAATTTTCCACCTTGGGCACTTGCCCAGCTTGCCCATTTATAAACCAGGCTTAACACGCTTTTTATATATATTAATAGTAAATGAATGAATAAAGAAAAACTTGAACTGATAACGAAAAAATTCATGCAAGGATGCGTACGTGTTTTTTTCCCCAAATACGCGAAATATACGTAAAAACATCAGAGGCTCCAGGAATCCAAACTAAAACTATTGCGGATTCAAAAAATGTCTCGAATTCACGAAGTCGGAGATTATGGTAGCAATAATTTTGAGTTGTATCTTATTAGTTTGAATAATTATATGAAAAATAGCCGTTACATACGAAATGTTGAGTAGCTATGATATTTCTTTTGTGTAAATCGAACACTACGCAGATTAAATCAAACAACAATGTCAATCAATCAACGTTTATTGGCGTAGTGATACCAACGCCGATGGTATGGCGTGATTAGATGGTGAAACGTTCGAAAGAAAATAAATATTTCTGCCTTCGGTGGGACCTGAACCCACGACCTTCCACTTGCCGGGCGGAGGCTCTACCCACTGAGCTACGAAGGACAATATATAATCTCTTTACTAATATTTATTTTCTTTCGAACGTTTCACCATCTAATCATGCCATAACATCGGAGCTGGTATCACTACGCCAACAACATTGTTGTTTGATTTAATCTGCATGGTGTTCGATTTACACAAAAGAAATATCATAGCTACTCAACATTTCGTATGTAACGACGATTTTTCATATAATTCCTCAAAGTAATAAGGTAGAACTCAAAATTATTGCTACCATATTTACCAACTTTGTGGATTCGAAACACTTTTTTGATTAACATTGATATTTAATAGCTATGATATGGTTTTTTTTTGATTGCTATAAAATCTGAGATAATCTTTGCAATTTTATCTGCGATACAATTGCCTAAGGGCGGCAATTTTATAAATCCGTCACTGCACTTAAGGGTTCGAAATATACTCTATATCTGGCGAGACCGGGGGGGGGAGAAGTGGCATAGGCAGAAAGTTCATAAGGGGAGGGTTATAGGCTTAATGGGAGGGGTTACAGAGCTACAACTCATATATTCCTATGTTGAATATACAAAATTAATCCTAATAGTGGGGGCTACAACCCACAAAATCTTCCCCTGGCTGCGCCTCTGGGTGGTCGGGGGGAATATCGTTATCCGCAGATTTCACATGACTTGAGTGTCCAGATATAACCTACGCGCGAAAGAAACAAGCGTTCAGCTAATTTATCCAAAATCAGTGGCGGATTTATAAAATTGCCGCCCTTACGCACAGCCTGTACTGCCGCCCCCTCCCTCCTTTACAAAGAAAGGAATATTTGTAAAAAAAAAAACCAAAAAAATCCCCATACTCTTGTGCGTTTTGCACGTAAAGGAGATTTTTCATATAATTATTCAAATTAATAAGATACAACTAAAAATTATTTGGTTTATGTGGATTCAATACAATTTTTGAATCCACAATAATTTTAATATGGTTTCATAGCATCTCTGATTTGATCTGGTTGGTAAAAAAAAAGCAAACACAAATATAAAATTGTAATGAAAGAGCGGTGTTACCAAACTAAATAAAAGTTCGAAATCCCACAGTAACTGCGATGGATATAAAATGCGGCTCATATTGCACAGAAAGCCCATTAGCAACATCGACCATCGTTTTGTTTACCTTTAATGACGCCTGCCAAACGTTTCCGTTCTGACTTTCTCAAAGTCAGAAAGTTACCATCAACAACTAATGGCAATTTCCATGCGTTGACACCAGATACATCCACTTTTGGTGGGAAGTATCGGATATTGTAATGTAAACAATATGGTCATTTGTCAGGAATTTATTTGGAAGTCATAAACTGGGGGTGTTCAAGATTTTCAAGGGTGTGTGGATTTTACTTCATTATTTGTATTAAACACATTGTGTGTTGAGATTTCATTAGCGGGGGAGTATAAAAAAATCTGGAGGGTGTTGAGAGTGTATATAAATCCCTGCCATATGGTCATATCTCTTCGTCTTTCGATTCTGTAGTTTGTATTTGCAGGCAAGTTAAAGTAGTCTCCTATATAATCGCTGTTGGGGGAAACAGGGCAATAATTAAAACGAAACGTTATTTTCAACATCGTCCAATTTGGAAAAATTTATTCTTAAGCTCTTTTTGACGCCGCCCCACGAAAAGTGCCGCCCTTAGGCCTGTGACTTTTGTGTCTACTTAGAAATCCGCCACTGTCCAAAATGAATAATTTTAGAATAAAATATAATTTATAAACGTAAATATAATAATTAAAAACAAAAAGTAGTACTCACGGTAAATATAAGGCTTCTTTCAAATATTAAAGACGGGCCCAGAAACGAAAACATGTTCATGCCTCAAATTCATCCAGAATGATGAATTTAAAATTCCAAAAAGGCATTCCATTAGTTTCTGTTGCCACAGATAAAACACAAAATTCTTATAATTTAAACTTGCGTTTATTTCTGATTCGCAGGGTTGCCATTTATAAATCGAAATTCATATAACTTTTTTTGTTATATTTCTTTATGTTGTTGCCATTTCCGAATAATTAATATAAACATATATATAGCATTAAATTTCGCAAACGACAGCGATTTCTTTAGAAGGAAAATAGTATTTCTTTGCTACACATCACATCGTCTGCTCTCAATATCTTAGGAACAGATTTTTCACGCACACGAAAACACATATTATAGCAATGAACAATAAAAGCTTTAATACCTCGGAGCGTAAAGAAAAAGAGACTTCTAATTTTACCAATTAAATGAGGAATAGCCCGTTATCTCTACTGTACCAACCTTCTTATGAATATAGTATTGTCAAAGATACTTTATACTACAAAAACAAAGGTAAATAATGCAAAACAAACAAACAAATATGTTGTATCTGTAAAATTACACACCATAGAACGTTAACAAATACAATAAAATAACAGAGAGTGAGAGAATTTAGGCAAGACGGGACTTGTGAAGGGTGGCCGCCGAACTATGCGCTGTATTCCGAAACAACACAAATACAACAAAATAGCCAAAGAGGTAAGTAAGTTTGCAGATAAATTCTTAGGAAAGGTGGTAACCAAATAAGTACTATTGCACGTATAAGGATTCTACCAATAAGGGCCGGGGACAGGATTTACGGGGGCCCCAATTATTCAGTGGCGCAGAAAAGGGGCTCAAGCCCCCATTGGATGTTAAAACAGGTTATTTTCACATACTTTATTAATATATAAACCGTAAAGCCGCTTGAGCCTCCCAAACCATAATTTTTGAATGGCTACACTATTGCAACTAATTAAGTTTAATAAATTGAGTATGTTATAAACGTTTTGCAACTGTCCCCTTATTATCCTGAGCCTTTGGGCATTTGTACCCTTTGCATCCAGCTCCGCCACCAACTGGAAATTGCATAAAAAAAGTTTATCAAAAACTTTTCTTATAAAGCTAACGTTTTTTCTATAAAAGCCCATTTTCCAAATAAAGTTAACGCTGCCTGTTTTTTAATGTTGAAAATGTTTTTACGGACGTCAATTAAAAAAAAAAAGCGTCACATTTTATTTTGCCGCATCTTAATAAAGGTAGGAGGCTGTTGTTGCCACTGTATTGTAGTTGTATCAATAATACAGTATAATTATTTGCCTGTTTCGATAGATATTGAATCCGCTATTTCTTTTGCAGTATTCGTTCATTTTCATTCAAGTTTTGATGGGTATGAACGTCGTTTTTCTGTTCAGCTTAAATTCGAATATTATTCTTTATTCACCGACGACTAAATCGAAAAGGAAACATCTTCAATGTTATTGAATACATTTTCAACGTTCTAATATTCAATAACATGGAAGATTTTTCCGTTTTCAGAAAACACGAGCATGGGAATCAAAGAAAGTGCTTCCTGTTTTCTCCTGAATTGCGCAGGCACCTATTTTACCTTTACAAATTAAACCTTTTTCCATAAAAATGAAGCAAAATATGTAATAATTGAGAAACACCTGTGAAATATTAAAATATGGGAATGTGATGTTTTAATAACTGCAGTTTGAAGGTCATAAACTATAGAAGTCTCTTTTCGACACCATATAGAGTCCAGATTTCGTTACTGGGCTTAGGTGCATTTTTTTTTCCCCTTGGAAATCCTAGTTTTGATGTGAGAGACAAAACAATTTGAGATAACGAGAAAACAGAATGTAAATTGAATCAGAAACACATGAAGAATACTATAAAAAAGAAATAAATCATTTAATAGTAGTACGTCTGACAGTCATTCAGAATATTAATTATTTTTTGGAAAAAACAACAGCATAGGGTCTTACGGTTGACACTGAGGTCGCGAGATTGCTTTCTGACGTGAATGCGTCTGTAAAATCATTCCAATATTGGATGACATCTCAGGAATCTCGATGCAACGTTTGTATGTATATCCAAAACCATTAAATAATTCCGAAATTGCAAGCCTGACTGGAATGATTTTTCTATCATTCTAACCGGTATGCAGTTGTATTCACACCAAAACATGAAGTAACCGCTGAGCAGTACGTGAGGGGCGTGACTCGATGCAAAATGGACACTTGGGGCTTCTGCGGAATTTTCCAATCAGTATAGCTCATGATTCCGAGCAGCTACCAAGCTGGTTTTATATTTAAACGATAGATCTCCATTACATCTATGATTTCAACGTTAACTCTAAAACAACAAACCTGATTTAGATAGTCAAAAAATGATAACAAGATAAAAAAAATTAAAATTTTCAGTGTCAGCTAGTTTCACTAGCTCAAATACCAACATGAAATGCGAAAGACGCATAGCATTGGAAAGAGTGTCTCAGCAGCTAACTCGAGATATACCATGGTCAGTGGCTGAAAGGCTGAGGTGGCGAAGGGTATGCAAAAATGTGAACATGGGAACGAGCCAATATGCCGCAGCATACCCCTACAACATTGGATCCGATTACTCCTACATACACCGCCATGCATACGTTTTACACCTCCTACAACACCGCCATGCATGCGTGTTAAGCAAAGGGAAGGGTTTTAGGCCCAGCAGTCAATATGGGCATCTGCGGAAATTTCCAATCAGTATAGCTCACGATTACGATCAGCCACGGCACTCATTTTGCTTTCAAACGATAGATCTCCTCTAGGGCTATGATTTCAACGTTGACTCCAAAATATTGAATCAGTTTAAATAGTAAAAAAATTATAACAAAATAAAATAATTAACATTTGCAGTGTCAGATGAAACTAGTTCAAATGTCAACATTAAATATGGAAGTTACATATTATTCGAAAGAGCGTCTCATTAGCTATCCAGGGATATATCATTGTCAGTGGCTGAGGCGGCGAAGGGTATTCAAAAATGTGAACAGTGGAACGAGCCAATATGCACAGTCCCAAGTTCAATAGCAGTTTTGCAAACACCCCCCCCTTTTTTTTCGTTCGATTAAAGCAATATTTTTGCTACAAAACAAGAAACCATTCGCCACGTGGAGGAAACAGAATGTGTATTAACCAAGAATCAAAATATCTTGTACATACATAGTATAAATAAATTTTTCTGCTGAATTTCAGTCAAAAGATTTTCTGGTGACGGCAGTACTAAAGTTATTCGAACATGAAACTTGAAAAAAATTTGCAGAAATTAGGCAGTAGGAAAAATCTAAAATCTGTAAAGTCATTGAAAAAATTAAAATTTGCACCCTGATAAAATTACTGTCCTAGTCATATTACACTTTATAGAGAAATTTTTTTAACTTAAAAGCAATATACCTACCTACCTTGTTTGGCATTCGCAGAACTTTTGCTTGCTTTGTAATATAAAACCCAACTAATCCATTTTTGAACTGAGGTCATGAAACTTTTTGTGAAAATCTAACATACTTTTTACAAAATTGCAGATCATTTAAAAAATATAAAATGTTTGAATCATTACCCTTGTTTCAAGGACACAATATTTGTGCAACAGAGAATAAGTTCAATTGTGGCCTATTAATAAGAAATAATGATTGAAGAAGAGTATAAGTACTGAAAAAACACACTGTATGCAGTAAACTGTCCATAACATTATTATTGGAAATAGGAAATGGTATCATTGTAGACAAGGTTGTACCAGATACATTATGCATTATGTCAAGATCCTGGAAGTATTGTATTTTATATATTTTATCAATATTCGATTATTATTATTATTAACAGAAAGATTTCACTGTATTAGTTCAATAATCGCTTTCAATTTTTTTGTAAATATGAAGTGGTCTTGTTACCATACTAAGCTGCTGATCCCTTACAAGTATCCTGGGTTAATCATTGTTAGTAATAGCACAAATAATGTATAGTAGGTGATTAACGAATGCAGTTTGTGCAAAGACTATGTTCACTACACGAATTATTTGTTAACCGATTAGCAATTGACCGAAGATTTTTTCAGAACGTGATTGATAGCTGCTTCTTATGTTGGTTCTGTAAGGAGTTCATTGTCACAACATAAAAACCCGTTGCAAAAGTGTTCATTGTCAGATTCGTTGGCAGTCCGAAACGAACAGTTTGTTAACTGATCATTAGAGCGGTTCTCATTTTCAGAGTTCTAAATTTTCAAGCTCACTCCCATTAAATTTGTTTCAATATGTCTAAAAAAATAATTATGGCAAAATTTAATCAGCAATAAACAATATTTAAATGTAGCTCAAGGAAGCTAAAGTTTCACAATTTGTGGACATCATTTTTTGTTTCTTTTACTATTATTATTTACTTATTATTTTTTTGTCCTTGCTGTAATCACATTATGAAATTGCTCATTGGAAAATTATTTCAAATTTCTTTAGGAACTTTTTCACGTCCAGAAGTTTATTTCAATGATTTTACGAGTTCAGGGAATTAGTAAACAAACGTTTAAATCGGGTGTGAAAGATAACATTTATCCCTTGTACAAGATGTAAAACAAGACCTTTTAGAGTTCGCTGCTTAACAAGAACCATCACTTATAGTAAGAAATAATTAACGAAAGTTCTTTAAACTTGCCATTACTTTTCTTCGTGGGACACCTGCTACAGGCATTCGTTTTAAGCACCCAGGAGTAAAGCAGCATACTCGTTGGATGTCTAAGGTGATATATTATTTGAAGATGTATATCTTTAAATCCCAATTCAAGCTCACGAAAAAGGAGGAGGGTGATTTTTGCAATGTATGTGTTTTCATAGATCATATTTTAAATTTAAAGCATGAATGACAGCATTAATAGCAGAAACCTCACCCTATAATGACTTTCTGTTAATGGATAGTTTGTTTGACTATTCAAAGATGCATCAAGCTATTCCAAAAGCTTCATTGGAGAAATCTGCAAAATTTTTGTGGCATTTGCTAGAAGATCTTACTGCACTGCCCTTTTTCAATAGTCATATGCCTATCGTAACAAAATAGAAGGTAGTTGAAGTCCTAAAAAACCAGAAAGGTACTAAGTGTCCTAAAAAGAGAGTAACAGTTCCCCTTGAAACTTTCTATGAAAAGAAGTTTGAAGAATTTGTTATCAAACAATCCTTCAAGCTGTTTGAAGAAACGAATATCCCATATGGATTTCGCCATGTAGATCCTGAATACTGGAACATTAATTCTGATTATTGTACTGCCTTTAAATATGTGCAGGTTGTAAATGTTCAGACTGAGAGGGGTATTGCTTTGATAAAAGAATACACTGAACTGTTACTTGAAGTGAACACTGAAGCCCTGTGGTGGCGCAGTGTGGTAACGCGTTCTCCTAGTGCGCCGCTAATCCGGGTTCGACTCCCAGCAGTGCAAAGAACGCTTACTCAGAGATCTCATAAAGATCGCACTGCTCACTGTAGTCCGGGGTTTGGTTCCCTAGGCCTTAAGAGGTTCGGATTCCTCGGAAAACAGTAGGTCCCGGCGCAGCATGACCACTGTAGTCTTTGAGTCGTAAAACTATAAACATGAAGTGAATCTCAGTTCCAGGTTTTGATAAAAGTTGTGCAGGACCACTGAAAAGCCTATACGGATAGCAAAAAGGAGGACCTAAAAAAAAAGTATCTAACTTTATATATAGCGTGATTCAAAAGTCAGTACCCCCCCCCTATAAATTTTTTGATGGGTTCAGGCAGATAAACATCTTTTTGCCTTGTGTCCGACTCACCCCCAGCACCAGGGGTGTCCCATGGAAGGGCAACTCGAAAATTTCAAATGGTAACCTCCATCGAGTAATACTTTGTTTTGAAGGTCTCGTCGAAAAATAATAATGACGTTCATAGTATGGTGCTATGACACCCGTAGCACTAACGATGTGTCCGCAAAGTTCAAAATCGATCTTTATTCTCCTGGCTTTTGCTCACACTAGTAAGGTCATAGGCAAATGATGAAAACTGTAGAATGTAAAGCAATGTGTGTTCTATTGGCAAAATTTTTAGATTTCGTCTCAGCCTACTGAGGAAAGTTTCAAGGATCGCTTAAAAATATCAATATTCTAACCCTCAAAAATTTTTCCATAGCAACAATAGTTTGAAATCAAACATACACATCCTCACAAAAAGTATTCCTTTTTATACGAACACACTTTGAAGAAATGGCTCGTACACTCAGTTACCGAATGGATGCCATTCATTTTCAACATAACAAGTTTCCAAGAAGGTGGATCGCCATCATGGGTTCATGAAATGGCCACCTCATAGCTCAGCTATAACACACTTCAATTTTTCCCTTTGGGATCATTTGAAATCAATAGTTTACGAACAGCCACCTGAAAATATAAATGTGCTACACCAAAGAATATGGGATGAGTGCCATAAAATTACGCCACACACTTTTCAAAAGTTCAGAGAAAGCTTCAAGGCCCGGCTTTATATCTACCAAGAAGTGTAAGGCCTTCAGTTTGAGCAGCTACTTCATTAAAAGGTAACTTCTTTTCTTTCTTCCATTTTTTAATATTTTTATTTGAGAGTTTGAATATTGATATTTTTAAACGATCCTTGAAACTTTACATATTGGATTAATACGAAATTTAAAATTGTTACTGATAGAACACACATTGCTTTACATTCTGAAGTTTTTGTCGTTTGCCTACGACCTTACTAGCGTGAGCAAAAGCCACGAGAATAAAGGTTTATTTTGAATTTTGCGGTTACGTCATTGATGCTATAGGCATCGTAGCACCATACTGTAAATGTCATCATTTTTTTCAAGACGAGACCTTCAAAAGAAGGTATTACTCGTTCGTATTTGCCATTTGAAATTTTGGAGTTGGCCCCCGTGGGGCGCCCCCTGGTGCTGCTGGTGAGTCGCGACACAGAACAAAAATTATTTCCTTTTCAACAAGCAACTTTCCCGAAACGACGTTTATCTGCCTGAACCCACTAAAAAATTAACAGTGGGGGGACTGACTTTTGAATCACCCCGTATGTAGATAAATATGCCACATGTGTTAAAGAAATTCTGAAATGTAACTGATAAATTTAATATTGAAACACAATCATTTTGGTTTCATTTAGTCAGCATTAGCACGATTTAATATACACTCTGGAAACTTCAATGGCCTTGAGTTACCTTTAAGTATTTTTTTTTATTCATCGAAATTTTCCCAAAATTTGTTTTTTACAGAAAAGCAACAAATTTAGATGGCGAGACTTATAAGAAGAAATACTACTTATATAGAAGAAATATAAAAAAAAGAAAAAAATCACTCTTTTAAGGATCACTTTCAATCATTTTATGATTAGTATTTAAACATAGTTTATTTTTTTTTAATTGCTTCTCTTTCCATTTACTTTCCTTTTAATTGAAAATGTGCATTCAAAGAAACTTTTAAACATAGGGACATTGCACAATCTCATTGTCTCCAGCTACCTCTGTTTTTAGGTGAATAACACAGCTTGTTTACATGCCAATAACCTACAGCAGCAAAAAACGAGTCTCCTCTACAAAGGTAAAAAAAACAAATCTAAAAAAGTAAAGACAATGATGAATGAATGCTAAATTAATTTCTCTGTGAACATGATTTTATTTATTTACAGATTTATACTTTACGTAAGAAGTGAGATGCTGGAAATACCACAAAATAATCTTTCTGGGCAAAAATATACAATGTAAAATATAACAAGTTTGAACGCGTGATTTCAACATATAAATGAAATTTTTAAAGAACAATTTAAAACAACAAAAAAGCATGCTTTAGATTCTTGCAAAAATACATAAATTGAATCAAAAACAATCATTTTCATGCTCTCTGCTAGGAGTGAAACATATGATGACATTGTTTTTAAACAGAAGGTTATTAACGTATCTTGAATACTCCCTAGCAGAACAGTTTGTAGAAGAAAAGTTAAAAAAAACAAGAAACAGTTATAGAAATCAAATACTTAATTTTTTTTTACAAAACTCAAAATAATTTCAAAAGCCCTAATGCAAAAAATTTACATGAATGATGATAGAAGTAAAATATGAATCGCATAATATCCAATAACATCAACCAAAACTAATCTCAAATTTTCTCCAATGTACAAAAATCTGTAAATTTTAAATAAACATATATATACATTGTATGCAAACTTCTACAACGTGCAACTGGAAAAGCAGGTGAATGATCACAGAAATATGATAGTGTGAAATATTTGAAGAGATCATAGGTGTATGCAGAAAGTTCATAACGGGTGGGATATAGGCTCAATGATGGGATTCATGAGCTACAAAACATATTCCTATGTTAAATACAAAAATTTCATTGCAACGGGGGAGGTTACAACCCATATCAACATCCCCCTGAATATGCCAAAGTGGAAAAGATGTACTTCACTGGTCCTTAAAGTATTTTCCTCCTCTGATATAATACACTTCTGATAATGTTCATTCATATAACTGTTGGAAACTTCTAGAAAAGTCCTTATTCTATACTGATTTTAGTTCCTTCAAATCAAAGCAACTTGGCGTGTGTGAAATGTTGGCCCCTTCACCGCAGGGAAAATTGGGAAGGTGGTACAAATCAGTACCCAATCTTGCCCCATCAGACTCCTTTCGTTCTAACACTGAAAACTGCACTGATGGTGCACGATTTTCCTTTCATACATCCCAGCTGAGGTGGTGAGAGAGCTAAAATATTACAGAAGGAGGACATTTTTAGAAGTTTCCAAGAGTTATATGAATGTTGCCAGAAGTGCATTATATCAGAGGACTTACTTGAAGGCTAAGGAGTTGCATCTTTCAAATACAGTAAAACCTCCGAATAACGGTCACCCGCGGGACTCTGCAAAGGTGACCGCCTTTGGAGATGGCTGTTATTTAGAAGTTCAGTATAAAAATTAATTTTATTTATTTTGATTTTTTTATACTGAACCTCTAAATAACAGCCACCATAAAAGGATGGTCGCCTTTGCAGAGTCCCGAGGGTGATCATTATTCGGAGGTTTTATTGTATTACGCACAGATTTCCGTGATTATTCACACGACTTTTTGGTCTCACCTTGCATAATATTAAAAAAAAACAAAAAACCACATATAAATAATTATACAGGGTGATCCTAAATTATTGTCAGTATTTCTGTGGCTTATAATTTTAAAACTGGAAACAAAATAAAACTGCTTACAGAATATAAAAGCGTAACATAAAAAGTTTCATTTGGCGACGATGCGGTATATACACATTGCCTTAACTTCCGTTCTGAGCATGGTGGACCACTACCATGGCTTCTGCACTCAACCTATATTACGCTCGCTTTCCTACTGGAGGGACATTGTTTACAGTAACCCCAATACCTTCTTCAATTAAACTAAGACCAGAATTGTTTCTACAATACATAGAAACATAGTACAAATGCTAGAAAATCCTTCAAAAGGTAAATCAATTACTACTTTAAAATTTTACCTACTAAATGCTGAAGTCACTTAGCACTTTGGGGGTATTAATTCTATACACAATAAAACTTTTATATTCTGTAAGAGGTTTTCAATTTCTTGTTTCAAAGTTATAAGCCATAGAAAAACTGCCACTGGTTTAGAATAACCCTGCACTTTCAGTGACATCTTCCAACGGTAGCATGAACAGGAAGATTACATCATTTGTATTATCGACAGGAAACACATTTTACCTGTTCAATAAACATATAAACCGTGAGGATTACTGCATATTCATGTTAGTTCTGCAGTAGTATTTTAAACTGAAATGAACACTCTTTTTCACCTTTGTCAAGACAGTTAACAAGGTTAAAAACACAATCAAAACCACAATCCTTCACTACCTGGTTCACCTTCTTCATCAGAATCGCTAACAACAAGATCATTACAAGCATTGCCTTCTTCTACTTCTTTCTCTGGTTGGAATGCGTACCTTCCTTGAAGAAGGAATTCCGATGGATCATAATTTTCATCTATCATTTCTGAATTTTCATTCTCGGGTACAGGCACTGGGACTTCATATTGAGCTTTGCTTGGTTCTACACTATCTTCAAGTGTTTTAAGGTCGTCGACAAGAGTAAATTCCATGTCATCATCATCTTCATATTCTCCATCTTCATCCCCTTCAACATCCACAAATTCCATATCCTCATCCTTTAATTTGTTCTTACCCCTGGAGCTTGTTTTGTCAGTATCTGAGTAGGCCGAATCATCGTGAGGAATTGAGTTGAAAGTGATAATGGAGTCTGATTCCGCTGCATCAAGTGCAGCTTCTTGGGCAGCTTTAATAGCAAGTTCCAGTTGGGTTAACTGTTCGCTATACATATCCAGGGTCTCATCACATGCATCCACAATTTCTTTTGCTTTCTTGGTAAACTGACTGTCTGGACCATTATAGGCAATGCTATTGTCAAGTAACAGATGTACATCGTCTCGGAACATAACCCGATTCTGGTATTTATGGGATTTGATATTCTTCAAGATAGTGTCTAAATCGATAGGGTTTTTCACTACGTTCTGGTAATCCTTTTGAAATTTTTTACTGACAGGTTTGTGGAAGGGCCATGATTCTGGAATAGTCTTAAGATTCTGTGTGACAATAGTATCCAAGATGTAAGAGAAAGCTACTTGGTCATTGTCATCAAGTAGTGGGTTTATTGCCTTTTCTAACCTCATTAATTTCTCTTCATTTTCAGCAAATTTCTGAAGGCATAATTCCAACATTTTTAATGCAGTTTGACTGAATATACTATTAGCACCATTATACTGGTTGCTATTCTCCACAATTTGATTGACATCCTGCAGAAACTCTTCACGGCTCTTATACTTTTTCTGATGAAGCTTCTCCCTCATTGTTTGCAGGTCCATTGGATTTTTCACAATTTTATGATAATCCGGTACGTTTTTAGCACTCACGGGGAACCAAAAAGGCTGTGTGTCAGGTATGTCACGCATGCTGTTCAAAAGACCTTCTAAGATGATAGTCAGTGTTACAACAGGATCGGTTCTTTGACGATTTACTACTTTAGAATGTTTCTTCAGATAGTCACAATGCATAGCTGTGCCAGCTCTTCTTCGTTTTCTAATGGATACGGCTCCCTTGGGGAATTTAAGGACTAAAGACTTACGACGGACTTCATCAGCATGTTTTATTAGTTGTTTTGAAAGAACAACCTTTGTTTCATCCACTTTCACCAAGTGATCATCTTCTAGGCCAAATCTTTCTTCCTCCTCTTCTTGTTCTTCTGTCATGGCCACTTGAACAGGGGGAATTGGTGCAGAAGGTTGGTACAAAGGACAAGTTTTATTTGTTCTCATGTGACCTATAGCTCCACAGGCACCACACTTCAGTTTCAATAAAGGCTGCTCCTTTTTAGGTTTCTTTTTTGGCACAAAGTGTTTTTCCTTTTCAGCATTTCTTTTTAACCTTCGTAACTGCTCTTGAATTCTTCTGCGTTCTCTTCGAATTTCTTCTTTCTGATGCTCATCCAATGTGGATGCAAACTGCTTTATGAATGCTGGATCCTTTGTTGTACGGATTCTGACATAGGTGTCAATAATAGCTGGCTTACGAACAGTTTCAATGCGTGAAAATTCCTTATTGTCAGCATTACGAAAAGTTCTGTATATTTTTAAGATTCTGCCATTATTGTTAGAGCCCGTACTTCCCAATGATGCACTGTCATCTTGTCTCTCCAACTTCTGTTTGTCCTTGTCTTTCTTACGTCTGTCATCAGTAATGTCTTCACCCATAATAAGTTTCTGTAATTCTCTTCTTTCAGCTTCTTCCCTTTCTTCAACAAGCTGAGAACTTGTCTTCTTGTTGGATAACATGTTTTCGATGTTTTTCCCCATTTCCTCAATGTCTGAATCATCTTCAGTACTTGATCCCTCATCCGTTGAAAGAACTTCCTTTGATGATAACACACGGTTTTGTAAGTCAAATATTCTTTGGCAATCTTCCTTATATCTTTCTTGATGCTCTGCTATACTGAATCTGTTGCCACGAGCAAACTTGCTCATGGCTTCCTCACCAGCTTTGGCTTGCTCTGTTGACAAAGTTCGAACAACATCAATGACTTCCCAACGTGACAACTTTTTAATTTCATCTTCTGGGACATTAAATTTACGTAAAAGTTGTTTAGCATTACTAAGAGAGAGTCTGCGTAGATCAGCATCAGTACCTGTAACAGTTTTTTTGGCTTGCGCCTGGGTATTGCATTCCTCCTTAGATTGCTGTGGTTTATTAGGGATTCGAACATAAGAGAACCCCTCTCCACAACCAGTAGGATCAGCAACTCCAGTTAGCTGCAATAAACATTTTCCCTTCATGGCAGAAATGAAAGCCCTTGTTGTATTCCAGGGTGCAGTTTTAACTTCATCATCCATTTTCATTTGCATTTCTTCATCATTGTCATCTTCAGGGGCAAAAAGGGATTTTTCTCCATAACCGGCATCTTTCAGCCTTTGTTCTGCAGCTAGCATACCATAATATGCACAGCATTGTTCAGGAGAGACCATTGCTCGGATTTCGTCTTCTGTTGGTAACCTAAATTCTGATTTCAAAACCCACCAATTTGAATCCGTGCCAGTTCTTTTAAAATCGGCACAAAGTTTAAGTCGCTTGCGAATACTGCTTTCTGAATGAGATGGAAATGCTTTCTTAATGTCTTCCATTTTTATACGTTTGGGCTTGTCCTTACTTTTCCAAAATAACCGGTATATAAAGACCTGCAGGAAGTCTCGAATAAAATTATTAGCCTTTTTGGAATTAGGTCCAGGCACTTCTGATAAAGGCAGTTGTTGTCCAACAGTGAATATGTTTTCAACCTCCCTAATGTAATAATGTTGACGAGTGCGTATGGTTAAAAAGTCTGTATCGGGCAATTCATGCTCGTAAATGGGTGCTCGAAATAGATTATTTTCAAATGCTTGAATACTTTGGCCAGGTGTTAAAGAACCAAGGAAAGGTGAAGTATGAGCATATGCCGTTTCCCCATATTTATACTCTGGTGCTCCGGCATCCTTTCCTGGCTTCCTTTTGTAATAATTCTTAATTTTTGTTGCCATTCCTACTTGCATTAGGAGGGGTGCATGTTCCTCTGAATATTCACACAAAATCAATTCCCCGTCCCTGCCAGTAAGATCCTCAGCAGTTCTCATGAAGAACATTTCACCACCACCAGTAGCTTGCCTTTCTTGTTCTCGTAGTTTGGCTTTACGCTTGATGTGTTTCAACAATGGTATAACCCCATGGAAGCCAGGTTGAGCCAATGCACCATGAGAATAACGCTTGATCGGAGGTCGATGAAAATGCCGAAGTTTTAATGGGCCCATATGAGTGGGAAAGAAAGGAGCACGTAGCTCAATAGCAGGTATTGAGTGTTGTATTAAATTACCACCAACATTGGGTTTCAGGGCAGAGTCTTGTGTCATCTTAGGGTTATAATATTCATCATTCGAAATGTTAAAAGGATCTTGCTTGATGTTTTGCGGTGGAGGTGGGCTTGCTGGTTCTGGCTCTGATATTACACCAGCTTTGCCTAAAAGGATGCGCGACTTCCGAACCATGTCTTTCTTTTCCTTTACAGGTTCATTTGATGTCACTGAATTTGGGTCTGGGTCATCTGGAATACCAAGAACTATATTCTCATCATTTGGATCGAGTGTTAAAACCCTTGGCTCTGGAATATGCTTCATTGAATCACTGTCCCAGATAACTTCATCTTCCCAATTTCCATACACTAATTCTTCATTTTCAACAGGAAATATTGACCACCACGTATCATCTTTTTCATCAATGAATTCAGTTTTGGTTCCACCTTTTCCTTTCAAACCTTGTTGTGGGATAGGTTTTACCACTGGTACCTGAGTAGTCGTTGCTAGAAGTTTGGCCTGCTGACTAAATGCAGAAGCTGTTCTATTAAGGCTAGATGGTACCCAACCAGCAGCATTGTTTCGGTTGTTTAATTTACTAAGGATTTTATGTTTAACCTCGTCACCATTCCAAATGACATCATCTTCCCACTGAAGTTGTGTAACCATGAGGAATGCATCATCAGAATAATCTTCATTAGACTCGGTCGGCAGCAGCCCAGCAGTTTCATGCTCCTCTTCATTTGTTTTAAAGCCATAATCAAAATGTTCTCCATTCTCTGGAACATTAAGCATATCATACCATAATTGTGCTGGGCCATAACGCCAAGGGGCAACTGAAGGTGATAAGTCTCTAGGTTTAGAAGATTCTGAATGTGAACCATTGCTTTCGGTTTCTTGATAATTCTTCAGTTTCTCTTCATCATCAGATTCAACCATTTCTGGGGGTGGGGGTGAGTGAGAAATATCTAGAGGCCATCCCTTTAAAGCTTTTGAAGTTTCGTTGGAAGTATCATTTGAATCTATCGACTGTTTATCCAATGCAGTTATTGAATCTCCATGCCTCTTTTTTTTACGTCTTCTTACACCACGCCAGATTTGTGGCAAACTTGAGGGCTTTCCAGGTCCAAATAGCCTTGAAAACCGCAATACTTTACCATGTCTAAACTCGGGGAATAGTTTCGTAACATCCATGTGCTTATATTTAGATGGAAGCATTGCCGCCAATGGTGCATCCAATTTTTGTGCTGCTTCCGTCAGTGATGAACCAGTTTTTGTTGCTGAATCTGATGACTGCTTTGGATCACTGACAGCAGATGCATTCTGACTAACATTCTCAGCTTTAGACAATTCTTGAGGCTTAGTTGTTGGTAAAGGTGGCGGAGGCATGAGTTTTGAATCACTCGATGTTACAGGTGGTACAGTAGACTTATCCTCAAGTTCAGCATTCTGCTTTACAGTACCACCTTGGATTTGAGATACCAACTGGGACGAGGGAGATTCTCTTTGAGGGTCATCAGCAAGTTCTGAGAAATCTGAGAAATCAATTGCAGATGGCGACTTAACTTTATATTCATCATCACTCAAATCATCATCACCATCATCTTTTGCAGAATCCTGTGAATCAGAATTCAGTGATTCTACCTGGTCTGTTATCTCTTTAATCTGAGTTCCAATCCCCAGCTGATTCAGCTGGTGGAGATGTCTCACAGATTCGGGATCCAAGAAGTCATTTTCCAAGTTTCCATCATTATCAATATTTCCAAAAAGAAGATGGGTAAGGGAAAATGTCTTTCCAAAGTCATCCTCCTCATCACTCTCCATGATCAATGCCTTTTTTCACTTTGTAATCATAGACAAAATTTTCCACAGAAATATATCCCAGAACAATCTACAATAGACTGGAAAAAAAATTAGAATAATTAAATTGAGCAGAAAAAAATGTGTATTGTTTTACATTAAAAAGTAAGTGGGTAAATTAACTAATCAACTTTCAGATAATTTGCAAGGTTTTAAAACCCTTGCAGATAGGTATTAAGTAAAGTGCAATAATTGTTTATAAAAAAGTTAATTTGGTCACCAAACATTAGAAGTAACATCATAGCTGATTTTTTTAATTAAAAAGCAAAAGAAAAGAAAAATGTTTTATAATATCCAAAACTAATGTTCTTCGAAAACAGTGATTTTTATATAAAAATGAGAAGAACTCATTTAAGAAAGTAATTTTCCGACTTAACATTTTTTTCTCTTTTCTTTTTTTTTTTTTTACTCGGGAGGAAAAAGTGTGAACTACCTAGTGCTGTTATAAATTCTGGCACAAATTTTATAATGTTTATAGAAATAAAAACTAACACATATGCACTTTTTTTCTAATTAAACATTTGAATGTTATTTTCTAATATATATATATATATATATATAAACTTAGAAAGAAAGAAAGACATTTATTCCTCAAAATGACAAAGGAAACACAACTTTGTGCTATTTTGCAATTACATGAAAGCAGTAAGTGGCTATGTGAAATCTTCAACAGACTCTTGAAAAGATATGGTATACACAACAAAACCATTTATAATGCTGTCAATAGATACTTCTATACAGGGACTGCCTGCGACCAAAAAACAACAACAAAAAAACTGGTTGTCCTGATACTGCTAGAACCCCAGCCATGTTGAAAGTACCCAAAGCAAGAATAAGAAGAAACCCATATTGGGTTTAGAAAAAGCTTGAAATTTCAATGGAAGTTTCATAAGAAACTATTGGTCAATCATTAAGAAATTATCTTGGACTCCGGGCAATAAGAAGAGGTACGTGCCATGTGGTGACAGCTGCACGGAAAAGTAAAAGAGTGTCGAAATGCGAGGCGCTACTTAAACGCAGGTGGGAAACATCACCAGATAGTTTTCATGGTTGAAGAAAAATTCAACCACCAAAATGATAGGATAGGACGCAAAGCGACAGTCTGATATTCCGATTCCTGTACTAAAGGCTAAGAGAGCTCACCACCTTCAGTCTGTGATGGTTTGGCTCGGGGTGAGCTGGCAAGAGAAGACTGAAGTGTATTTTGTGGAACAAGGGGTTAAAGTTAATGCCCAAAGCTACCAGGATAGTATTCTGGAGCCCATTGTCAAATCCCCCGAGTACTACTCTCTTCGATGGGAAGCCGAGGATTTTCCAACAGGGCTCTGCTTCTGTTTATGGTGCCAAGATTGTACAAAGATGGATAAAAGACAACATACCAGATTTTATCCGTTCTGAAGAACAGCGGCGTAGGCATAAAGTTCATAAGGGAGGGATTATAGGCTTAATGGGATGGGTTACAGAGCTACAACTCATATATTCCTATGTTAAATATACAAAATTTCATTGCGATGGGGGCGT
>QLNU02015003.1:72654294-72664387 GCA_006491805.2 Dysdera silvatica | reverse complement strand
AAAATCAAAATCCGGGTAATATTAGGATTTGACAATTATATGTATCACTATGTTCATTTTCTATTGATTATTATTACTTTTTAATTACATATAAATTAGAGTGATTCTGTCCATATTATTTGTAAGATATTATTATTCTTCGCAGGGATAACACAATTACCAAATTTGTTCTGGCGCAGTATAGCCCAGATGCTCTTGCGCCATAAAAAAGCCAAACAATCAATCAATCAACCAAATTTGTCAAACGGTGATCAAATTATAAATCTATCGGTCGTCACTGGCGGATCCAAGAAGGGGTACCACCCCAATTTTGAGCCGGGATTATATCATGGAAAATGAAAATTACATGACGCTTGGCGAAAAATAGGAATTGTAAACAAATCGCACCCCGTTTCTAAGTTGAAAATTTTATGGATCCACCCTGGTTAGGCATTAAACCAAAATTGCTATCTATTTGTTTATATTCCTCTTTTTATATAGTTGAAGTCAAGACGTTCTCCTCGTTCCCGCGTGGCCCAATGGATAAGGCGTCTGACTTCGAATCAGAAGATTGCAGGTTCGAGTCCTGTCGCGGGCGGTTTTATTTTTTTAAATGATCATAGCAATAATCATCATTTTAATAATCACGACATCGCGGTTTTGTTATATTTACTGTAGTATTTGTTAACGGAGCGCGTCTATTTGTTTTGAGTCGAACTATCTACAACAATAATTTTAAGATTTTCAAGCATTGGCCTGATGTTGTTCCAAAGATATTATATATATATATAGAAAATCTCAAAAGGTATTGTTAATAGCTTTTCGGGCCAGCATTTATGGCTCAGTAGAGCCCAGTTGCTCTTGTGCCATAAAATCCAAACAAAATGGAATGATCAAATTCATGGTAAAGAGGTTCATTTTAAATCTTTATAGTAAAATTCATTTTTTAGAAGGGTTTACAAAAATAATTCATTTTTATCTATTTATAAAAAAAATAAAAATAAACACATAAGAAATAAACTGTTTAATTAATATACTAAGTTACATCACGTCGAGGCAAGCCCTGCTAGCCAGTAGAGCACGAGACCGTTAATCTCGATATCCCCCTCCTTTTTTAATGGGAATATAATGTCGCTAAAAATGTCTTCATAACGTTTTATATGTTTTATTTTATGTAGACGTATTTTTATTTACAACGTTTTATATATTTTTATTCTATACAAAATTTAAAATAAAAATGGACTGATCAAATATTTAAAAGCAATTTCGAGAAAGCATTCTCAATATCTCTAAATCTGTTGCTGGCAAAATATTAATTTGGATTTAAAAAATTTTACTTAGGCTCTCTTTGAGTATATCAGTGCTATCGACGTACAATTTCAAAATTAATTAGTGGGGGGGGGGCTGGGGCCCATATGATTCTACGCCCATGGCCATTGCTATATTTCAAATAGGGAACTTTAGCCAAAAGGGAAGTCGTTTTAAAGGGATGGACGTCAGAAGCGCAGTAATTCACAACTTAGGGGGTTCAAGTAGTTATGGGGGACTCGGTTGGTTTTAAAGAAGATTATATGATGTGGCCGTAGAGAAAATAAAGTGTTTTGCTATCCAGTGGGGGGTATGAGCTCCCCGTTTCCTATGCCACTGAAGAGCGGGGAAGAGATATCTTTTATAATGAGCGTTCGCGTGGGTTTTCCAAGGGGGCGAGTGGGGGATGGCTTCCAAAACACAGCATTTTATTTTTTCACAGGAATTAACATATAGTCGTTATTTTGAGAAATTACAATTAAACATCTCTTGATGGCCATCCCTCTTCCATCGGCAACCAAACGCCCAGTACAGAATGAAAACGACATACAAATAATGCAAAACCCTATTCGGGACTACCCCACAGCTAACGGCCAGGACTACATGGCCGGTTTCATTAACAAAAAATGCCACGTACTGTTACGCTTTAATCGCTAGAAAAACAAAATTGTACCACCCTCCCCTTTCCTAGATAACCCTGCTTTTCTAAGTATTACTGAGAGTGTTTCTCGCACCTAAGAAAGCAGGGCCGCCACTTTCGGGTGTGCAGGTTGCGCCAGCCCAACGACGCTTGACTAGAAGGGGCGCCATTTCCAAAAAGCAAATAGTAATTTTTTAAACAATGCTTTAAATGGACAAATAAAATGCTTAAATAATGAAACCTACTAGGACGATAAATAATAACAAATCTTTATACCATTTGTGAAGTAAAACTTCGCCGCAAAAATTGAACAACCTACAATAAACAGTAAAGCAATGAAAAAGAGAACAGCAAACAACGAATTAGCCGTTTTGCCTTGACGTTCTATTATTACTACATGAATGGTATGCAGGCTCGAATTTTGGGCTCCTACCCCATTCCGAATTCCATTGATTCGTCCCTTAAATACAAAGGAAAATTGTAGAGTATGTGGAGTGATAGGCATTCATGGTTACCTTATGTTCAATATTATAAGATAAAATAAAGGTATTTCTATGAATATGTTTATTTTATTTGACACTGAAATTTTATTTATTTTTTTTATAATATTTAGGGGTAAGACACTTCCATGAAATTTTCAGATTTTCAAATTAAGATAAATTTTGGGCCCCCCCCCCTCTCTCGCTCGGACAGTTCGAAAAAATTCAGTCGATTAAACATAATCGACTAAGGCAAGTAAAATTTCATGGAGAAGAAAAAGTAAACAAGAACTGTATAAAATTAAAGTCACATAACTAATATATGAGCAATACATGATTTATACATGAATAAAAATGTCAGTTTATTGTAAGCATTAGTGTTTAATACATAATTCATACAAATATTATTAAGTTACAGGGTCAAGCTTCATTTTTAAGGAAAAAGAAAAAGGAATGATGACATTTCTAAGTGCTGTAAAAAAAAAAAAAAAGGAAATCCATTTCGGAACCCCATAAAGCAGCAAAAGCCAGTTTTTTCGTTCGCGGAAACCAAATGATCAGTTCCTAGATGTCTTTTTGCTTTCTTTCCGCGTGTTTTTTCATTTGGTAGGGCCAAATCATATTTTAAGGAAAAAAAAAAAAAAGCGACCTCCCCAAGTCCAGTATCGAACTCGGAGCCCAACACTGTGACGAAGAGTCACACAGAGTCACGAGAGAACACAGAGAGCGATTGAAAATTGGCTATTTGGAATTAGGAGGTAAACTACAAATCGCCAACCTCCAACTCGTCGAATTTCAACTATCCAGCTTCAATTTTCAACTAGCCAAATTGTTGGCGAGTTGGAACGTGTAAATTTTGCGTGTTAAAAATTGGCGATTTGTAAGCTGGAAATGAACTGCAACTCGCCAATTTCCAACTTGTCAAATTCCAATTCGCCAACTTTCAATTTCAACTTACTAAATTTATTGAAAAAAGCAAAACAATCACAGATTCAACGTTAATTGAAACCCGCAGAATTTAAACATCAAACTTAATCGATTTTATTTTATTTGTTTGTTATTTTTCTTCTCTTGCTAATATTCGAACTCAAACTCAGATTGATGTCATGCTAAATAAACACTTTATCGCTATATCACCCAAAGTATAGAGCGAGAAAGTGACGTGTGAATATCTGAATACCCATCGATGTACTTAGCAATCCAGGACCTGTTATAGAAAGTCATCTACACATTTTTCTCTATGGCAGTGGTTCTCAAATGGTGGTCCGCGGGCTTCCGGGGTCTGTGGAACCCGCTCAGGGGGTCCGTGATGCCAATAACATAGCAAAAACTAAAAACTGGGTAGATAAGTAGCGGAATTAACTCAAAGAAACTCCACAGTTTCCAGAGCTCGTTTTGCTTTGACGATGACGTCAGGAATGAAAGCTGATTATAAAAAGTTGGGTGAAAAAGCTTTGAAACATCTTGCTCCCTTTTGTTCGGCGTATCTTTGCGAACAGACATTTTCGATGCTTTGTTACATGAAAAACAAACATAGAAATCGGCGCCATGCTAAACCGGATTTGAGACTAAAAGTAGGAAATATCGAACCACATGAAAAGAACTTTTAAGGGTAAAAAAGAAACACGATTCCGCCTATCGCATTGGAGTTTAGTAGTTCCTGGATATGTTAATTATAACACATAATACATTTTTTCTATAACCAATCATTGTCATTTTCGTGTGGCAATAACACTTACTTCATGCTTATACAAGTCGAACACTACGCAGATTAAATTAAGAAACAATTTTTATCAACGTTTTTAGGCGTAGTAATTAACGCCGATGTTATAGCGTGATTAGATGGTGAAACGTTCGTAAAGAAAAGAAATGTTTTTTGCTTTCGGTGGGGCATGACCCCAAGACCTCCCACTTGCCGGGCGGGAGCTTTACCAACAGTGCGTTCCCCACCGAACGCAAAAAACATCTCCTTTCTTTGCGAACGTTTCACCATCTAACCACGCCATAACATCGGCGTTAATATTACTACGCCTAAAAAACGTTGATAAAAATTGTTGCTTAACTTATCTCATGTTCTTCTTTTTCAGTTGACTTAAAATTATTTGCTTATTAGGGGCTACCACACAGTTTTCTCAAAAAATTGAGAAGCAAATTTTTGATATCCAAAGTAGAGATTGAGTAGTATCGTCTTTTGATATCCAAAGTAGAGATAAAAAATTTCAAAGGTCGGGTGACCGCGGCATGGGTTTTGAAAAAGAGACGGTCCAGGCACTTAGCTAATTGGGAACCCTTGCTCTATGGGGTAATGTAAAATAAGGAAGCATGGATTGTTGAATATCGATTTCTTTAGATTTATATCTTACATATCAGTGATAGCATAACATGAGGATAAGAAGATTGTACCTTGTATCGTTTGTTTTGTACTTTGGAGAGAAAGAATCATAGGAGTGTGTTCCTTACTGATTGCACAGTGGAATGGAATAAAAATTCGAAACCTTTGAAGTTGCCTTTAATTCTCGATAGAGGGCGCTGCCGTTGTGCAGTGGTAACGCATTCGCCTGGTATTTACCCTTACCCGGGTTCGACTTTCAACGGTGCCAAGAAAGGATGCTTACCGGCCAACTGCTTACCGTAGTTAAGAAGGTCGGTTTTCTAAGTCCTTCGAGGTTTGGGTTCCTCGGTAAATTTTAATTCCCTGTGCAATATGCCTTTTGTTGTCCTTGCGCTATAAAAAGCAAACAAACGATTCTGGCTAGCATTTAACCCCTCCTGCCATCATAAAAGAGATCATTATACAATACAAAACGATGCATTTTGGACAGTAAAATATTTTTAAACTAATGCGTAAAAGTGAAGAGAGTTTAAAAAAAAAAAAGAAATAAACGTAAGGAATGTCAAGTATAAGATGGCATCGAAACGTGGTAGATACTTTTTTATTGATTTACCATCCCTAGGTGTTTTGTTTATTTGATAACTTTAAATTAAAATTAATGTTATCAATAATAACCATTATCAATTTGTTTTAGGATGGAAGTCTTCCTATGTTTATATATGCACATAGTATCAGGCAAAAAAGGGCGTTTTGGCTGTTAAATTCGCCACAGTTGAACAATACTGTATTAGCAATAAAATAAACTTCCTTACGGGAGAATATTCTGTTTTTATCAAACTCCCTTCTCGAAATTTTATGCATTGGGGTTTGTGTATTACGGTGAAAGAAAAGCACTGGGGATTTGATTCACCACTCTAATAAGAGCTGTAGGAATTTTATGACGACTTTTCGTGGTATATAGACAGTACCTTATACCAGGGCCTTTACCCAGATAGGGCTAGGGGCTGAGCCCCTGAAAATGAAATCAGCTTGCCCCCCGCTGGAAAATTGTTTTTTCAAAATAAATTATTGTAGAATTTTATTTAGAATTTTTTGTGCTTTGCATGGAACTGTAGTACGTGAGTATAGAAATTGTTCTTTGACGTCAAAATATATTCAAGATAGATTTCTGCGGTAGATATATTGTATGCATCGTGTCTTTTTTTTACGCAAAGGTTTGGCTTCTCATTTACTCGACAATAAGAATAAGGGAAATTATAAATTTTAGTATATCTCTATAAGTTTTTAATGCAAAATTTACCTTAAAAATTTTTTCATTAAATGTATTTGTCTGTTTAGATATTTAGTATTATTAAACATGTTAATGAAATATATAGCAAAACTAACGAATTTTAATCCCTCTGAGTTTTTTGATCCCCTTGTAACTTTCAAAGGTCCATCTCCTTTATAAGAAGCCTCCCGCTATGGGATTGACTTAGATAAATTTATTTTAAATATATTTAATGTATTTTGTTAAAAGTAGTCGAGGTCGATACAAATGTTTTTGATGTTAATAGTATTTTTGATTTTATGGAAACTTTATTAATTTCATATTTTTTTCTTCAAACAGGATATAATAACTAATATGCGAATATCTATTTACTATTGCTCAGACAGCAAATGAAACTGCAGTGCTGCTCAAAAGAGAGAAAGGAACGTAAAACAAAACATTTTACTTTCCTTTTTTTATCAGGAAAAATGCGACTGCAAGGAAAAATATTGAATAGTTCCAACGACATTCTTTAAAAAAAAATAAACATTTATATTTGTTTCACAAATTTTAAAGCAATCGGGCAGCTTTATTTCGGATAGCAGTTGCATCGAGCAATTTTACCATAATTATTTCCTCTGGCTTCAACTTGACTAATGAAGACTTAAAAAGATTAAATTTACTCAGCGATGTAAAAAGACTAAACTAGCGAAAACTAAGAGAGAGAGGAAGAGAAGAGAAAGAGATAACAGCTACCAATTGGGCAGATAAGACGTAATTAATTGAGTTCACTCAGCTGTAAACTAAATGGACTTTTCCAAAAGATTCATTAATTATAAGATTTAAATTAATTACTGATCTCAATTGCATCAGAAAGCCCTGCATAATGAAGATGCATTATTGGTTCCTATACTGGCTTTCGACTTGACATAAAGAGGTTTGCAAAAACATGTCTTTTTCAGTACCTGCTTAATTAGATGCATTTGTAATTCTTTTATTATGCATAAAAATGCATTTATACAGGGTAATTTTTTCTCGGGAGTATTATTTTATATAAAGGAACTCAGAGGGAGAAAGAGAGGAGATTTTAAAAATTGCAAAAATTATGATGTGTGTGCAATGGTTTTTATATGTATCAGTTATTCATTTATGAAATTATGTAATTTGTAAGCTTGTATACTTGACATTTGTAAACTTTTAATTTGTAAGCTTGAATACTTGCAGTTCGTAAGCTTGAATACCTGTAATTTGTAAGCTTGAATACCTGTAATTTGTAAGCTTGTATACTTGTAATATGTAAGCTTATATACTTGTAATCTGTAAGCTTGTATACTTATAATTTGTAAGCTTGTATTCTTGTAATTTGTAAGCTTGTATACTCGTAATTTGTAAACTTGTATACTTGTAACTTTTAAGCTCATGTACTTGTAATTTATAAACTTTTACACTTGTAATTTGTAAACTTGTATACTTGTAATTTGTAAGTTTGTATACTTATAATTTGTAAGCTTGTATACTTGTAATATGTAAGCTTATATACTTGTAATCTGTAAGCTTCTATACTTGTAATTGTAAGGGTGCATACTTATAATTTGTAAGCTTGGATACTTGTAATCTTTAAGCTCATGTACTTGTAATCTCTAAGCTCACGTACTTGTAATTTATAAACTTTTACATTTGTAATTTGTAAACTTGTATACTTATAATTTGTAAGCTTGGATACTTGTAATTTGAAGATTGTGCACTTGTAATTGAACGAGGCTAGGCTCGCTTCAGGTTTTTACTTAGACGAACGAATACTGACACATCTCGTTTTAGTGTCCGCCATCGTCGTTTGTTCACGATAATCTCGTCATGTGTTAGACGAGTTGACGCTGGGGTCTGTCGCCGCAGTTTAAATTCCTCAATGTTGGGTACGTTTCAATGTGATGGACTTCAATTCTTGAGGCTCATCTTCAGTGCGGAAATTGTCGCTCCTCCCAAGAACAGAGTAATTGACCATGCGCAGTGAAGCATTGGTTAGCACAATAGACCACATATGGAGCAGTACAGTACAAGAATCCATGGCGGGAAACTACAAGAGTAGACACCTTATTGTCAATAGTTTCTCGATATCTCTTCCATCTAAATTTAATCTTGAACTCTCAATCGAAAAAGAAATAATAGGATGAGAGATCAAACAAGGTTGGAGGCAACATTGTTAAAAAAAATCTGAAACGGTAATGATGTGCTGGGCATACCGCAAGGTGGACAAACCACACAGGGACAACAGGAATTCTTGACTGGATTCCAAAAGACCATAACAGGCCAAGAAAACGTCTTCAGACTAACGTTTGGAAAGAAATGAGAAGACAGGTTAGGATGGTATGGAAATGAATTACTTAGAATAGCCTTGTGCGGAAAGTACATGGAGGAAACCTTCACCCACCAGTAGACAGATTATGGTTGACTAGGATTATATACTTTTATTTAAAGAAAGTCATAAAAATAAATAACGAACTCAAACGAATTTAAACATAAAAAAAGATCGCACTCTTCTAATTTTATCACGCTCAAACGGCTGTTGTTGATTATGTAGGATAAAAATGGGAAAGAGTTGTCTGCTGTTGCGGCACAGTTTTCCTGGAAGATGAAGGGATGGTTCAAGAATGGACAACAACACGCTCATACGGAAAAAAACCAAAAACCAAAAAAAAACCCAGAAAGATTTAAATGTCGGATTACTCGAAAGACTGCGATCAAGATCAGCAAACAGAAGTACTAAGCAAAAAAAAGCTTAACGCTGCGATTTTCTTACGAGTAAAACGATGACAATGCGTTTCTCACTTAGATGTTAGCTTGTTGCAAACGTAAGAACAAATTTCCAATAGTATGGTAGGAAAAAGTATAGCGATTGTTTTCCAGAGTTTTGTGGAGGAAACTTTGAGGTTAAAATTCTTAATTACACTGTAATACTATATTTGAGAGAGAGAGAGAGAGAATTATGGTTATCATTAGTTGTGATTAATAAATATTTCTCAGAATTAGAAGACAACTAAAGAATAAAATGATTCTACGTTACATATTTTGAACGGATTTTTTAAAGAACATTAAGCAAAAAACAGGCCATTATTGGTACTGATGCGAAGCATAAACTTTGTATGCTAAAACTAAAAAAGTGTATGAACAATATTCTGAATGAATATAAGATACACGATATATTATAAGATATCTATATTTTATATAATATATATAAGGTATCTTATATATAATAAAATATATATCATTAGATAATTTTTCACTTATGGAGCAAAAAATTTTAGCAATGGGTGTTAAGCAGCAGCCAAAAATGCACATTTATATAGTAAACATTTCAAAATGTGGACCGGTACCCCATTGGTGTGGCACGTATGGGAAAAGTGCGAGATATTTTTATATAAAAAAAAGGTTGTATAACATACAAAATGTTTGGATAAGAGTAAAAGAATATTTAGATAGATGATGAGATATCAGATTTTAGCATAGGAAGTTATTAACGAAATATTTGGGACTATTTATTAGCTAAATATTTAGGACGTGTACAATATTGGGGAGTTCAACTTGTAAATACTTATGGGTCGAACTTCCTTCAGTTTACCTTACATACACCTGAATTATTTCTACACTCATATCCACCGCATAAAGGGCGTAGTCTTCCTCCACATCTATTGCAATGTTCAGATTCTATATCTAACCACACCCAAATATTTATGTTAAATTTCTTAGAGATGGAAAGAAATAAAGAACGGAAGAATGAGTACTTATTGCTGTACAACATTGTCTTTATAATGCTATACACGTAGAGGGATTATTTATAATCATAATATTAATGAAGTATATATATATATAAGCGACTAACCCTTCCTTGCGCTGGTTTTGACGATATCTTTTTCATTTCGAGTCCTTCACACCCAATGGGTTCGTTGTCAAGCAACTGAAAAGAGAAGTGATGAAGTAGAAAGTTTTAACTTTTGAACTTCCCATTATAAACATAATTATATGTAATGAAATTCATTATTAAAAATCCAAAAATAATCTAAAAAAAAGTCATGTAATATAATAATCTGAATATATGAATATAGATACAA
>QLNU02015003.1:72622439-72654194 GCA_006491805.2 Dysdera silvatica | reverse complement strand
CTTCGTAAAAATGAAAATTTTTGTAATGACGTATTTAACGTTTTTTTTAGAGAAGTACTGGGACGAAGGGAATTTTAATACATATTTATGTATGCATCAATAGATTCTCAGCTCTTGCCATGTGCCCTGAAATGAAAACGCAGTTCGTTACGCACAAGTTAGTTCTGAAAAAATTTAATTCCCCATTAAAATTTTAAACCGTAAGAAGGTTTATTTAAGCTTGTTTAAGAATAGCTAATCGAACATTAAGCTTTTCTTTTAAAAAAAGGAAACTGAAATAATTCATCCAAAAACAATTTAATGAAGTTACGAAACGCTCAACGGAATACTTAAATACATAATTAATTAATTAAAAAGTGGATCATAACAATAATAGAAACCATCGAAACATAATATAATAGAAATAAGATACAGGGTACCAGGGAAGAAAATTACATAAAAAGGTTAAACACTGGTAAAATAGCAATGAAAAAGATCACTCAAGCTTTCGGACGCATCAGCAGCAGTCCTTCATCAGGAGTAATGACGATGTTATGTTTCTGTCTCTTTTTTATACTTGAAATTTCTGGAAAACCCTTCATCAGAGTAGTCCCGCAGAATGGGAAAACCCAGTGGGAACTAATGAGAGGCCTCCAATAGGAATCATGGAAAAACCCAATGGGAATAAATGCGAAACCTGTACTGCGGCGTAATTTTGGGGATTCCCATACATTTCAGAGTAAGAGTTGTTTATAAGTTTCTGGAAGTGGTTGTGATGTATTAATGGCTTTCCCGTGTAGTTTGTAAGTTTCCCAAGATTCTAAGAAGAGTCTACTATTCTTGTTTGTGATGTGACGGTGTAGTATTTTTGTTGAGTCCCAGTCGGGTTCGTGTCCGTGTTGTAAAGCGTGTTCTGCCAGACGTGAGGCTATGTCTCCTTTCGCGAGTGCTTGTTTGTGTTCTTTTTTTCTTGTTTTGATCATTCTTTTTTTTTACACGTATTATACGTAGGATTTGGTCTTAAGCTTGCTACGCTGGTCATAGTTTAATGAAGATTCCGGACCATTATTCCACACTACGGAGGAACTCATTATGTCACCCTATCAGTGGAAAACCCTTTTCCTGGCTGCTTCAAATTTGTCAATCAAATAGGAATCAGTATTACCGATAGCAGACAGATGCAGTTCCAAATGCTATACTGGTAGCTAATGTAATAATCAACGAAAAAGAACTACCAACGGATGTGCATTCGTTTTCCTATTTTAAGTCTTCTAAAGATTCGTTTATCTACAATATTTAGTGCCGTTTTTATGGCGTTGTGAGTTAAAAAATGGAAAAGAAAGGCACCACGTTTAGACGTTATTTATTTTTTACTGTTAATAATAACTTTATTTCAAAAATGGACTATCCCTGGTTCCCTTAACAGTTTCCATAGCTGTCTAATTTTGCAATTTCTACCTACACCCCACCACCACAATATATATTACACGGCTCACCGAAGGGCCAGGTTCCATCGCGAAACACTAAGTCTTATTAAGCTTTTTCAAGGCTTTCAAGGAAACAAGGCACAAAAGCGAATTTCACACAAAGTACCAACGTTTAGAACGAATAAAATCCTGAATAATGTCTAAAAAGAAAATTTGTACAAACAGTAACAAATTAGATTATTTTTTTGAGTACTTGGACTTTTAGCATTGAACGGAACTTAGAGAAAAATGTTTAAAAAATGAGTTTGTGCCAAAGATTAAAAAAGAAAAAACTTTTTAATTTTCTCAGATGGTACAAGAAGTGGCATTTTGCTACGTCGTTCTTGATGCTCTTTTTGGTGGCTTTTTTTCAGGTCAGGCTTTTTTCTTGATGGCTGTTTTTCAGGCTATCGAAATTTTTAAAAATTTCGAAAAATTTTGAAGCCGGTTAAAAACGAAAAACCAACGTAGTTTAATTGACACAGAAAGGTAAGTTCCTGATGTCTATCATCCCTTAACAAGCTACCAACAATACAAAAACAAACGTTCAGAAACAGATAAATTAAAATATGCATATATATAAATTCAATGATAATTTTATTGTAATTTTTATGATAATTTTATTGTAATTTTTATGATAATTTTATTGTGATTTTTATGATAATTTTATTGTACTTTTTATGATAATTTTATTGCAATTTTTATGATAATCTTATTGTAATTTTAATAACTTTATTGTAATTATTCTTCTTTCAGTATTTTTTACAACTGCATGATAGTTATTATTTCATACCTCATGCTTATTAGTTGAAACTTTAATGTATAATTTTATGCAACTCTGGGATTACAGCGTTGCCTTCGATGGCCACCCTCGCACACCACACGCACATCTTTTCAAATAATCAAGCGTCCATGTGTGTGTTCCACACAGACGCAAGCACGTCCCAGGAAAATAATTATAGTGACTTCATCCTTCATCAGAAGATTTATACCTTGGATGAATTTTCTCAAATTAATTTATTAAATTTATGTCACGAGAACTCCTTTCTGTGTGGTCCCATCACATTACAAACACAAAAAAGTAGATATATTTTGCAAAGCCCCCCCCCCTTAAAGCTACGATTTTTAAATTACTTATTGTTTTCTACATAAACATTATATTTTATAATATAGAGTGTAAATTAAGAAACAATTTTTATCAACTTTTTCAGGCGTAGTAATAGTAACACCGATGTTATGGCATGGTTAGATGGTGAAACGTTCGTAAGGAAAAGAAATGTGTTTTGCATCTGGTGGGGTCCCACGACCTTCTACAATCCGGGAAGGTGCTCTTACCAACTGAGCTACAGACGACAAACACTCAATCTCCCTACGAACGTATTTAAAGCGTACTTTTCGAAACCGGTTATTTCTCGGAATGGGGCAGTACATGGACTGCTTTTTAAACCAAACTGCGAAGAGATCGGTATTAAATTCATCGAAAAGCCCGTTGCAGCAGATATATTTATACAAGTCGAACTTACGTAGATTAGATTAAGAAAGCAAATTAGAATTGATACCGATCCCTTCGCAATTTAGTTTAAAAGTCAGCTCATGTACTGATCCATTCCGCGAAGTAACAGGTTTCGGAAAATACGCTCGTAGGGGGCTTGAGTGTTGGTCGTCTGTAGCTCACTTGGAGCACCTGCCTGGATTGTAGAAGGTCGTGGGATCGTGCCCCACCAGACGCAAAAAACATTCCTTTCTTTACGAACGTTTGACCATCTAACCATGCCCTAAAATCTGCGTTTCTATCATTACGCCTAAAAAAATTCATAAAAAGTGTATCTTAATTTAATTTGCGTAGTGTTCGACTTGTATAAATATACAGTGTATTCTTAACATTTTCCTAAATTTCCTTCATTCCCAGAACGTGTGCCACTGGAATAACCAGTTTTAATTTACTTTATGCAAAATGATAGCTTCTGAAATGAACTCTGAGGACAATATGAATTGATGTCATGCTTGCATGATTTCTTCCACTTGGCAAGCCGTGCTTTTGAACAGGACCATGCTTATGGTGTTAGCGGCCCTGGGTAAAGCAGATTTTAGCGGCCCTTAAAAATGTTTAGACGTACCACAACGATAAAAAGATTGACAAGGGTTTGCATTACAAAATAAATACAATAATTTTTGCCACTCACGTATAGCTCAAACTAGAGCTTTTTTTTTCCTCATTCGTCTAGCGGTCTAAGACACTCCGGGCTAAACGGAGGGACCCTGGTTCGAATCCAGGATGGGGAAAGCGTCTCTTTTTCTCCAAAACGAATAAAGCTCTAGTTTGAGCTATAATCTATACGTGGGTGGCAGAAATTATTGTATAATAAATTCCCCCACGAAAAACTCACAAAAATCTCGCCCCGGAGGCTTTTCTGTGTTGACCATTATTTGGCAATTGTGTTATCCCTGTGAAGGGTAATAATATCTTACATTACAAAATAAAGTTCTTCACTGGTTTAAACGATGTAGGTAAAAATAAAGAGCAGATAATGAAGTTAAATTGAAAATAGGGGATAAAAATTAAATAAAATACGAATCATTGTAATTTATTATTACTCTAATTATTATAATTATAACGAATTAATGAAAAGTTTCTCAATGAACAAAGCTGCTTGTTTTATAATATTAGAACTTACAAAGTAATTTTTCTAGCTTTTTATTCAACCAAGTGTCAGAAGCCATTGCAGTGGCCATATGGCCAGTACAATAAACATAATGTCGTACATGGACTACCGATGCTAACGCATTTGACTAATAACATATGTATTTATTTTGACCACCATTTAGAAGCTGCATTATGGGAAGTATGACGTCATAATCAAAAGATCAATTGACCAAATACTCCATCGAAAATATAAGGGGCTGCAAAACTGATTTTTTGGTGCTTGCATTACACTTTTTTGGCGGCCCTGGGCGGCCGCCCAGCTCGCACCCACCCGCTAAGCACGGCCCTGTTTTTGAAGGAGTGTTTTACTTTTTTCTGGCTGGCAAAAAAAGTAAGATACTCCTTCCATTCAGAATACTTATCATTCACTATCATTATCTATACTATTCACTTATCATTCAGAATAAGTAATTACTCAACTTATGGCAATCGTTTGGTTTACATAAAAAGCATATTTTGATTATATAGTTGTAGCAGGAATAATTTGAGCTATTACAATAGGCTATAATAAGACAACATGGCCAATAACGTAAAAACAGGTCGCTAGTCATACCTTAAGATCAGTTTTATAATCAGCAACAAAAAGTAATAAATGCAATTGTAATAAATAAATAATAATAATTGTAAATAAATAAAATTGTTCGTGGTATGAAAACCTTGTAGAAGAGACAGTAAGAGAGAGACAAGTGCTACTTAAGATAATTATAACTAGACTTTTCAAAATTTTTGGGCGAGGGCAAGCAAATATTACATTCATAACTAACAAGTTTAACATCCGCGTTTAAAGCTGAAACTAGAGCTTGCTTTGGTGTAGGAGAAAAAGAGACGCCATCCTCGTCCTAGATACGAACCAGGCTTTCGTTGAATCTGGAGTATCTTGACCGCTAGACGAACGAGGACATGAAACAGCGCTCTCTTTCTCCATATGTTAAGATGTAAGATATTATTACCCTTCTCAGGGATAACACAATTGCCAAATAATGGTCAACACACAAAGCCACCGGGACGAGTTTTTTGTGAGTTTTTCGTAGGGGACTTTTTTTATTACCAATAAATTTGACACCCACGTTTAAAGCACAAATTCGAGTTTGTTTTCGTATAGGAGGAAAAGCGACACCGTTCTCATCCTGGACGTCATCTCTTTTTCTCCCATACCAAAACCAGCTCTAGTTTGAGCTTTGAGTGTGGGGGGACAAATTTATTAGTAATAAAAAATCCCCCACACAAAACTAACAAAAAATTCGCCCCGGTGGCTTTGTGTGTTGACCATTATTTGGCAATTGTGCTGATCTTGAGAAGGGTAATAGCGTCTTAGACATTACATTTATACGAATGCATTACAATATATATAAAATTGCAATTTAGTTAAAATTATTGGGGGAGAATTCGGATTCTACTTGTCCTTATAACTCTACGTCTATGCTTAAGATGTGATAATAGATGCTTACTTATTGTTTCTACGTTATCACGGTATTTTGCTACCGCTATTAATATTGTACCATCAGTATAATATTTTTAATGGCCGACAGTTTTCTTTTCTTTTCTCAACATTGTATTGATGTAACAGCTGGCCCAATGCCTTACAAGAAAAAGCAAAGCCAGAAAATTTTTAGATGGGATATAAAACTTGCAGTCGATCGTTCAATCGATATTTCCGTCCTCATTGAATTTGAATTCGAAAACCATTATTTATATTTCTTTCATATAAGTATTTTTAAAATGATCGCAGATGGGGAAAACGAATGCCTCGTTTGCGGCACACCTGAATTTCTCATCTGGGAATTACTATGTGAGAATATGTTTCACATTCTTTATTTTTATAAATATGTATTTTTTATATATATATTTATCGGTTTAAGATTAGTTCACAAGAATTTTCTTCAGTTTCAACCCCCCAGAGTGTATTAATGTAAATTATTGGAACCTAGTTTTGAAAGAAGGGTGAAGTGAATAGTGTTGAAACGATCTGAATAACCATTACTTGGGAATCATTGCTGCATAATGTTAGATGATATACAGCTCCTCCATATTTTGACATTACTGTTACTGAATATTTAAGGCATATCTTGAGAGTTACGAATCCATAACTTCCACGTTTTGGGAAAAAAGGAACTTCAAAGCAGTATTAAACGAAAGTGAGCAAAAATTAGAGTATAGACTACTGAAAGCTTGCACCTTAAAGTACAAAAGTTTGTATTTAAGGTACAGACCTAGTTTGGCCATGTACAGACCTAGTTCAGGCCATACCTAGTTTGTTCCATGGTTGAGAGACTTCAGGCTATAATCAATGTTAAGGATGATCATACAAAATATTGAAAATAAACGGGTGCTTGCAAATAATTTTGTCTTCTCTTAAAATGTAATTCATTTTACTTTTGATATAACGTCCATGGGCGTAAATTTATATGGGCCCGGGAACCAGGGCTTGATGAAAACGTTGGGTGTGCAAGTATTTTGCACACCCCCTGTATGCTGGTATCCTGTATATATATATGCATACATATATATATATATGCATACATGGTTGCCAAAAATAAATTTGAATAACTTAAGGAGTTCCAATAATGGTAGTTATTGTAGCATTTAATTAAAATTTAGGATCTTGGTGTTATTTAGTATGTGATCGCGATTTATGGAATCGAAATCGCGCCATACTTTTACTGACTTTGGAAATTTTTGAATGGCATCACGCAAATTGTCTTACGTTAAAATGACAAGCATTATAAAAAACAGTAAATAATATTACATTTTCTCAAATTGAAAAAAGACAGCATAGGATACGTTTTAATGTGAAGAGAGAGAGAGAGAGAGAGAAATTAAAAAAAAAAGTTAACGGTAGCGTCTATAATCATTTCTTTTTGTTAAAAAGTCCTGTGTGTGTACGCAACACTTCTATTGCAGCTACAGATATTTCAAGTTGAAATCTGTCAGAGACACAGCTCGTACATTCAATTCTCCGGATCAGATCTTGCTCGGTTTGAACGGAATATGAACGTTGACGTAAATGGAAACTTCCACGGAAGACGCTTAATTCTCCTGCGGCATTGCAGTCATCGATATAGTAACATTTCCCGAGTTCTCAATGTCGTTTTTATGTGATAGTCATCTTGCAAAGTTTCTACATGTCAGTTTTACTCTCGCCTTTAAACCGGGCTTCAAGTGACGTCATTTCACCTGCAGTGAACGCAACTGAAATACAGAAGTTCTCAAGCTTGCGTTTTTGCAAAAGACCCTGAGCATTGTTACAGTTTTCGGGTCATCACCTTCACCAAATAATGCCAAAACTACCACAGGAACGCCTCTTTCGAAAAACTGAATTCTTACATTGGTTTCTCCAGAAGACCCAATTTCTGGAGACGAAAGCCAAATAGCTGAAATTTAGATTTTGGAAAATCATGATCCTGAAACAGATCGTCCAATTTTGTCTGGGCGATAAAGAAACTGGGGTCTTTAGCAGTTTGAAACAAGTAAAATCTTATGGATAAACATCCACGAGAAACAATTAAAGAAAAGCCTTTTTGCGAAAACTGTGTCTGCTGGAAACTTTTAGATTCGATTCGGATTCAATACTCTTAATTCTGTAAAGAACAGCCATTTTTTATGGAGGATTTTCACGCCAACTGGTGTAATTACCAAAGTTCGCTAGATACCAAAATGTCATTTGAGAAATCGGGAAAGAACAGCAGCTCTTCAGTAGAAAATTATTACCAGCAATATTCGAATAAGGAAATTTCTTTCAGTGGAGAAAGGAAGATCCCCATTTCAGAACAAACAAAAAGTTAAGGACAATCAAATTTAGAAAACACAATAACAATAGAAAAAGCAAGTTTGTGTCAAAGACATATATTCGCGTAATTTATTTTGAAGAACTAAGAAAACACAAAATAACATGGCTATTACAAAAGAAATTACCCTTCTAAAAGTAACAAATAATTTCGAAGTACCTTTCAATCAATAAATATGACACTCATCCCCAGAAACGTGAGAAAAGGACAAAGTGAAAATATAGATTATTGTTTTGCATCTAAAATTATGGGATAAATATTTGAAATAGCACTTCTTAAGATCCTATTAGTTAAGCTTTAAAATCGTCAACCAGAAGCCCAGTGTTTTCCATAAATTATATTTATCTAAAAGAAGACGCAGGCTCAGAAATTGGAAAGCATAATAAATTAAGATCCTTTCCGTGTTATTCACTGAAGTGAAATGAAATGATTAAGTTCGCCATTTTAAATTGACTGATTATGGATGATTACAGAGAATCTTTCGAAGAAAAAAAACCAAGCCGACGAAATAAGCGAAACGTTATTATTCATAAAAAGCACGAATTTTTACAAAAGGTAGCGGAAATTTGAAGTAAATAAATAATGGGATATTTTCACATCTGCCTTATTTCCCAAATTTGTGCATGTTTCACAAGAAAAATTAAAAATCGTTAAATGTAATGGAAATTAATTGATTGAAAGAACACGGAGATTGCAAGTAATTCTTAAATTAAATAATTTTTACACTATTTTCAAGAGAAAATAATAAAGATATCCATTGGTTCTTCGTGCGTTTATAATTTAAAAATCACTTTCGAATAATTTTTTTACACGTTCGCTGTTGAAGAATAAATTTGAAATTGAAATTTTTAAATTATGTAAACTTTGGCTCAGAATAGATAGCTTACTCAAGAATCAAAACATTTAACGTGTAGTATGTTCATGCCCCGTTTTGCATGTTTATTACGTCATGTGTGGTAATGGCCACACATGTCCATTAGTGCATAAGCGAAGTCCAACCGAGGTGAGATTAAAACCCACTTTCGCTTGTCGTACCAATATATTAGGATCGACTGAAGAGGTTGTTTAGGTTCTCTTTTAAGAGAACAGTTATGCGAATAGTTCACGTTTAAATGTAAGATGTAACCTCACAGATTGTTAATCCGGTTGTGTTCATTTAGTCAATAATATCAATAATCATTTACTATCGTTCACGTTGTTCTAATCCTGCTGAAGTTAATAAAAATCTTTTCAGTGCACATGTAATGTGTGATTACTAGAGCAAGTGATTCTTCAATCAAGTACGTGAGTATTCTTTATAGTTATCGGACTTACGTGACTGGATTTTGAGGCACCGGATTATTTGTATTCTCATGTTATAACGAGAATGGTCAAAGACTACTAACGGTGATATGCATTACCTGAAGATGACACGGATGTTCGGTTCAGAGGCAATAAGCAAAGGAAAACACGTCGAACTACTCACTTACTGAAACCTTCCTTCTAGAACAATGAAGTCAAGGTAATTGTAAACTGCTATATTATATAGAACTAAAGCACTACCATATCCTTGCGCCATTGGAATAACCCACCAAATGCACATATATGCTATTGCACATAATGCGGGCTCTAGATATGACAGTAGCATTTAATCATTCTGCACTCATCTTTGAAGTGGCGCATCCAGAATATTCCCACGGAGAAAGAAATTCCCTCCAATATTTCAAAGAATTTTGTTCTGCTGAATGTGCATAGCCGTGGAACGCGTTATACAAAATTATTGTCTGACAAATGAAATCTGCAGCAAATCTTACAACGATTAAAAAATTGGACGAAACTATACTAATAGTCTAAATGAAACTGTTGAAACTCTTTTGGACTACTTTGTTTCAGATGACAATGAGACGACAGATACAAATTATCATAAGTATTGTAGACAAATAGTGAATGATGAAATCTCCACGGAGGACGACCTCGACTTTACTTTAAATGAAGTACTAACTATAGTTAGAGGTATGGACTCGGAAAAAGTCTCCGGGCGTTGATGGAATATGCAGCGAAATTCTAGATAAAACCATTTGCCTTCTTCCCTTTTCCCATGTGACACTTTATAACGAGTGCCTTATCCGAGGATTTTTTCCCAAGATATGGAAGCAGAGTAACATCAGATATTTTGTTAAACCAGGTAAAGAAAATATTGAAGGACCCTCCCAGTATTGTCCTATCAGTTTATTGCCACTTAGTGGAAAAGTACTTGAAAAATTATTAATAAATAGCAAGAGACAGTTGAGCGTGGATTAATACGAGTTTACAGCGCAAAAGAGTAATACTGATGCTACCAGTAAGGTTAATAACTTTATTCAGTTTAACTTAATAAATAAAAGTGCGATTCTAATTGTCTTCTTCGATGTCAAAGGCGCCTTCGACGCTGCTTGGTGGCCAGCAATTCTAAAACAAGTGAGATCATTCCAGTACTCTAAGTATCTCTATAGGCTTGCTCAGTTAGTGAGCGAACCTCAACCATAGTAATTTCAACTCTTGCATGTAGTAAAACTGTGACGAAAGGATGTCCTCAGGGATCGTGCTGTTGTCCTGGGTTCTGGATCATTTCCTTCGATTCTTTGTTGAAGTTACAATTCCCTCGCAATGTAGAAATAGTTGCATTTGTTGATGACATTCTCCTTCTTGTAGCAGCAAAAACGGGATTGGAACTGGAAATGTTTGGAAATTGGTGTTTAAAACAAACATTAAAATGGTCCTACAGCAATGAAGTCGATTTTAACGACAATAAATCAAAGGCAAAGCACTTTACTCGCAAGAGAGTAAAATACCCAATATCAATTTTTTTGGACGGAAAGAGACTCGAAATCGTTCAGGAATTAAAGTACCCTGGTGTATTTTTTGACGATAAATTGAATTGGAATACTCACGTCAATTACATCTACGAAAAATCTTTTAATATTATTAATGCTTTATCTAAAATGGCGAAATTGACCTGGGGAATAGGATCTCCTGCCTTAAAAATTCTTTATGAAGAAGCTATTGTTCCCTTGTTAACATATGTAGCACCCACCTGGATTTCTACTTTAAATAAAATTTATAATCAATGAAAGCTTAATACTGTACAGAGAAGCATAGCTTTACGCATTATTAAGGGATTTCGCACCATTTCATATGAAGCAGCTTGTCTCCTAGCAGGAATTACTCCAATATGTTTAAAAGTGCAGAAAATAGTTGAATTTTTCGATCCAAGAAGAAGGCAATAGATGTCCAGAGCCATGATCTACCTATTCCGCCCTTCAAACGGATTCATCCTGGGAAAATTAACAGCGTTGGCCATATGCTCAACTCCCATTTTGAATTTCAAATATATATAGATGGCAGTAAAATTAATGAACAGGTCGGATGTGCCTTCTTCGTTTATAAGGATGGCATTGTTGTCAAAGAGGGGGAAAATACAGATTACATCCATTGTGTTCAAATAACCAAGCAAAAGCAATGGCGATTGCATTGGTTCTTGAACATTGGAATGACGAAGCATATCGTATATCAACAAAAAAGGCCATCATTTACACTGATAGCCAGATCACAATTGATTTCATTCAAAATTGCAGCAATCACTATCCCATCCATGAGGGCATTCGGCCAGTTCTGTCAAATCTCCACTTAAATCATTGGGTGATAAAACTGAATTGGAGTAAAGCCCACAACGGAAATCGGGGAAATGAAAACTTCGATGCGCTTGCCAAAAAAAACAAACCTGGTTCAAAACGAAGGATTAGAAAAAAACTATATTAAAATAAAGTGTTGACTGAAATCAGTTTTAAACGAAGCGCTGAATAAATTCAGTTCAAGAAGAAGGGTTTAATAAAATTATTCTTTTATGCGGAGTATGGTAAAATAAGTTCCAAGTGAAAATACCGAATGAAACTAGTTTAAAATTATGAAAGGCAAGTAATTAGCTCTCTAAAATACTATAGGTGATGGAAAATGCCATCTTCATTATTAACCCTTTGACTCCTTACGAAACATGCATATACCACCAAGATTTTTAAATTTCATACTGAGAAGAAAAATGCATGGAAGAAATATGTATTCCTACTGGGAAAAAATAAAAAATAAATTAAAAATTGGGAATTAAAAAATAAATTTAAAAATTTAAAATTCGTAGTCAAGGTGTTAAAGAGGGGATGGCGTTAAGAATCTGAAATGGTATTCGAAAGATTTAAGCTCAAGAATTCGAGAAAGACGGCCAAAGATTATGGCGATTGTATCATCAGCGTATTTTTATTTGCTTTGATTTCATTTAAGTACAATTTTATTTTTGCTTTGCGTTTACTTTGGGGAGCATGCCGCTTTCATATATTGTCCGCACCAATAATTTCCTTTAATTACGAGGTTTTATTTCAAAACATTTTAATTTATTATATTTTTTGAAATTATCTATTTCCTATATTATAGTTTATACCTTTTTGTTAAAGAACCAGTTAGAAGTTTTCGATTCTGTCCATGCAAAAAATTTATCATAAGTTTTACGATGCCGTAATCTCGGGTTACCTTTGGCCTTGCAGGGAAACTTTGTTCCAAAGTGGTGGATCTATTTCGGTGATTTTAATATAGACTTTTGTGACATATTGTCAAAATGATTAAGTTTGATGTTGTGAAGGAACCGGCCGAAACACCTCAACACGTTTCCGCTTCAAAGAAGGCTCTAGGTAGGCATAAAAACGGTTTAGAAAACTGCCTCTAGAGGGAGTCAGTGCATAGGATCATTCATAGAGGATACATTACTCCCAGTAGCAAGAGCATATAATTTTTCACAGTTTTAAAAAGTGGAGAAAAGTATCCCATCCCACGAGTATCTTTGCTTCAGTTTTCAATAAAAAAATTAAATATATTTACTTCATTACACTACATCATATACACATTTTTTTGCATTTCAGAAACACTAAACGATAAGACTAATAGCTATTCAAAACTTTTATGCGTGGTATTCTACATAGAACTCAAGTTTTTCGAGGGGATTTGAAAAATTGGAGCAAAGTAACAACGAATTACGGTATATAATCAATTGTATTCAAAGCATCAGAATAAGTAAATAAAGCTCCAATTAATTCATGACGATCATTAAAACGTACTTTACGTTTTTTGTCAAATACTTGTTAAACATGAACGCTAAAGATAAATTAATATGAAGATTTCTATATTTTTAGTAATTATTAACATTAGAATGATAAATTAAAAATTATAATCATTAATAATAAAATATTATATATAATAATATGATATTAATAATGACATTATGAATGTATAATAATATATATTAATAATGACAATAAGTATAGTATGTCAATAAGTGTTGATATTGATGCTATTTATTTCTCAATATGAGCAGAACTGGATAACATTGGGTTATTTAACATCATTTTCATCTTTCATACACATATTTCTTTGGCTGTCTTAAAACTTACGCTTTGGTGCATATTACTATTTTTTTCAAACCCTCCACTTTGGCCAAAACAAATTTGTTTTAAGCTCAAACACTACAATCATATCGGCTAATTCAATAGGATTTTTATAAATGAGAAAACAGTCTTGGGTAATAAAATCACAAAAAAAGTTTATACCACGTATTGATATCGATATATAAGGTGTGAATTTATTCAGCCTATATGGCTGATGCATCTGTTTTGATATGATTGTAATGTTACAATTGACACTTTTGAGATTTAGAGGATACTCACTTGATATCAAAGATTAAGAACGAAATTGTATGCTTTATTTATGAGATCAAGAAAAATTGGTGAAAAATACTATTGAAATATTTATTCAGACGTTTACTACTTACTGGAATTTGCTCCCGCACACATATATTTCGTAAGTCTATTTATATTACTCATAAGAGATAGTCTTGTATAAAGAACATTAAATTAACAATTAAAAGATTGTCAGCATTATAATTTTTGATTGAGAAGACACGGTGAGGATACGTTTTGTCAAAATGATTTTAAGACTACCATGCTTTGCGAGTAAACTTAGGATATCTCACTAAACGGACTTAAATCCACATTTCAGATCAACATAAACGCTGTTATGTAACACCAGATGTTCCGTTAAGTTGTAGCCACTCAACCTGCTCCTGTAAACGGTCTTGAGAAGTCAGCATAAAGTGGTGGCTAATTAAACCATCGGTATTTACATTACACAGATAATAAACAATGTGATGATTAAAAGTACGGCAACACACCATAATATAATCAACAATTAACAATTATTATAGGAATAGTTTCATGAATTTGGATATTATAATAATAATAATAATTATAATTATTATTCTGTAGAAAGTAGGAAATTATCTGCAAAAGGAATCAAGATCGTGTCAGAAGAGGAGCGGGGTGAAATTAATGGACGGTTTCTTCTGATTTCGAAATGGAAAGCTTTTAGCCAGTTTGTCTAATAGAAGCCGCCAGGGAACTTAATTCTTATCATTAACAAGAAAGCGGAATATGGAAGTTCGGGTGTCTGAGAGGTTGTCCAACGAATAATGGATGGAAGGCGACAATGTGACAAATTAATGAATTAAAACTTAGACGAGGGCTCGGTACAACTAAACTAAAACAGAAAATCTTGTACTAGGTTGCTTATTCAGCGAGAGAGAACATCAGTCATTTTAAAAATGAAGAAGTTGTGTTTTGAGATTAAGAAAGAGAAAGAGTAAGAGCAGAGACACTTTAAGATAAAGTGGAAGACATGAAAAAGTAGAGGTACACGTTATTAACGAGAATTGCTACTATTAATGGAAAGACTTTCAAAGAAAAATGGACATCAGTCTCGAGAGGGCATGCAAGAGTCAACACTGAGGAAACACTTAGCTGATCACAATAAGAGATAACGAGATATGGCTATTCAGACTAAAAAATACGAAAAATTAGAGCAGTAATTTCAACATTAATTAATGGATCAATTACTCCAGTTATTGGTCCATTAATTAATTTCAACATTAATTAATGGATCAATAACTGGTGTAATTGCAGGAACAAAAATTAAAAAAGAAATAATGCATAATGATTATAGGCAGAATATAGCAGGTAGCGAAACATATAAAATGACTGTGCTTCAAAGCAGTGTTCCTCAAAATATGTTCGGTAACGACGTTCCAGAGGTCCCGCAGGCAATTTGCATAACGTCGCTGAAAATTCCAGGAAAATCTGTAAATTCTATAATTTCCCTCCATGACAACAATTTATGTTTTCTTCCATTTCTAACCCAAAGCCTAAAATAATTTAATATAGATCTTCTCTTACATTGTTATAACTTTTATACTGCTCAAGTTATGTATCAGTAAATGTTGTATATCGAGTGGACTAAAAATCATTATCATTATTGTTAGATAAGAGTTAACTAATCCTAACCAATATCCTGAAACAATAGAAAAATATTACTTGCATTCTTATCATTGGCGTACGCAGGGGGTGTTGATGGGGTTGTAACCCCCATTGCGATGAAATTTTGTATTTATACACATAAATATATGGAGTTGTAGCTCTGTAACCCCATCATCGAGCCTGTAGCCGCCCTTATGAATTTTATGCGTACACCTATGCTCTTTATACTAACTTATTACATATTTTTACCTTCATACCCAAGCAATAGTAAATAATAGACCTTTAGACTTCCCTTAAATAATATTTAGAAGGCTTAAGGGATACGTGATAAGGAAAGGATTTGGTGGGGTAAAAAGCTCAAAAACTACACTGCTTTAGAGAGTAAGTACTTGGCGCAAAAAGTACGTTCCGCAATAGATGGCAATTATAACGGGAAAAGAAAAGAAAACAACCAGTTAAAGAGATAATTAAAAGATCGTAGTAATTGCTCTCTTTTTTTTTCGCTCTTTAAGTGGATCTACTCTCGATTTGACCATTTAATTGTAGTAGTGGGCAATCACGAGATGATTTTACAATCGATAGAACCGCAATCGATTTAAATTTATAATCGAATCATAGACGAAATTAACAATCATGATGCTCGATTCCAATCGAGTCAGCAGTTATCTCACCACTCCCTGCTAGTCGTTGACTACGAGTTTTCTATCGTTCGGTGCTCAGAAGTTGCCTCCACTAGTTTGACTTGGAACACAACAGTTGATTTATAAAATAAGGTACGGCATTAGCGGGTGCAGAAATTTCACAGGGAGGGGTTACAGACTTGTAAGGGTTATAGAGCTACAATTTCATATATTCATATGTATGTATATATAACTGCATCACAGGGTTACGACTCCTCATCACCCCCCCTCTCCACAGTACGTCAGTGGGCTACGGGGATTTTTTTTTCATCCAGTTTGTATACAACTTGTCATTGCAATGCATATCATGAGGCCTTTCCCCCCCACCAAAAAACCAAAAAACCAAAAAAAAAACAAAACAAAACAAACTCCGACCTGCTTTGATTGACGATTTTCACTGAAGTTTAATGCCTGACAGTACTGATTCATTCCGTATCGGGGCGCTCAGTCGACTGGTGATGTGCGATTGTGAGATGTTTTTACAATCGAAAGGATCGTAATCGACGCATAGTAGACCGGGCGAACACGGGTTAAGTCGATTTCTTCCGCAATCGCAAATCGACTCGAATCTATGCGTTTGCCTTTATCTATAAAATATTGTTTGCATGAGTGGCTCTAGTCGTGTTTTCATTAAAATTCTGCAATCCCCATTTAAAAAGATCCGAGTCTGGAAATTATTTTCTACTTAACTTACAATACCAAACCAACAATCGTGAAGCATTTGCACACAAACAATGTCGCGATGCATAGGGTCCTGTCAGTCGAGTCATGTTAGAAACCATCGAGATGGTTCGAGATAGTCAAACAATCGAGACAATTGACTAAAACAACTCGTAATCGCACATAGCTACTTAATTGCAATATCTCAGAGCATGTTCATCCATATTAAGTTATTATATAATTGTATTACATAGTATGTTACAATTCAGGACGGAAGACTATAACGATTAACTACAGCTTACTGCATCTCCAAAAATTTGACAATGATCGGGATGTGAAAGAAATATTTGAGACTGTGACAGGATGCATAGTCGAGGGATTGACGAGAATAGGTTCCCAATACAACGTCGTTTGTAGCAGTGGGGTTCAAGGAAATTCAGAAACGCACTGACATATTTAGTGTTACATAGAAGCGTTTTTGAATATTTGTAAAATGTGTATAAATGTTTTCCGTAAACAGCACATGCAGTTTCAACAAGACATGTGGTTTGCATTGGATATTGTCCTACGAGGGGCTGTGGAAACTCGAGCCACAATCTCAATTGTATTCGTTTCACGCCTTCATCTTCCATCACATCGGCATCGGGAGAAGACAACCCTTCCGCCTCTTCCTCTGTCAAGTAGTCTATATACTATTTTATTTAGTAGTGTCCATAGGCTCCGAGGGCGACGCTACGGGCAGCGCATTTTCACCGATGCCTTCGTGCCGTCGTTGACCTCACCGCCGACGTTCACATTTTTGCATGCACTGGGTGCGCCTCCTGACCTTCAGCCACTGACAATGAGTGTATCCCTGGATAGTTGCTGAAACGCTCTTTTCGACGCTATGCGTCTTCTATATTTCATGTTGAATTTTGAGCGAGTATCGATTGGCAATGTGATATTTTGTAATTTTATTTCCTTGTTTTAAATATTTTCATTCAGGAAAACTGAATAAATGTCTTTGGATTACATCTGCAACTCGTAGATCTAATCGAAATCTATCGTTTGAAAGAGAAATCAGCTGCTCGGAGTCACGAGCTGTACTGATGGAAAATTTCCGCGGACACACGGAGAGGCGAAACAGGTAAAAAGTTGGCATTTATCGAGAAATCTAATACTCTCCAATCTTCTCACGGTCGCTACATAATTAGAAAGGTCATGTTTAGATATCACAAAAACATTTTTATTTCGAGTAGGGACGATGTTTGCCGTCCTCACTACAGTTTAGTTCTGATCAGATATCTGTGTGAAATAAGCGCGTGCGTCATTTAAAAAACTTCAGTGATTTTGCAAAGCTTTCGCGTACGTAAAAATTCCGACACCCACGTTTATTAGCTCAAGCTAGAGCTTTTTGTTTTAGGAGTAAAAGAGACGCTTCATCCTGGATTCGAACCAGGGACCCTCCGTTGAGCCCGGAGCCGAAATCGAAAAATTTACAACTGAGCCTTCTAGTTAAGGTGTTTATTATCATTTTTGCACAAAATTTATTTTATATATGAAAGTTTTTCTTATTCATATAAAAAATTTCTAAATATCTAACTGTTTTATTATGAAATTCTATTGTTTTCAGAAAACGACCGATTGTTTTTTATGTTCCGGAATCGTCCGAATAGTGCTTTACGACTTATGAAAAAGAAAATTAAATATATATTTTTCACTTTGTAATGTTTTAAGTTCTATTCTTTTCTTTCTTTTTGTTTTCGAAAGATTTAGCAGATACGATTCCAAATAAGTAAACGGGTGACTTTTATTAGATATATAAGATACTATTACCCTTTTCAAGGATAACACAATTGCCAAAAAATTGCCACCGGGATTGTTTTTTTGTGAAGAGTTTTTGTGGGGGAATTTGTAATATTTTGACATCCACCTTTATGCTCAAGCTAGAGCTTTTTTTCCAAAACAAAAAGCACTACGTTGATTATATACGTGGGTGTCAAAATATTAAGTATTTTATGCGATATGTTTTATTTTAGAAGGAATTTATACTTTAATGAAAAAATACACTTTGAAACAGCTCATTTCCTTGTGGGAAAATATTCATGGTATTATATGGCACCTACAATTTATTAAATTTTGATTTATGAAAATTCCTTGATACCTATTGGCCGCTCAAGAGGAGAAGAGAAGCTCAAGAGGCTAATAACAAACAAAGAATTAAAAAAAAAGTTTTCATGAATATTTTCTAGAGAAAAAACTAATGCAAATATTCTAAGCAGATTACTCATTTCTTTAGACCCGTTTATATCTAGTCTCAGCAAATCTATGTCAAAAAAGAGAAACCTAGAAAAAGAAGTTTTGCATTTGTTAAACCTCCAGAAATAAATACAATACAAATTTTATTTCACTGCTGAATTTAAATTTCAGTGCACGGGGGAAGCATAGCAAAACAAAAACAAGTATTATTATTCTAGTTCCCGTTATGGCCAGTATGACCATTATATTTTTGTTTTTCTACTAAGTAAATTCTTAATTTCCTTTTAACTTCGCTTTTTCTTTCACAATTTTTTATATGATCTGGCAATTTATTCTATTTATCGATTCCACATTAATTTATATTATTTTTTCCCATGCTTGTTCTTATTTTTCCTGTTTTTAAAGTGTTATCTGATCTTGTATTTCTTGTATTTGTATTTTTGTCTATATTTATAGTTTAGTTATTGATATTTCAACCACTTCAGAGGAGTTTTCTTCTGATAAAGATTCATCAGACTAAGTTTGAACTATTTTTTTTAGCCATAAAATATTTTTTCTTCAAAGCTTAAAATCAGGGGCGGAATTAGGGGGCGGGGGGCGATCGCCACCTCCTTGAATGAAAATTTAACATTGAAAAGATACAAGGTAAAGGTCCAATGAGGTATCATTTTCAAAAATCAAGTCATTAATCGCCCCCTTGAATGACCTCTAAATCAGTCCCTGCTTAAAATGCATATAATATATTAGTTTTTACTTTATTCATTCCCATTACAGCTTAGTACTTTCAAATGTAACGTTAATTTTAGTTCATATTTCGTTTATGATAATGTATAATAGCTTTCAGTTTATACGACAGCAGTGTTAAATTTAGCTTCAATAATCATTTTTCGTACTTTTAAGTTAATTATGCAAATAAAATATTGCTTTTTATGTATTAATATTTTTGCTTTATATATTTAAAGATTTTTTAATTTAGCAAGATTTTAGTTTTCATTTACTCCGTGTCAACGTGATAGAAGTGTTATAAATATCACTTATTGTAAAATAAATTGTCAAAATTTACCAACCATACCGTTGTATTTCTAAAATTATTCATAATATATAGCCTATATTAACAACAACGTACAAAGATTGACCAGGGCTTACCATAACTAGTAAAATTTGACACTGGTCGGAATATACGAAATACAAATGAAGAAGGTAAAAGATATTTACCGTCTGCAAAAATATTCGCAACGTTTCGAGAACTACTGTTCCCTTCATCAAGCGAAAGTGTCAAGGAAGTGTAGGTGTTCGGTATTTATACCCCAACTTTGGTTTTTCCCCAATATCTATCCAACAATCGGGGTTTCATCCCTATCTGAATTTTCTAAAAACTGTCTGAGTCTCTTGAAAACTGTTCGGCACTCTGGTCCACACCCCACGTCTGAATTCAGTTTTCCCTGTTTCCTATAAAAAATGCGGTAAGGTTCAGGCATCGATTTTGCGATGTTCATCGCCTTACTTCGCATTCGAAAAGTCTCCCAAGACTCCAGAAAAAGTCTACAATAGCGAGAAGTTACATTTTTATGAAGAACTTTTGTACTTTTCCAATCAGGAACATGACCTTTCTCCCAGGCATGTTCTGCCAGAAGATTAGTCATCTCACCTTTCTCCACAGCACGATGATGTTTCATTTTTAAGTGTATAAACAATTTTCCCTTTTCACCAGTGTATACTTTTTCGCAGTCTTTGTAGGGTATCTGGTAAATTGTTCCAGTCAATTCATTCATTGGAACTCGACCTTTCACTTTTATTAACAGGTCACGTAAAGTCGATGTAGGTTTATAGTAAGTCTTGATATCTGCTTTCCCCAGAACACGCGATATCATTCCAGTCGGGCGTGTAGTTTCGGAGATATTCAATGGTTTCTCATCATCAGTAATGTAAACGTAACATCAAGATTTTTAAGATGTCACCCAGTATTGGAGTGAATTTCTAAACGTATTCACGTCAAAAAGATAAGAATTCTTTTATCTTTTTCTTTCGCATTCCGACCAGTGTCAAATTTTGCGAATTCTGATTATAATTTCAGTTTTATAAATATTGATCTGTCTGTCGTTTGTAACGAACGAGTTCTGGAGCGAGCTCCATTAAAGAAAGCTCCAGTCGAAAAACGTGGCGCACAACTACTAGAATGAAGTACGCGTTATAGAAAATTGTGAATTCAGGCCACTTTGATATAGTCTGATATAACTGATGGTACTAGTATGATAACTGATATAACTGATATCAGTTTGATATAACTGATGGGTTCATGAAGTTTGTCCATGGCTATGTGAAGCGAGACAGGTGGATCACTATGACGTTCGGAATTCCAACTGGCTTATTCTCACAAGGCAAATAGGCAATTCTTATCTTACTGAACAATGGTTGAAAAGAAATATAAATGTAAGTGTCCCTTTTAGCGTTATTAGGGAACATTCGTGTGTCATTTTGAATGGTTGTCAAGCGACGTCAGAGAAGGAGAAACAGGGACACAGAATAGTAGAACACACTAGGAAACACTTTGAAACAGAAGATGAAAGGTTAAAAGTGCTTTGCAACAGAATACAAAATAAAATAAATATTTTAAAGCAAAAAGCTAGGAAAACATAATGGGCAAAAAAGTGTATAAAAAGTCTGCTGAAAAAGTTTTAGAAGCTTATTTCTGGTTTAAAAACGAGTTACAGATTCCCTGATCAATTATATACCATGATAGGAAACCGTTCAAAAATGGCATTAATTCTTTTACCTTTAATTAAAGATTTAACATCATTTAAGTTCTAATATTTTAAAATTTACTTTAATTGCAACAAAGCAGCATTACTCTGATTTATTAATTAAATTAATTTAAAATAAAGCATGGAAAATGGATGTTGTTCTAGTCAAAAAAGTAACTCTTTGATTAATAGGTGGATATTTAATTTGACCACTATATTAGTTATGGCTATGTGTTTGGATATGTAAGTGCTTGGATATGTAAGTGTTGCACAAATTTCGTTCAAATTAGTTGACTCATTAAATTAATTAAAAATTTCGACAGAGGTCTCTCGCATAAAATGGCCACGACCATAAGGGTTCTGGATAAATTTAAATATACTACAGAGAGTGAAATTTTAATAGAGGTTTGTTTTCGTTGTGCTAATTAACTTAAAAAACGTAACCCCAATTAAGTTTTCTTCGAAATGAAGGGTAGGTTCTCTGCTGAAGAACATGCTCTCAATCATGTTATCAGCTTGTTGAGGATGGAGCAGTTCCGTAAGTTTTAAATTAGGAAATTTTGACATTGACTTAAAGTATGTTTTAGTTTTTAGTCAATTAAAATCAGAAATTAATTTGTACAAAATTAAATTACACCGAGAGGATGAGTTAAACACTATATGTGTGTGGGATATTATAGAAGAGCGACTGCAATAATCATAAGTGGGTTATATTTGCAACAACCATAATTATATCATTGAAACAATAATATAAACAGTGGAAAGAATAATTGGAGCCCCGAAGGCCTCATGGCGGAACGAATAGCAATTTTGCAAGCAAAAGTTTTAAAGTAATTAATTTTAAGAAATCAGCCAACGTGGAGAGCAAACGCATTCCCTTTGTTTTCTGACTCAAGCTCTTTAACTTATTGTTAGAGGTTGACATATTAGTTTAATTATATGGTTTTAGTTCAAAGCTCAAAGTAAATAGTTTTAGAATAATGAAATAGTGCAATTAACTTTCTCTGAAGTTTATTACATTTAGTTTGGAAAGTACAGATGTGATGAGAGAACAGAACCACAAACTTAATGGAAGTCCATTAGAACTACGTAATTTAAAACATGCACGAAATCAAAGATGCGTCGCACATGAAAATAGAAGATATAATTTATTTAGCTTTCTCTCGGCAAGTCAAGTTTTAGATATCTGAAGGCGGCAGGTGGTGATTGCAATTACAGTAGACTCGTGTTTGTACGAACCTCCAAATTATGAACTACAATGTACGTATTTTTATGAACAACTACGTTGGTAACAAAACGTGTTCCCACAGAAATAAATTTAGTTTCCATTTATAAACTTTGGATTTTACGATATTTTTAAAACTTCTTTGAGGTCCGTATGAATTTGTAAAGTCGAGAGTCCACCATACATTGTAAAGGCATAGCATAGGCAGGGTGAAGGGGACGGTCATACCTTCACTGGTGGAAAAATTATACTGATTCCTGATAGCTTCCATGTTAGAAGACAAAACAATCTTCTAACTTCCTGTATCATTGGGTCATACTTCATTTCTAACTAGAGTTGTAAAAAACCCGGGAATTTTGGACACATTGGAAACTTTGATGGGAAGAAACCAAAATAGCTAGAATAAAGGAGGTAGTCTTGTCCGCACCTTTCTTCCTATTGGTTGATTTGACACAATCGACCAATAAGGAGAAAGGTGCGGACGGAAGTACCTCCTTTATTTGAGCCATTTTGTCTTCTTCCCATCAAAAAGTTTCCAATGTGTCCAAAATTTCCGCGTTTTTACATCTCTTCTTCTAACGCAATACCTCTGTAACGTCAATTAGCGAAGGCAGGATCAAACAAGAAAGTGTTTGCTAAACGTGAAGAAAAATGAGTACAGAGTATTATAGTAGGTAAAGAGACACGACAAATTACTAGGGGATTAACCACAAAAGCGACCTTTTATTTCCTCGATCATCTCCGGGTCCTGTAGAGAGCAAGTTATAGATAAAATTCTAGAGGCTGCCCTTTTTTAATCAGTAGCCCCATAGGCGTCTACCCAGCTGCACTTATTGATAAACCCTGCCCTGCCTAATGGCAGTAAGTTTACAACTCAGCGTGCTTGGAAACACTGGACGTAATCTCCTACACTTACATCCATCAACGTAGCTCTCAAAATTATTGGAGAGGCCAAAGCACATTTTATGTACGTTTATACATTACAGTATATGTAAAATCGCAATTTATTTCAGATTATTGCGGGGGGGCGGCGGCTCGGGCCCCAATAATCTGAAATAATATAACTCTACGCCTAGGCTTACATCGAATTTCTCGTAAAGGTGACGATCCTAAATATAGGTCGGATTGTCAGAGGAAACCATGACGTATAAGACAAGAAGAAATTGCATTTTCTGAAAGAAAATTCGAGAACTTTGCGCAATCCGTGCTAAGCCTGTGTAAGTAGTGGCGGATTTACGGAAAGCGGAATGTTCAAGTATTACGTAAGCAATATTTTGGCCATTTTATACCTTTTCCCCATCCTGATAAGCAACAATTAACATAGGAAAATTTACATAGGAAAATAAGCACTACAGAACCCCCTTCCCAAAGGTGCTTACATAATACTTGAACCCCCTAGGCTAAGTAAGCTGAAGTCTAAGCGACAAATTTTCGACGAAAAGTTCTGTCGGCGAGAAGAAGAAGAATTGTAAAAGCGAAGCTGATTTTGTTTGGTGACTAATTGAATTATTAATTTTTAATTGTTATATTCGGAAGCGTGACTAGGCATCGGTAAAGGGAAAACTGTCAATGGCGAGAGAACCTCGAGAGAAGCTCCAAAGGCGACAAATTTGCGAATGCTTGCAAAAGAGGCGAATCTGAAATAAGATTCTTGGGCAACAAACAAAGAATCTGAAGAAAGCATCGAAATCTCTGTTATACCTCTATTTACGCTTATTAAGATTAGGCGGCAAAATCGTATATCCGCCTCTATGTGTGTGTAAACATACTACACAAACACACATAGAGAGAGAGAGAGATTACACGCTGCATACACAAAAGTTACTTTTAAACTATAATGCAGTCTATTACGCGTGCAATAGCGTTATGTCTTAAAAAACAACGTACAATGTGTTATAAAAAAATACTTCGATGCTAAAAGTGGTAACCATCATATGAGTCTTCAACAAGCCTATTATTATCAAGTTTGCAAGGAGCTAATTGGAAGGGTGGCCGCCGAAGGCGGCACTGTAATCCCAGACAGGTATACACATTTAGTACCGATAAACCTACAGCTTGAGGGGTGGAAAAAGGGGGCGATAGTCGATTATGGCCTGCATACAAGGATGCACCGTTCGCACTGATGTCGTCACTTAACGTTTACCAAGCCCAACACACCAATCTTCCCTGAAGGTCATCGATCAGTAAATAGAATGGAAGAGCACCCCTGGGTCTGCCGTTGCTCCTTCAAGAGCCCAACAGACCCCGTATGACGGGTGCTTCAGCCAGCCTAATCTTGGTTTATTGCAAAGCTGCGCCAATAGCTTTGTTCTCACCAAGAGTTACGACGAATCTTCAATTTGTAACAAAAGCACAATATCTGCCATGCGCAATGTAATGAAGCATGGTGTGTTTGTATGGTAAAGTCTAAAAGTCCTCATTAATACTACTAATAATAAGTAACTTTTAAATAAGTAAGTCTTTTCAGAAAGAAATATTTGATCTTTTTTTTTTCAAAAATTTCATTTTAGAGTAACATTTGCTCTTATTGCTTTTATTTCTCAGAGCTCACACGTATGCGCATCAATTTACTTATAGACAGGGTGTCTCAGCACCAGGGTTACAAACTTCAAGGGGTCATAGTACTCATCAAGGTGAACAATATGTGTCATAGAACCTAGGGTCGCAAACCACTCACAGCGCTAGTTCTAAAACCGTCCAGCATGCACAAATATTTACAACCAGTGCGTGAAAAGCGCCAGATAAAACTCTGCTTAGCTGCTCACGTGCATAGATGATTAGGACATCGCATTTTGCGCTTCTCATGCACTGGTTGTCACTATTTGTGCATGCTGGACGGTTTTAGAACTGACGCTGTGAGTGGTTTGCGACCCTAGGTTCTATGGCAAATATTGTTCGTCTTGATGAGTACTATCTGTCATGACAATTTGTTTATGTAACGGAATTTTTTATGTGATAATGAAATTATTAAGTGGTAAACAAATATTAAAAACTGAAACATTTAGATTAAATATGTGGTTTGGTCGTGATGATCTAGTGGTCTGCTATTTGCGCAGATAGGACAATTAAACTTAAGTTTTATGAGTTGTGTTGTTTTTTGTTTTATAAAATTTCAAGCATCTATATCAAGAAATAAATATGTATAAAATCAACATGCGGAACTATTGACATGTAAAATAATTACATAACACATTGTTGAACATGAAAACTATATTTATTTACAATTTAAGAGATATTATAATCAGTATTATATAAATAATGAAGTACATAGTTATAACTAAACCCAATACCTTGGTTTCGGGATAGCATGAGCATATAAATTCGTGTATACATGTTCGTAGAGTCGTGTTCTTCAAAAATTACCAATTGATCTATCGAATCCATAACAGTTAAATCATCGAAATAATTTACAATATGAGAATGATTATCTATTCGTTTATCTTCATTGATCAAACTCAAAAGATTCAAATAATTCAATAGAACAAATAAAATTCACTGATACATTCACCAAACACGTTGATAAGTATACGACTTTCTTAATTACGCTTAACCCGAGTCGATCAATATTTCAAAATTCGCTAATCCGTATCATCGTCTTCTGTTTACACTTATATACGGTTTACCTAACATTCAATAATTTTATTCTGTAATAATGCTATTTAATACAAAATACAATAATAATAATAAGAACAATAGTTATTTAAAATTTCTGACACTGCACAGTGAATTATTGTTCTTAAAAACTATTTCATTATCGTTAGCGATTTGCTTAATTTACGTTAATAAAATGAGGAGGCTGCTAATTCATAAACATGCTCACCCGATAGTCTCCTATATTCGTTGTCCACGTTTACGGGTTTAGGAACCTTTTCGAGATTGTATATGTATAGTCTCTTTCCACAATTTCAAAGACTCATTCTCACCATTTCAAACTCCAGATATCACATTTCCCCAGGCGATCGTCTGCTCATCTTTTGGATTAGTTTAGCTCAACTTTATCCGCCATAATCCGTCTCTTTCTCCTTTTGCTTGGCCTTTTCAATCAAGGGGGAGTGTCACTTCTCTCGGCTCCCTTTCTAACCTCGAAATCTCATTGGTTTGATTTTATATAGAAAACAATAATTCTGGGCTGGTTCGAGTGACGTCATTTGAGAGACGTTTTGCTATTGGCTTGGGAGAAAGGTATTATTTTGAAACTTATTGCTTTTGCTCCCTGATAAAGTGTCATGTTGATCTGAAATTACGAGTTTGTTGTTGTTCAACTTGGTTCGCAACTTAGAATGGTAAAAAATTGAATCTTTAGAAATAACTTTTTACTTCATGGCTATAAGATGTCGTTCATGACTTTCTTTATAATTTCATATTTTAAGATCACGCTAGCTTCTGCACTTTTTTTAGCCCTAATCTTTTATGTTAAAGTTTTGGGTATTCTACTATGATTTTATGGATTTGAGTTGCCTTCTTCTTTGTGAAGTCTCGCTCTTCTCTTCTCATATAAGAATTTTAGATTCTGCTTACAGGGTCAAATCGCTCGTGGAAATGTGAAAAAAATCGCCTTTACCCTCCTTTGCAATTAGTAAACAAGAATAATGTTGATTAAAAGTCACCGTGAACTATCTTCCCCCTAAAGTTTGTAACCCTGGTGCTGAAAGTCCTGTATATGTGGTTTGACAAATCGGCAATCCGTACTCTCCTGCTTTAATAAAAAAAAATCTGGAAAGTAAAGAATCTTCCTTGGTCGCCAACTACAAAAATCTAGTTGCGAATAGCGACAGGGAGACCGAATTTTTCGTGACTTGTATAGATATATGCATTATGATAGACAATTATGCACATTGGATCTAAATATAGAAGCAAATTCTTGTAATGATATTTATCTTCCGATAGTAGCTTTGCTGTTTTTGCAATCATCTGCTTCGCTGTTTTATGGGAAAATGGTGATTTAGAAGACTGGTTTACGACCTTTCTCGGATGGTTTTATCGTTTTACGGGAAACGTCGTATTTGTACGAGGAGAATTCCTGACGTCCTTGATTTTGCCCTATATACATTACCTACAATTTACTGAAAATTCCATTTATAAAATATTTACACATGCAACAATTAAATGGCAATAAAAGGTTATGTAATTCATATTTAAACATATAATCACACATATAACATATTTAGAATCATTGCATTAAGTTATTTATATGTTATAGTTCGATCTAAATATTTTTTCAGGAGATTAAATAATAATTTTATCTAGTAGTTTATATGCGACTGCTAATGGGACTTGCGACAATTTCAATACAAAATCGTAGTAACTTACGATAAAATGACTATAGAAATACGATAAAATGTACTAATATAAGTGATCTTTAACGTGACTTTTTGACTAACACAACTAGTTGTTCGCTACTCATGGCAGACGATGTAGTAAAAGTCCCTATTAGAACTATTAAGCACATTTGTAATCTCTTTCATAAAGTTTGGTAATAATTTTCATATTATCTTTTTATTATTAGTTTATTACTTTACGTTTTTCGTTTAACCAATTTTCATTTATCGCTTTTAGTAATCTTTATATATAATTAAAATATATACTAGGGAAGAACAAAGGGGCTAATTATACTCAGGTCAATGAAAACAATAGGGCCTAAATTTTTGGATTTCACTTTAAAGTTTTTCGCAACTTAACGAACTCGCAATTGTTAAGTGACTGCGAACAAGGGAGGACATGGAAACAAGAACAACGTGAAACACCAGTTTGAGGCTGAATTTCTCGACATCATTGAAGTCAATTAGAAGTTCTTATCTGGGAAAGGGAATTCCAAATTCAGTTTGTCCGATGGTGAGAGGAGAAACGAGTAGAAAGAAGTAACCAATTTTCTTAAATTTAATTAGATGATTCGAAGTAGGTGAATCTGAAGTGTTTCTTGCATTTAATCCTTGTAAGTGGTATTGGCGAGGGCTGAAGTTGCGGTAGCGTGTTCCAGTCCTTGTTATTCTGATTCCAGGTATTTTAGTTCTGGAGTTCCAGTGTATTCTGGGATTTGTCTTTATAAGCTATTATCATTCGATATCTGCTTATTGCTCTTTCAGCAGTTTCTTTATTTTGTTGAATTAATGATTCAAGTGAAGTAAAGTACCAAGTAACCGAAATTATAAGAAGCAGGTAATAATACGGAAAGTTATGTCTGTAAAATGGAGGGGATGCTATATTCTTGTCCTGTGGTTGTAGGTCCAAGCCCAGAAAGTAAAAGGACTGTGATACTTTCGATACCCTTTTGGCCCTATAAGTTGGCACAGGTTGGTACATTATTGGTTCAAATTAAGATAACATAAGTATATATATGTAAAAGTGTTGAGGCCCCGTTGTCACAGTGTTCAGGGCTGAAAATCTCATATTAGGCTCTAGTGAACTTCACTTTTCACTCTATAGACTTCGATGCTGTTTACCAATGGATCACCATAGCAATCCAGTCAGTATTCGTTATATGGTCATCGGCGTTTAAGGTCACCCTCCGCTTATATGGTCACTTTTTAGAAGTTCCTGCTAATTTAATAGGAATTCTGTGTTAAACTGTCCCGCATATATATATGTATATTCACTCTCTAATTTCTACTCCCGTATATACAGTCACCTTGAAAATATTTCCCGTCCCACCAATTCTACAAAGCGCTGATTTATTCCATTGTAACCCCTTGTCCCAAAGTCAAAAGCATGAAGTGTGAGAAATCTTGTGCAAGTCAACCCTCTCCACCTAAAATTAAATGAATTGAGCCGCATCCATAGAAGTAGCTAGAAGTTTGTCTAGGACCCGTTTCCTGACGCTAACGTTCGTCATCAATTCTCGGGAAAAGGTTGAGCTAACCTTTTGAACAGAGACTACCGAAAGCTACTCCTGAAGGACATCATTGCTACATTTGGGCAAAAAAAGAACTATCATGTGGCTATGTTAACTACCATTTGTTTGTTCGACAAATATTGGAATATGGTGTCGAAGAAGATCATTTCACTTTATTGTATTTTCATTTTTATTTTCATATTTATTTATGTATTTTTATTTTCATATTTATTTATGTATTTTTATTTTCATATTTATTTATGTATTTTTATTTTCATTGATCATTAGTTGATCATTTCAAATTGCGGGCTTTATTTATGCTTCGAGATATAATGAATTATCGGACCTCGATGTTGTAAATGACGTGCCCAGTTCTGATCTTACACAAAGTTTACGTAATCGCGAGTGCACTATGCTTCATAACGTGTCAATTAAGGCATATGTGTGGCAATTGACAACGATGTCGCTACTAACCTCTGAAGCTACCATACATGAAATCGTATCTGCATGGATTAACGATAACGATACAAATAAATGGTCAGATGGTTTGCCCTTCGTTCAATTTGCCAAGAACACAACACACCACGAAAGAATACGCCAAAGTTCATATGAAGCCCTGTTTGGCGTTAAACCATAAAGAGGCATAGCATCCTCATCTTTGCCTGGCAACCAATTCGCAAATATTGAAACCGAAGAACAGCTCGAAGAAATTAACATTTTTGAATAAAATTTGAGTAGTGACAATATCAGAAACCATATTCTAAAGGAAAATATTTAAGAGGAGCTGCAACCTACCACGTCTTCATATCAAGCCCTGACTGAACAACCCGAGTATATTTCTATAGAAAGAGCGAGCACGAAAGAGACTCTTCTACTGCAAGCAATGAAAATGTTACGAACCTCAAAAAGAAAATTTTAGCTTGCGCAAGTTGTTGATACCGTAAGAATACAAGTCTCTGATGTCGATCATGGTTATACAGATGTTCGAAATATGTTGGTGGTTGTCGTTGGAATAGAAGACTTCGACTTTTATAAATCAGAAAACAAAAATGGTACACTCAAGCGGCTTTATACCCGCAATCAGTTCGTAATATGTAAAGGAAAGTTCTTTTCCATAGATCAGGTTTCTCCTCAAGAAATGTCGCTAAGAGAAGCAGCTGCAACTAGTTCGAGAAGCGGAGGGCAAGGCTATACACGCTGTAATTGCAAAAAGAAGTGTTTTAATACTGAATGCAGTTGTAAAAGCAAGGGACTCTTGTGCAATTTAAAGTGTCATAACAGTTTAAGTCATTGCAATAAATAAGATTGTACACTGAAGTGCCAGAAAAACTGGTACACCTACCTAATATCGTGTAGCCCCCCTCCGTGCGCACGCAGAAGTGCCGCAACACGACGTGGCATGGACTCGACTAATGTATAAGACCTCGACGATGTCTGATGGAAATCCTGGAGACAATTCACACCAGGAATCCTGCAGGGCAGTCCACAAATCCATAGGAGTGCAAGGAGGTAGAGATCTCTTCTGAACAGCACGTTGCAAGGCATCCCAGATATGCTCGATAATGTTCATGTCTGGCGATTTAGGTGGCCAATGGAAGTGTCTAAAGTCAGAAGAGTGTTCCTGGAGCCACTCGGTAGCAACTCTCGATGTGTGGGGTGTCGCATTATCATGCTGAAATTGTCCAAGTCCGTCGGAATGCACAATGGACATGAATGGGTGTAGGTGATCGGACATGATGCTTACGTACCTGTCAGAGTTGTCTCTAGACGTATCAGGGGTCCCATATCACGCCAACTGCACACGCCCCATACCATCACAGAAGCTCCACCAGCTTGAACAGTCCCCTGTTGACATGTAGGGTCCATGGATTCATGAGGTTGTCTCCATACCCGTACACGTCCATCCGCCTGATGCAATTGGAAACGAGACTCGTCAGACCAGGCAACGTGTTTCCAGTCATCAACAGTCCAATGGCGGTGTTGGTGGGCCCAGACGAGGCGTAAAGCTTTGTGCCGTGCAGTCAACAATGGTACACGAGTAGGTCTTCAGCTCTGAAAGCCCATATCAATGATGGTTCGTTGAA
>QLNU02015003.1:72547922-72616210 GCA_006491805.2 Dysdera silvatica | reverse complement strand
GGCAGGTAGGAGGGCCATAAACCCCTTTCTGTAAACAATGAGCAGCCGTTTAGTGGTGTAAAGACAGCTTGCTTTTCTACCGCTAGGAAAATCCGGATTTCGCCAATATCGATGCATAGTACTTGCCGTATTTTATACTAATCCGGATTAATTACTTGGATGATAGAAGATCGGCACATTCGGGAAGTGTAGATTCTGACGCAACACATAATCTTTTTTGTCCTGCCCTGCGGTGGCGCAGTGTGGTAACGCCTTCTCCAAGTGCGCCGCTAATCCGGGTTCCCCCGTGCAATAAAGAACGCTTACTCAGAGATCTCATAAAGATCGCACTGCTCACTGTAGTCTGGGTTTGGTTCCCTAGGCCTTAAGAGGTTCGGATTCCTCGGAAAACAGTAGGTCCCGGCGCAGCATGACCACTGTAGTCTTTGAGCCGTAAAACCAAAAAGAAAGCTTAAGCTTTTTTGTCCTTGCGCCATAAAGAAAAAAGCCGATTCATCAATAAATACAGACAAAGCACTCCATCGACCATTAGCTTTATACTCACTACGTTAATATAACTTTTCCTCATACCTTTCACGGTTGTTACAACCGTGAAAAGTGTAAGGACAACCATGAACCATGAGGACAACCGTGAACTTCGCTACATCATACTAATATCATGAATATATTTGAATTACACGTCATCCTCGTATGCAAGACACCTTACTCAGTTACCATACAGAAGGAATTTGAATCTTATTTGAACACAAAAGTTGGTTTTGGAAAGCGTTGCATAAAATTGGAAAACTCAGTAATCATGTTATACTGTTTGAAAGTATCGGCGTATAAAATGTGTAACAGTATTTCTGAACACATTATATTCTTTCAAAATTTAAATTTTAAAAATATGGTCATCAGGTCAACGGACCATTGTCTTGTACAAGTTCATAAATCAGAGGGCGACAATGTCAATGAGGTCAACGCGCGTAAAAGGTAAGTTTATAAAAGTAACTATATCTTAAATTGAATTCCTTCTAATTCCATATTTATGATCACCCATATTTATTGAGTTAGTTGTTTCTCTCAAATCCGAATAGTTCATCTTATCTCGAGGTCCGACTGTATGCAGTTTTTCCCATGCTCAGTTGATGGATAAAGAGCATTAGTGCAGCTTATTATGTTTTTGTATCATAGTCCATTAGTCAAGTTAAGCTCATAAGAATGCCTGCAACGGAACGTTGCCACTAAGGCAAAACAAAAAGACCGCCCGCACAAAGGAAAAAAAAACAGTATAAATATGTATACCGTCTTCGGCTAATCCAAAGTGGACTTATTCATTTTTCGTAATAAATGAGACCGGTATTTTCGTGTTAAATGAAATAATACGGTATTCGTGTGTAGACAACAGGGCTTTGAATATGTATATTTTTGCAAAAGTTGAAGAAGCGGATATAGGGAAAACTAGGGATATTCGACTCAATTTTTAGTTAATGATTTTTTTTTGTTTACATGATTTGTGGGTGGGCAAATGCTGTATATTTGTATTTCGGTAAGTCTTACACAATATGTACCGAAATCATTAAGGTGTTAATTTTTAAGATCTCTCCATGAAACCTCGCAACCAAAAATGGTCAGCTGCTGTTTTATTCCAATGTTCTAGATTATTATTATTATTTTTTTTTTTCATTTTTTACAGCTAAGTCATAAGCAAATCTAGTACTGTAGCTGATTTAGTAGCCAAATTCTAATGCATACAAGCCATAATTTGTAAATGTTTGGGCAGTTCTTCCTTTTTTCGTAAACTCCTTGACCTCATATCACGGCTCTGACTCGTCATGCAGTTTTCGTGCCAAAATGTAAATTGACGAGCCAGAGCCGTCATGCGATTTGAAAAGGTTGCTGTTCCGTTTGCGTATAGCGATAATCAAACCCCATTCCTCACCAAGGACCACTTATAAACCAAGGCAATCCTGCCTTTACGGAAGAAGTAGAGGCTTTCTGTTCCATATAACAAAATTTTCCTTGTATAAGCATAATCTACATTTAGCAAGAAAACTGGAATTCTCTGACGTCACCAGAATTAAGTAAGAGCAGCCAAAGTAAGCAATTTTTCCTACTGTAATCCAACTAGCTAATATCAGGAAACGTTTCGAAAAATTTATTGTGAAAAACATAATTTTATTAGAAGAATCTGGTTTCGTCGTTTTAATGTTTGAGAGGATATAATCTAAATTTTTAAAGTGTATCTACTTATAAATGGGTATTTTTTATGGGACTAATGTATAGTAGTATGCACATATTTAATTCTGCAATATGTATTTCATTTTTAGGAAATCCGTAATAACATAAAAGTTATTCATTTGCATTTTATTATTAATATCTTAGAAGCTAAGTCATATGGGATACTTTAGAATGAATTATTATTTTCGTTAGATCATATTTTGGTGAAATTAATTTTATGATTGATAGTTTGGGCTCAGAGTATTATAGCATATATTTATATATGTGCTCACTTTTTTTCGATCACAAGTAATACCATAAAACCTCCTTAACTGATATCTTTGAATAGCGGGCACCTCTATTTAACAAATACTTTTCTAATTCTCAGTTCTAATGCTTGCTGTCCTCTAATCTTCCATGACAGCGAACAACTCTAAGCTGTAACAACATATACTTTAGCTATCTGCTTACTGAATTTTTAAAATGTTTCTAAACATTTTACATAATTCTTGAATTGTATAATTCCGTAAAAATTATATTAAATCAACAGAATAATGTTCATTAAATATTATCCGTAAATACTAATTTTCAGTAAATATGTCAATAAATGTACCAGCACATCAATATTTTTTTTTCAAATTTTATATCCTGACGGTATATGAAGTGTTGATATAAAAAATTATATTACATGATAAAAATGCACATATAATACAAAGAAAAAATAAAAAATGTTTGTTTTTTTTATTTATTTTTTACTTGAAAATCGAGAAGAAATCAGAAGTTTTTATTAGGATTGAGATCTGGAGATTGTGAGTTTTGTAGGACAATTCCGAGTGAGATGGGCCCCCCCCCTTTTTTAGGATTTGCTATAATTTCGTTATTTATAGCAATATTGGTGAAAAAATGGTACTATAGTATTCTGGAGACATATGCTAAAAATCTCGATCAGTATAAATACGAGAGACATATAAACAAAGGTATTAATAATTAATAAAAAAATCTGTAAGTGGTCCGTCTATCCCATACCACTGTGGGTTAGATGGGAAATGTGCTACGGGAGAGATGGACCATGTGCTACGGGAGAGATGGACCTACTTAAAATTGAAACAGGAATGAGACTAAACATTAGTAATAAAAATTGATAATTGAATATTATAATCATAGCATTTTTTGAACTTTATTGTGTAAGTTCTTTATCTTTAGATGTTTTTAGCACACAAAGGTCACATTTATTGGCATATTTGGTGCAGTTCTCATGTAACCAACGGCAACATATAGTACGTCGTATCCAGACTTCACTGCTAGTAGTTGCATTGTAGTTCTCATTACACCCTGCACATTCATTTTCATTCCAATCGTCTAGGTCATTATCGCTAGGCCTATCATCGTATACAATAACACCATTTGAACATCCTTCTGAATCAGATGAGTTGCTGTTCTCTCTTCGTTTGGTTTTAAGTATCTTAGCTTTAGGAAAATTAAGTTTTCGAGTTAGCCTACTCATTTTTACCTTCCAAAATTTTTGATTATTTATATTCCCTTTTGAATTCAGTATTTTTGAAACACTTGCTGCCTTAGGTTATATGGGCTATTTTGTGTGAGTAGTGCGTTTTCTTAATATTAAATATACAAAAGGTCACATTACAAACACATATAGAGGCAAATTATTATTATAAATATAAAATTATTAATCATTTGTCGAAAAAAATAAAATTTTAACTATATAAAACCTGGTCACTCTCTCCCAATTACCAGGGAAAGACAGACCAGGCATCCATCGCGCCAACTTTGGCGCCATTACCACTACGGCTTACTACAATTGTTGATTGACGTGACTTAACCTCATGTAAGATGCTGGTTCAAAACTATTAACAGGTGCCTTATGTACACCTTACAATCTAAGTAATATAAAAAACATTTGACTCACCTGACTTGTACTATGCAGCTTTTTGGCTCAAATATTTCAACAAATATGATAAAAAAAAAATGCACCGTAAGTTTCACATCCGCCATCACAAGATGGCTCTGCCGCCAGTACTATCTAACGGCCAGTTCAAAAGAATAAGTGAGTGGTCCATCTCTCCTGGAATTACCCTATATGCAGTCGATTTTTCTCATTTTAAAGCAACCATAACTTTGTTACGTGGACAACATGTTCGTCATCGTTTTCCTGTTGAAAATAGAATGCATCCCCAATTCCAAATTTCAATATACTGTCCAATAAATTACCTCACATTATCTTAATATAATGTCTAGTATCCACATTACCTTCAATAAAGATCATATTATACAATAATTTTTGCCACCCACGTATTAATTAGCTCAAACTAGAGCTTTATTCGTTTTGGAGAAAAAGAGACGCTTTCCCCATCCTGGATTCGAACCAGGGTCCCTCCGTTTAGCCCGGAGTGTCTTGGACCGCTAGACGAATGAGGACAGGAAACAACGCTCTCTTTCTCCGTATGTAAAGATGTTAAGGTATTATTACCCTCCGCAGGGATAACACAATTGCCAAATATGGTCAACACAAGAAAGCCTCCGGGGCGAGATTTTTGTGAGTTTTCGTGGGGGAATTTATTATACTATAATTTTTGCCACCCACGTATTAATTACAGCTCAAACTAGAGCTTATGTAATTTTGGAGAAAAAGAGACGCTTTCCCCATCCTGGATTCGAACCAGGGTCCCTCCGTTTAGCCTGGAGTGTCTTGAACCGCTAATACGTGGGTGGCAATTATTGCATAATAAATTCTCCCACGAAAACTCACAAAAATCTCGCCCTGGAGGCTTTCTTGTGTTGACCATATTTGGCAATTGTGTTATCCCTGCGGAGGGTAATAATACCTTAACAAAGACCATATTGCCAATTCTATTTGAAGCCACACGCCTTCAAGTCAGCTCCTGGCCATAGCTATGTTTTATATTTTATCTTAAATTCTTTGTTTCAAGAGAAGGATCTACCTTTTGCCACACACATATTTCTTTCCATTCAAATCGACTATTAAACGGATTTTCTTCGAAAAATATCACCTTTTCCTCGAAATTCTTCAGATTTCTTGACATACGCTTTGGAAAACACAAATCTTTTCCGCTTTTATCTTTCACTAATCTAAAATTCGTTCTTGGGTCTTCTGATTCGAATATGTGTATCATAAAGAATACTGCGAATAGTTTGAGAACTTGCTATTGTCCTTGATGTCGAAACGACATAAATAACTAATTCTGGACCACAAATCGAAGGGCCCTTCTAAGGCCCGATCAAGTCAAAGCGGAGCCCGGGGCCTCTTCCTGCAAACTCGCAATAAAATTATTCAATAAGTAAGTAACAAATGCAAACTCTTGTTATATATATATGTCTGCATACTTAATACTTTAAAACCATTTTCGATGACGCCTTATTGATAATTAAAGAAAAATATGATATTAATAAATTAATAAGTTATAATTAAAAAAACTAGGTTTCAAATTGACATTTTAAACTTTCAAAAAAGATTCATGCAAAATTTGGGGGCCCAAGGCCGTGGCCCCGGAGGCCCTACCTTAATCTGGCCCTGGGCCTTCCGATATTTGCTTGATGATATTCCTCACCTGCCTTGCATTTTGTTTCTTTGGACTTCCAGATCTCGATTTATTCTCCAAAATACTACTCTCTTTTTTATTGTTTGTTATGTACCTAACACTAAAGAAGTTCAAAATTATATTCTTAGTTATAACGCGATAAATAAAACAACAGTCATGAAAAAATACAATCCGTTCTCACATTGCAATAGAAGACTCATATTTTTTAGAGCCATTACAGAAGAAACTGGCTAAATTGCTGTCCCAAAGCTCTTATAACGTGTCTTTTGAAAAAAGTAAGACTTTAATTTGTTGTAAATTTATGTAGCTTAATGTTTAACTGCTTTAAAACAGAATTTTGTTCAATGTGAAAATATTATTTTGGCATGAAAAAATAGGTTTCATTTTTTTTGTAAATTTATTTCTTGCAATTATTAAAAGAATAAGTACTTGTATGGATTCTTACTATACATGTAATTCAATGATTAAAAACATTTCTTAGTATTTGCTTTCCACTGTTATTTAAGTTGTATAATACATGTAGGCAAATACTTTTTATGCTCTACGTATGATTATGCTACTGTACGTATGATTACGCATTGCAGCTATTACGCGAAAGAGAAAATTATATTCAATCAGAAATTATGATTATGCTTGGTCTAATATCCGCCCCCACCCTCAGCCATATATAATTTCGACACATTTTGCGTGTTGTTCAGAATAGTGTTTCTCGAAATGCAGTATGCTTCGTTCGTAGGGCATGCACTCTGTAGGGTGTTGTAGAGACAACGCGTTAGTTTACATGCGAAAATTATGGGTTTGAACCCCGCTTGTGTATGTATAGTTCGTTCACGAAAAGTAGTCCGATGGTGCCGTTAGAAAATAAGGGGAGCTGACGTCACAAAGGGCATAGCCGATTACAGCAGAGGGAAGGGTGTCATTTCAGAACTGTTTTTTAGCGAACGTTTGTCTGCGCCAAAAACCAGTTCTGAAATGACGTCTTCCCCTCTGCTGTAATCGTCTGAGTCGTTTATGACGTAAACTCTCGTTATTTCTAACGGTACCGTCAGACTATCTTTTGTGTACGAACTATAGCTTACCTTTTTTTTTTTTACTAATGCCCATGTCAGAGTTTGACTTCTAGGGAGATGCAAATTTGGATCCATAACCTACTTATTATGGTCTTGCCATACCTTTTATGGAAATACAGGCTGCTGAAGTGGCCAACTTTTCCAACCACTTTTGCATATAGCAGAAGTAGTTCGGATCCCTGAACCGGTTTGGATCTACGGAAAAGTGATCATTCTGGCCAAACGTGATCTTGAATGTCCTTACTCCATAGAATGCAAAAAAAACAAGCGCTTTACAAAAGGGTTTTAAAAGGGCTCAGTGCGTCTGTTTTTTCAGATTAGATAAAATTACAAATGGCATTTTTATATTTAACTCAATTGCTTTAAATCGTTTTATTTATTGTCTTTATATGTAACGTATGCATATCATACTTTAAGATGTATATTAATAAATGCAGTATATCAATTTTCCGCAAATTATAAAAAAGCATTCTTAAACTTGTTTACGAATTAATTCTGTTTGCGACAGAGTGAAATTGTACCTTGGTTTGCATCTGAAATTCCAATCTAAGAGTTAGTTGTTCTCTCAACTCTACGTCAACCAAGAAATCGTGAATATGGCGAAAGTCAATTGATCTCTCTGATCTGTTTCTTCGACAATTTCCTCCTCCAACAAGGGAAATCCCCTATCAACGATACAAGTACGAAGCTAGGCATTGCAGATCTCAGAAGCTAAACGATCATTATGACGGAATAGTGACATGTAGGTCGCTGATGGAGTTTATTCTGAGGAATAAACACCATATTCCCAAATTCGTAAGCATGGAAAAATAAAATTTTACGTTTTTTATGCCTGTTTTTTTTATGTGTTAAGGAAAAACATCCAGTTCGTGACGGAAGCATGAAAAGGGCAAAACTAGTTTCGTTTAATCTTTCCACGACAGCAGTTCCTTAAAAGGAAAGGCAATGGTTAATAGGATTAGGAAGGAAACCAGGAGCTGCTTGTCCCAGTTAAATAATCCTCACAGATTTGAGAGCGACATTTAGGATTATGGCGGGAGATTTAGTTGGCGGGAAATTTAAACGAGAAAAATAGACCATTCCTTCTAATAATAAGAGAGTTTAGCATTTGAGAACGAGAATACGGAGCAAATATTTTAGAAATATGAAAGAGATTATTGAGAAATTATTACTTATATGTTTGACAGAAGATGGATGTTGACGTGTTGAGAGCTCCGACAAAAAGTGCGAAAACTGGAAAACTGTCATGTCATTATTTTATGTCATGGCATTTTTTGATAACTTATTGTTAAATGATTAGCAAATATTAAAGTTTAAAACATTTAATTTAAAGATGTTATTCTTTCGTTTTGGTCTAGTTGTCTGGTGTTTACGTAGATAGGACAATTAAACTTAGGTTTTACGCGTTGTGTTGTTTTTTGTTTTGTAAAACCTGTAAGATTTCTATCAAAGGATAATTATGTATGACTGCATGGAATAAGTATAATAACTATCAAGGTGTGAAGGAATTACATGAGAAACCGTTAAACGTGAAATAATATTTATTTACAATTTAACAGATATTATGATAAATATAATATAATAATAATCAACTCTAGAATCTTAGTTTCTGGGTAACAGGAACATATAAAGTTATATATTTTAGCACATATTTTATTTGATTAAATTTCTTCGAATACCTTTAATTAGTTTGTCGAATCCACATTTATTTTAAAACTTATCAAACCATTCGTCATGTAAACATATATATAAATCGAGTCTTTTCCGTTAATCTTAACAGGTTCAAAAGGATTCAATTAGATAAGTAATCATCACTGATAAGTATACTCAATGTAATAGTTGTTACTCAATTCTTATCATTAATTTATATTCATATTTAATCGCATTAATTGCATTTTTATCACTAACATCATTTTCTGTCTATGCTTATGTATGATTCCCATAAGTACCATAATACAGGCTTACGAATACAATATTAATTACTAAATATGACAACCATAACATTAATCTAAACTTCTAATCCTTCATCATGAAATTAATCTATTTGTGTTAGGATAAATCGGAGGTTACTGCTTATGAAAGACATGCTCACTCAATAGTTCTCCACATTTGGTGGAACCCTCAGACCGTAGAAACCGCCTCGGGACATTGGTTGTCGATAATTGCACTTCATTTCCATTATAAGGCTATAGCTCGTTTAAGGTTTATTTCAGCTTGACCACTCTTATCTTTCCGTCTCTTTTACTCTCTAACTGATACCACCTTTCATCTCTTCTACTTTCCAGCTCCCTGAGCTTTTGAAGACCTTTTCTCCTTCCGAAAATGTATCTTTTTAATCTCTATCTCTCTGTCTCTCATCACATCTTGCTTCGCCTTTTTAATCAAGGGGGACTGCTCTTTCCCTCTGCCCTTTTCTAACCTCGAAATCTCATTGGTTCGATTTGTTACTGAAAACAATAATTCTGGGCTGGTTCAAGTGACGCCATTTGAGAGACGTTTTGCTATTGGCTTGGTTAAAAGGTAATATTTTGAAACTTATTGCTTGGGGTCGCTGAGAAAATGTCAGGTCAATCTGCAATTAACAGTTCGTTGCTGTCAACCTTTAGTTCGCAACTCGCAATGGCGAAAACTGAATCTTTAGAAATAACTTTTTATATATCGGCTATAAAACGTCATTCGTGACTTCTTTTATGATTTTCTATTTTTAAGTTCGTTCTAGTTTCTGCATTTCTTTAGTCCTGAGGCTCAGATATCACATTTTCCCAGGCGATCGTTTGTCAATCTTTTGAGTTAGTTTAGCTCAACTTTATCCGCCATAATCCGTCTCTTTCTCCTTTTGCTTGGCCTTTTCAATCAAGGGGGAGTGTCACTTCTCTCGGCTCCCTCTCTAACCTCGAAATCTCATTGGTTTGATTTTATATAGAAAACAATAATTCTGGGCTGGTTCGAGTGACGTCATTTGAGAGACGTTTTGCTATTGGCTTGGGAGAAAGGTATTATTTTGAAACATATTGCTTTTGCTCCCTGATAAAGTGTCATGTTGATCTGAAATTACGAGTTTGTTGTTGTTCAACTTGGTTCGCAACTTAGAATGGTAAAAAATTGAATCTTTAGAAATAACTTTTTACTTCACAGCTGCAAAAGTTCGTTCGTGACTTCCTTATAAATTTTACTATTTTTAAAATCACGTTAGCTTCTGCTGTTCTTTAGTCCTGAGTTTTTATGTTAAAGTTTTGGGTATTTAATCTATAATTTTATTGTTTTGAGCTGCTTTCTTCTTTGTGAAGCAACGCTCTTTTCCCATCTGAAAACTTTTATATCCTGTTTAGGGGATCAAATCCCTCATGGAAATGTGAGCAAATCGCCTTTGCGATTAGTAAACAAGAATAATGTCTCGTTGATTAAAAATCACTGTGACATAATAGTGACTGAAAAACTGAAAGCGAGAAAATTCCAATTTGCATATTTAGTTTTATCTTCAATTAAGCCTCACCACTTTTGAAAATACTTTTATCGTATCAAAATACGAATTTTGAAGAATCGATATGTCCGTTGTCATGGAAAAGATAAGCAGAATTCCCAGAAGAATCTAAATAATCTCTGAATTTTGGAAAACTTCTTACAGAGATAAAATGAAAGATTTATGTGCAAGAATTTTAAAGGAGTATGGAAGTCATTAAAATATGCATGAAATATAAACGTGAAATTTATTCGCGAAATATACCTGTGAAATTTACCCGTGAAATATAAATGGAATTTATCTGTTACTCTTACAGACGTTTCACAACTTTTGTTTAGTTAATTTTTTTTTAATATGGGAATAACATTTTAAATCGTATAATTGAGCTAAGTGCTGTAAGTTCTAACTACTTAAAGTTTTATATATATATGAAAATATATTTAACTTAATATTGATTGGAAAGCGACTTCCATTGCATAACCGTGAACGAAAGCCACTTGTATTTCGATAAAAATTTTTAACAAAAAATTAAAATAATAATTTTGGCTTAAAATTGTTGAAAGGTGTCATTTGAACCGTGAGTGTCATGAGATGGTTCAGTGGTAAAACGTGCACTAAGCGTTCCATAGATCCAGGTTCAACATCAAACAGTGCAAGGAAGAGAGAGAGAGAGAGAGAGAATTGCTCACTGTAGCATGGGGAATGGTTCCCTAGGCCTTAAACGGTTCGGATTCCTCAGCAAAACGCACGTTCCATGACCTTCGTGGACTTTCCTATCGTGTCACTCAGCCGGGTGTGACACTGACAGGCATCGAACGCGTACCACTTTTCCGCTAATCGTACTCTGGTGCACCCTCGGAGCAGAGGTGGGGATTCCCGGAAAACTATCGAGCCCGATGCAGCATTACCTTTGTTATCCTTGCGCCCAAAAATATGAACAAAATTTTAGCCATTCTTGGTAGAGAAAATCCAAGACCATCCCAGATCCATAAATAATCAGTTGACAACAAATAACAGAAAACTATGTGCAAACTATAACAGAACTATATGAAAACTATAACAGAATTGTATAAAAACTATATGAGAACTATAACAGAACTATATGAGATTATAATAGAAAATTATGTATAAAACTATATAAGAAACCAACAAATGAATATTTTTTTTATGCTTATAGGCAGAATATCACATTTGCATATGTATAACTGATGAAGTTGAAAATTACTTGAAATATTATATTGTGTATTTGGATCACGAAATTAAAATACTGAAATAATTTCACGGAAAAAAATGTACTTTTTGGGGTCAATGTGCTTTCCATCATTCCAATTACGGTAAAACCTCTCTACAACAATATTATACGGACCGAGAAAAATTATCGTTGTAGAGGGAGTTATTGTTATAGGGAGGGTTCATTATACAGTAAAACCTCTCTACAACACTATTATACGGACCGAGAAAAATTATCGTTGTAGAGGGATTTATCGTTATATCGGATATTATTGTAAGGAGGTTTTACTGTATAATCTTGAATTCCGGGGTCAACTGTAATAATAATAATAATAATAATAATGAGGATTGTGCATACTCAATAGATTTTTCTTATATTGCTTATAAGTAAAAATTATTTATGTTTATCATTAATGCTTATTAAATAGCTAGCTTTCGTTTGCCCAATAAATATGGGTGATGTGAATTTCAGTGCGAATTTGAGATTTTAAATCAAGAAATAAAGTCTGGCAGTGTTTCCAACTTTTGTGCGTCAAGTTTATATCTAGAAATTCTCCAATTGAAGTTTTTAAAGTCATTTGAGATACCCCATGATTTTTGAATTGCTACCCTACTGCCTAGAAACTTCGCCAGAAAGAATTTTATATCTTGCTAACAAAAATATAAAGATTTATTATCAAAATATAATTTAAATAACAGTATAACTATTGTATTAATAATTAGCGAATTTCATGAGTTAAATATAAAGTTAAATTAGCTAGATTTGACGGGAGTTACCCAGTTGTAACTCTTTTCAGTAAATTAGTGGTAATTCTGACTTAGTTCGGCAAGTTAGCTCCTTTTACAGTAACTCACTGACTCTTCACACATCTCCAGTTTCATGGAATTCAAACGCATAAATTTGTAGCATTATTTATTTTCAAAAATTTACATTTTTTTTTATCATATTTCGATTATAATACGCTAGGACAGTATAAAGGATATTATTACTCTTCTCAAGAATAATATAATTACTGAATGGTTAGCACAGATAATCTCCGGGGCAGCATTTTACATTTTCATGGTGTATTAAACGCTATAAAAAATGGTTTGGTAACCCACGTTTTTTAGCTTAAACGATAGTTTTAGTTTCAGCTAAAAACCGCCGACGGTTCGTCGAACATACCTGTCAAAATCCGTTTGCCTCTTTAGTAAGTTCGTAGCTTATTATCTATTTTTTTGTTGTTCGGAAAAATTCATTTAAATTCTCTGGCGCAGTATAGCCCAGATGCTCTTGCGCCATAAAAGTCCAAACAAACAAATCATTTAAATTCTACTGCGGTAGTCACGTTAAACGGTGCCTAGTTGAATTAATAAACATATTCAGCAGCCTTGCTTATATTCATTTTATTTATTAAACGTTGAACTGACGTATCAAAGGCTTAGTAAATTCTCTTCGTCTAACACTTATCGACAAAAGAAACCCCTTAAAAAATTATAGAAAAACGTACAAAACTATAAAAAAAAGGGGGAAAAGGAAATATCTTGTGGAAGTTCAGAGATTTTCATCACTTCTTGCTTCGCTTGAAAGAAGATAAATTAAGTGGTGAATGGAACTTGTCAGCATTTTAAGAACAATCGGATCAAAATGTGGTGCATGCCTTGCGCCCTAAAACTCATACAAAATGTGAAGTTTATTGTTTAACTTGATTGGCGTCTCTATCTGAAATCAATTCTTGTTCTTTATTGTTAGCTAGACACGCTAGAGAATTTGGCTGTTCGCGCAATTGGAAACTGACACACCATCCTGGCGATCGATCACACGTTTTCTGTGGGAGACTTGAGTTCATGTCACTTGAAAAATTGCTGCTTCGAAGCCATTAATAAGGAAACGTCGGCAAATATAGGCCCCTAAAAGAAAGCCGGGAATTTTATGTGCTTTCAAATTGATTCTTTAAATCAAAGAATCCACAGATAAGTGTTGAAAGGATACATATTTGTATAACAAATGAACCAATGAATACTCTAATTGTCGTAAACATTGCAAAATTCTACTATTCCGCTTTGGTTTCACATTACTCATTTTATGGAATATTCTTAACAGTATTTTTTTAGTGTGCGATCAGAAACTCTAGGGAGATTCCAGGCAGCTACAAAGAAAGAATTTTTTTTAAAGAATAAATCTCAGAACCACCTTCCTTACCGAGTTAGCGAAAGTAATGTTTGTTTCAGGTAATCTACTTCGTTTTCTAGGAAATTGACATTTAGAGTTTGAAACTTACATAAGCATGATAATAAACAAAAATTAGCATTGAAAAGAAAAAAAAAAATCGAAATATTTCATGTTACTTTGCTGTGCTAATGCGAGAGTCAGTAAGTTGAGTTAGTAAAATTTAATTATACATATTTTGTTAAAGGAATATAGTTAGGTCTGTAGCCAAGCCAGGGCCAGCAGGGTCGCGACCCCAGTTGCCTCATGTGGCCCTTGCTTGTATCTCATTTGCCCATTGAGCTATTTATATATATAGAACAATCCCCTTGCCCCATATGCCCCTCTCCAGTTGCCCCTTTATCCTGGCTACGGTCCTGAGTACAATACACATATATTTTCGTTTTATGCGCTGGAAAAACGTTTTATGCGCTGGGTTAATTTATGTGGTCAAATTGTTTTCGTTAAAGATCGTTTTAGGAAATGTAAAATTAAATTTAATAATGAAAGTAAAAAACACGCTAAACTTTGAACGTTGGCAAAGCAGATAATGCCGGGAATAGTTTCCCATACGAAATTATTAAATGCTCAAATATGGTAAAAATTTTAATGGATAAATATTAATTTGCATTATTATTTATTCGTGATTTACCGCTCGTAATATATGGTTCGTTACACTGAAAGCATTTTTAAAGGGTGGCTTTATAATTAAATATTGCGTGAATAAACTCCTTTATGAATTTCTGAAGAATTATGACTTTGAAAAATTTAAAAGATATATTAAATGACATACCTGTTTTCATTTTGCCATTTTATCGTAAAACTAAATTAGCTTGAAGGCTATTAAGTCTTAGAATGGTGATGTGAATAAAGACAATTTATTTAATCTTCTAAAGACAATCTAACTCAGATAATCAAAATTTCTAAAATTAATAAATTCTGAGTGAAATTGAAATTGAAATACATGGAACTGCACGGTTGAGTTTTCTAAAAATTTGTATACAAGAACGCCACAGCGATGTATGCAAAAAAATTGTTTTATAGCAATTTTCTGATGATTTTTTATTGTAGAAATATTATGATATCTTATATACTACTTAATTAGACTTGTATACAAATTTTATGTGAATCGTAGATTCCATTCTTATTGATCAGCTTCAATTTTAGCGTATTAATAATATATTTGGATATTTTAATACGTTGAATTTATTAATATACTGAATTTATCAATATATTGAATTTATTAATATATTTAGGTTTGTAAAAATTGCAACACCATGAAGGACTCGTCCGAATTGAATGAAATTTAATGTACAAACGACCTGTGTTGATACAAATAAACGATTAAAATTACAAAGCAAAAAACAATATTACATGTCGAAAATCAGTATTTGGTGAAGCCACCACGCGCTGCAATAAGTGATGCTATACGACGTGGCATGGAATCAAACAGATGTTGAATGTGTGCCTGAGGAAGAGCATTCCAGATTGCTTGTATGCGACCCCAAAGTTCATCTGTAGTAGCTATGGGACGAGGATCACGAGCGAGACGCCGACCAACGAAATCCCACACACTTTTTCAGGTTCTTCGCCAAAAATGATCTCAAAGTTTGTCAGTTATAAAAAAGTAAGGTAAACACTTCAAATATTTTTTACTTTTACACTAGAAAACACAATGTATAATTATTTCAGGTACAACTAAAATGACTATTATAAATATGTGCTATATTTTATTCATATGTATTATTTTTTTCCTACGATAATGTTTGGCGTTTAATGCTTGCCCAGCACGCCAAAACACTGTTTTCACCTGTCATGCAGCGAAGCATCATCGTAGGGTGAGCTCTATTTTCAGTGGGCCGTAGCTCGACCCCCAGGTCGATTGGGCCAAATTTGATTTTGGATCTTTTATTTACTCGGTCATATTGGCCTATAAACCGAAATTCAGAAAAATCGAGCCTTGACAGTTCTCGAGGTTCCCTTGTAAGTTTAATTATAATTTAAGCGTCATAATAGTACTGAGGTTGTGTGTGGGTTGATACGCAGTAAGAATATTTAAAACATAAAATTTTGTACTAACTCCTTTATATAATTGTGAGAGAAGCTATGTTGTTACACTAACCAAAATTGTAATTGTGTTGGGGTCATAGAGTAGTTGACAAAATAGAGCTTTGTGAATATCTCATTGAATTATAATTGCAGATCACTCTTGTGAAGCGATTACTAAGATTCGGAGGACGAGACTATTCGCTAGGTCTCTCCTAGCGAATAGTCTCCTAGCGAGACTATTCGCTAGAAGAGACCTCATAATAGTTCCAGGATAGTTTTGGGCCTACAATTCCAGGTTAGAAGTTTTGATTAACTTTATAGTTTAACATTGTTATATGTTCAGTTATTATCACTACCTGTTAGAACTAAAAAGTGTTGTACAATTCTTTCAGCGACGGTACTGGTCGAGTGGGTGAGAGTTCACCGTTTATTACCCGAAGTCGTCTATCATAGATTCTGACTGTAGCGATATTACCTAATGAGTGAACACTGTTAACGTATTAGAGTATATCTAAAATAAATAGGTTTGATTTGCCAATTCGTTTGTTTTTGTGTCTGATCGTCCAGCCCGTAATTTGATAATTTGTATATGATAACTTGCAGCTTAATTGAATGCTAAGCTTTAGATAGAAAGTTCATCAAAATATGTAGATGAATGCAAAGCATGTAGGATGTACTTTTTGTTCTCATATAAATGAAGTTTTTTGAATACTTTTGACTCTGCCATAAAATCTTCCTTATAAATATTTAAATATGTAAATACATTATTTGATATCTACGAAAAATGCGTTTGTCAATGTTTGGCCTTTTTGGCATATGTAATATTATGCATCTTTCATGTAAATTCAAAGGATAGTTTGTTGAAGGCTGAGCAATTAATGAAATAACCATAATATATAGATGGGAAAAAATATATATTCAACACAGATTTTTTTTAAAAAGATATTAGAAACTCGAAAATAGCTTTCACAGAATTAAATATGCGAGAATTATAATCACAATTGGATTTATCTAGAAGTGATAATTTCTTTTTAATTACATTATAAACTTACGATTTATATTTCTTGCATGGTTTTAAGATATTAAGATAAAATTTTGTGCATTACATCAAAATCAGGCTGCTGTTGTTTTCTGAGGAGAAAAATGAAAAAAGTTTATTATTTCTACAAAACATCTTGGGAAGCTACAATTTTTCAATGACCACGTAAGGGTATGCATATCAACAGGCTTTCTTTCGAAACGTGTTGCTGTTCAAACTGAACGAATGTTTCCCATCATGGGCTTGCTATGTTGAAACTATCATTTTATTGATAAACATATTGCTTAGTCATAAAATTTCAGAACAGGATCGAACACTATATCCAAATCCTAATAATTTAATGAAACACCGATATTTTATTGTCTTTCTTAGTATCTAAAAATTTATAGTTCAGCTATTTCGTCATAAGGCAAAGACGGCATTATACAGGGTGTTCCTTAATTTATGGGACAAATTTCTAGGAGTTGTTGTTGGGGACACCAAATAAGGCATATTTTCCCATATCCCCTGTGTCCGCATGGGGGCCGGTTTGGCTGTAGAGCCTAGCTACTGTTTATGTCCATGTCTTTTCTACGTAGCCAATTACATGAATTAAATACAATTTTTGATACGTAATTCAGCGATTGAGCTAATAATACAGTAGAGACAAAGAAATCCGGAATTTTGTTTCTTAATCCTGATCTGTGCCATGTAGTGAAAATAAGCCTAAAACTGCCTTTTTTAACACACTAGAAAACAGTTGGGAACTGTCAAGTATGTACAACAGATGAAGAACATCAAAATTAACATTTTTTGCTCAGTGATCTTTTTTTTTTTCCCCTAAAATTAGCCGTTCGGACACTACAATGAATTTAGTGTTGGCATCTTCCGCATTCAAGGTTTCCATAAATGGCTAAAATGCGCCATTTCAAGAATTTTTAAAATTATTTAATATCAATTAACGTCGGGCTCTCTGACGACTTTCTAAAATTAAACAGTTATTTCGACACTGGCGTAAGGTTTAAAAACACGACGTTTCGGGAGCCAACTGCTCCCTTTGTCAAGTGAAGGCATAAATTCTGCCTTCACTTGACAAAGGGAGCAGTTGGCTCCCGAAACGTCGTGTTTTTAAACCTTACGCCAGTGTCGAAATAACTTTTTGTTATGGAATCTCCTGGTGAAACTCTGTATTGTTTCGTTAGAAATTCCTAAAATTAGTTAAATTCACGGGAATTGTATGTGTAGAATTCATTCAACCGCACCTGAAGCGGCGAATTGTACACATACAATTCCGGCAGGGGTATAGTCGAGGCCCAGCGCAGCCTAGCGGCGCAAGGGCAAAGTTTTAGGAAATCATACATTTTACAAACAAAATTCTGTTCAAGTTGTAAATAAAAAATATGTGGCTCTACAATTCTGTTAAGAAAAAACATTAAAGCAATGACCCTAAAATTCTGAGTAACTCAATTACGAATCGTGTGAATTTAACGAAATTACAACATGAAACACGTATCATATACCGTGTTCCGAAAATATAAAAAACCACAATGCTGTTTGACACAATGAAGGCGACAAGGGCGAAAAGGAGGACTTTTGGCTATTTTTTCAATTGTTTTCTTTATTTTATTATCTCACTTCAGAGGTCATTCCTGGTTTAGTTCGGCTTGGGCTCATGCGCTTGTATCATCATTTTACGTTTATACGCCCCGAAACAATATGCTGTAAGCAGTGTCGGATCCAAATTGGACTTGTGGGGGTGGTCTTGCAATGCCAACTCAACAATCCATATATACTTTCTGCCCCTATCAAATTAATGGGCTACTGATCGTTAGGGGATCCACCCCTGATTTAGAAGAGCGCTAGGCTACTTATTTATTTAGGACTGCACCACTGAATTTTGGTGAATTTAACAGATTTTAGAAAGTCGCCAAAGAGCTTGACGTCCGTTGACATTGAATAATTTTAAAAAATCTTCAAATGGCGCATTGCAGCCATTTGTGGAAGCCTTTAATGCAGGGATACAAACACTAAATTCACTGTAGTGCCCGAACGGATAATTTTAAGAAAAAGATTAACTGAACAAAAATCGTTTAATTTGATGTCCTTCATCTGTAACACATACTTGGCAGTTGCCAACTTTTTTCTAGTGTGTTAAAAAAGGTAGTTTTAAACTTATTGCCACTACAGTTACACAGAATAGGATCAGGAAACGGAATTCCGTCTTTGTCTCTGTATTAGCTCAATCGCTTCAATTACGTATCAAAAATTTTAATGCATGTAATTGGCTACGTAGCAACGACATGGACGTAAACAGTAGTTACTCTCTACAGCCAAACCGGCCCCTTTGCGGACACGGGGATATGGGCAAATATGCCTTATTTGGTGTCCGTAACGAACCTTAAAAGTTTTCCTCATGAATTTAGAAACACCCTGTATCTGTCTCTTATTTTGTTTTACCTTTCAGTTATTTATATGATTTATTTTACATTTTTTAATATCGTGCTTCCTTTTAACCCGCGAGCAGGCGTGGGGTGTGTTTCACACCCCACAACTTACAATTTGTGAAAAAAAAACGCCCACCCTTGCTTTTGAAACTGACCGAACTCTTTCCTGTTGTCTTCCAAGTCACAATCTTTTGGGGTAGGGTGACAAAGTGAAAATTCCAGTTACTGTTCCCCGTAAAATTGGACATTTTTTATGAAATAATGCTATATAATTAGATGGGGTGCAAATCACCCCGCGCGCGTCAGCTCGCGGGTTAAGGTTTATTGTCCTGCTTCTCTTTTAATTTGTAGTTTCACTTTGTAGAATCTCATGAATGCCGTTTCATAAATATTTCATGAAAGTATAGTATTACGAAAAGTCTACATCTTTTACTCTTTCTGACTCCATAATACTTCTTAATGGAGTGGCTGCATACCTTGCGTCTGATTCCAAATGACATTGAATAAAAATGAGCTCACCTTTTGCTAACGAAATACAATTTATTCATCCAACAACAATTACAACTTCTTTAGCACTGATAATACTGGCAATGACTAGAACTGATAACTCAAGACTAAACACTCAAAATTAAGCGGTCTCCTGAACTATTCATATGCCGGCCAAAACTCAGGGGCTAGAGCGAAAGAAAAAAAGCAAAAGAATTCAAGTTAAACATCGGTATTTAACCTCTGAACAGAAAATACTGCGCTTGCGCCATAATGACCATGCGTCACAATTATTCAAACCTGCCGCGCACCACCAGCGTCACATCTGCTGCCACAACTTCTTTTCCCATAGTGATACATAAGCGTTTTATATTTTTGACATGAATCACTCAGAATGGAATTGATGATTCATGTGGCCTCTGAACCCCTGATAATAGACCACCTACGAGCAATTCCTGTTAAATGGCAACCTCGCCTCATAGTCGTTACCTCCACGAGGATACTCATGTCCCGAACTACATTTTCACGTTACTGGTAGCCTACTTAATACACTTTGTGTAACTCCTAAAACAACAGTTACGACGATTGGCTTCATACCCATCTGCAGGCGAGCGGATTAGAAGAACGCGCGCGGGGTGCTTGGCACCCCATCTGATTATATAGCATTATTTCATTAAAAACGTCCAATTTTACAGGGAACAATAAGTGGCATTTCCACTTTGTTACCCTACCCCAAAGATTGTGACTTTGAAGGCAACAGGAAAGAGTTTGGCCAGTTTCAGAAGCAAGGGTGGACGTTTCTTTTAACATATTGTAAGTTGTGGGGCGTGAAACACCCTGCTCGCGGGTTAAACCCCCAAACTGAAAGCACTCAGCAAACTTCTGGGTTAAGCGGTAGAACTTCTTCAGAGTTACATTTCCCGCAAGGTACCTTTATTAAAGCTCGCAGGCTACGAGCTGTGCTGTTACAGTACACAGTGTTTTGAGTTGTGACTTCATTCTATAAACAAATATGAATGCTTTTCAGAACAGCGGTTTAAAAATTATAGTCATTTTCAAAGCTGCGTAATTATTAGTTAGCGCAGTAAAATATAATACAGCCACTGCAGTAACTAATAATTTTGTCGACTTGAAAAGAATTATAACCTTTAACCATTGGCATAACAAGCCACAAATTCTAGGGAGGGCTATAAAGTCTGAAGGGAGAGGGCAATAGCCTCCAACGCAATGCTCAGTATATAGCATTCAATCATAATTTTCAATTTTCTAGGGAAGGCTAAACCTTTTCTTGGAGATGTAAGTCCCCTTTAGTTACGCAGACGCCCTGCGGTGGCGCAGTGTGGTAACGCGTTCTCCTATTGCGCGGCTAATCCGGGTTCGACTCCCAGCAGTGCAAAAAGAACGCTTACTCAGAGATCTCATAAAGATCGCACTGCTCACTGTAGTCCGGGGTTTGGTTCCCTAGGCCTTAAGAGGTTCGGATTCCTCGGAAAACAGTAGGTCCCGGCGCAGCATGACCACTGTAGTCTTTGAGCCGTAAAACCAAAAAGAAAGAAAGAAAGTTACGCAGATGTCTTAAAATTGCTGTTCTGAAAGCATTTATTTTTGAATTGGGACGTTGTTTTACAAATGTAGCAATATACAACCCTGCTACTGGTGTTGATACCTGCGTAGTCGTGCATTTCTATCTGCAACTTCCTAAGAAAACGAAATAAAGATTCATCAGAAAGTTCCGTAAAGACAAATTTTTTGTCACTGGAGTAGTTATTATTAAAGTAATTAATAACGACGTTTCGGAAGCTACCTGCTCCATTTATCGAGTAAGGAAGGCTGCAAGAGGAAAGATGATCAGTAGAAAAACAAATACGGAATGCAAAACAATTGACAAAAAATTGTAAAATGTTGATTTTTTTAAGTCGTGAGGTAGTAAGGTTATGGAGGAAATGAAAAATGGAGAAACAATTGATGGTGGGGAAAAAATATTATTTAGAGCGTTTGTTTGTAAAAATCTTATAAGGCTCTGGAAAAGATTTAGATTGATTTACGACAAGATGTCCGATTCTATGGCTTTCAAAGAATTCCAAAAAGAGTCTACTGCATAGATTTGGGATGCCTTGATGTAGGATCTCTAGAGAGTTCCAGCCAGATTGGTGGTTTTCTTCGTGCATGTGTTCAGCAAGTTGGTTTGAAAAATCTCCTTTGGCAACGGTGCTTAAATGTTCCTTTTTAGGCTGTTCTAAAAGCCTGCTGGTTTGACCGATGTATGCTTTGTTGCAATTATTGCAAAGGGACAGTACTGAAAGTTTAAATAAATAGGATGACCTTTGGCTTTAGGAAGATAGTTGCGAAGGGTGTGAAGAGGTTTGTAGAATGTTTTTAGATTTACACGGTGTAGGATCCTGGCCATCTGTTCAGAAATACCTGCTATGGAAGTGATGACAACGGTGGAAGCATTGGAAGTTATCTTCTTGTGTTCTGTTGCTTGTGGATGGAAGGAATCGGTTCCTCAGAATGTATTTACATGGATAGCCGTTGTCTAAAAGGATGCGTTTGCAGCGTCGTAGTTCTTTATCTCTGAAGAGGTGGTCACTGCAATGCGTGAAGGTGCGGCGTTGGAGGGTGCGAATGAGAGGTTTTGTGGTTGGTTGTAGTTCTACGGTGCAACGACAGTGAGGGTCATTCTGAGTCAAACAAGGTGCGAGGCTTTGTGGATTCGTTTTCGGGAGCACGTAGCTCCCAAAAACGTCATTTTAATAATAAAAACTACTCCAGTGACAAAAATCTTCTGTCTCTACAACTTCCCGTGATTGCTGAATTTGCATATCATAACGTTTGCCTTTTTAAACGGCAACGTCTCATTTTTTGTGACCAGTGTATGTCATGTATGTTACGCATGTATTTTCAAGCAAAAACGCATCTGTTAAGTTCATCAAAGCAGCGAGATGAAAAATAAGTATCAGACATCTTTGAACAACAAAAAGTAATCTGACAAGGGAAAATAATCGTCAAAGAAAATGCATCATCATATTCAGATTAAACTTTTTTATTTACAATATTCAAAACAGCTTAACAATTTTTTATATTACGAACATGAATTAAACGAAACAACATCTTTGAGCACTTGTAAACGTTTGCCACATTCGGGGTCGTCCTTCAATGAACTATAACGCACAAAGCACACACAAAATAACAGGGGAATTCTCAGTAAACAGCGCACGACCTGAAAATAATGTCTGAAATATTTTTCAGGGGAGTGTCATGGATGCGATCGGAGAACACGATGAGAAAAAACGAACATGGAATAATATAACAATGACTGATGAACGTGACATAACAATGATTTTAATGATATCGATCAATAGTTATAAAAGAATCAAGTAGAGTAGCAGCTCCAAGCCAGTTGGTTCAAGAGTACAGCGTTTAACACTGCTTACATTGGTGGCAACGATGTGGGGAGGGAAATAGATTACACCTTTCATCATGTCTTCACCCAGGTTTCAAAGTGTCAAATCCAAGTCTTAGGGTAATAATTGTACAACCTCTTATTTTGAGATTAATGAGCAAGTGCTAAGATCAGCTTCTGCTCATAGTTTCCATGCTTTGCATTTATATATTCATCTGTACCCATCTTAACTACGATTTTTAATGAGTAAGATGTTCATGCACATGAGGACTCATAAAATAATGGGAAGGGGGAGGAAAGGGTTAAATGATCGTGAAAATACAGCAAAACCTGTCTAAAGTGGCCACCTTTGGGACTGGACTGCAGTGGTCATCATTGGCAGATGGCCACTATACACTACAGACTTTGGTAGAGACATGATTAAGTTCCTACCAGTTCTCTCCTATAAAAGTGGACACTTCATTGCGGTGGTCACAACCAGGTTACAATGTATCTTTACAATGTTATACTCTGGAAACATTCGCAACCTTGGTCCATATGTAAGGGATTACAACACTATTTTATGCAGCAAATAGTAAAGTTTGATAGCGATACAACTGATTCTGTCAAACATTAACTAGTGCTCTATATCAATCTACAAAGCACAAAATAATAAATACTAGTTTAATAGATCATCACGTGAAGGGGGAGCTGATGTATTTGATGACAATACTGCAGTGTTATCTATTTTTATATTTAATATGTATATCCACAATATTTTATAACAGATCATTTTATAACAAATGCCTTTCATGAAACCGATATTACACACTAAAAGTATCTAGCATATCATTCAGCAGTTTTCTTGTATTTTACCGTTCTGTTGGAAACGAAGGTTGAAATTTATTCTGGCGTTTTTGTAACAGATGAAAATAAAAAAAATATCCATCATGTAGAAAGTGTTGCCAAATTTCATTAAATGAGGTTCGGCACTAAGATTTTCGAAGCAAGATATTTTAAAAAATATAGATTTTTTTCTGCTATGATGAATGAGATAAAACTATAATAAATTTTGTCAAGAAAACTTCTTAAGATTTTTTTAAAATTTATTGTGGTGAATTGATAAATTCATTTATTTATTACTCGACTTACCACTTACTTAATAATGGAATAAATTAGTGACACTCAATTCGTAAGCTGATTATAAATTTTGAATAAATTCTAGTTACTCAAAATAAATAACTGAATATTGCGAATTCTCCCTCCCAATATCAAACGTAGATCACGTACCTCAATAGAAATTTGCCATAAGCTGTAAAATACCCATTCAAAATGTCCATTTTTATATTCAAATTCTGTAAATTAATATAGATTCGGGCGAATTATATAAAATAGACGCGGTTTAAATTGAAGTACCCATAGTTTTAACTAAAATTTGCAACGTAACTGCGCTTTTGATTTTTAAAAAATGTTGAAGATGAGATTTGTGGGAGTGGCCGAAAAGGGTGAAATAAATGCGATTTACGGCAATTCGTTTTACCTAGCATTTAAATTCGGACCCAGTGGCGATAGACGCCGATTTTAAACAATATGTTTTCCTTAGGATCATGAGATATACATATCATCCTTTCCCCCATCAAGGAATCGAATTCTGCTCTATAGAGAGTAACAGGTAAAAACTATAATTATATCATTTGCACAAGGAAACTTCCCACCCAAATGAAAAATAGACTAATGTGTGTGCATATGCATACACTTCAACGAAAACTTAATACATCTTAGAATTTTTAACTAATGTAAGCCAACGATTTCCTTTTGATATATTAATGAGTTACAATGTAGACCTCCCCCACTGCTCTTAATTGTGCGTTTGGAAACGAGAGAAAATCCTTGACACGTTTTTCTTTCAAATATATGCAACCTTTAAAAATATTTAAAACAAATTACACACAAACACAGTTTAATTTGAGCTGGAGATACATTTTTACAATTGTTTCGGTGGAAAATCAAGATTTAGTGGCAACAAATCAGTTTGGATGAATTTTCTGACGATGGTGGACGCTTGATTTTCCACCGAAACAATTGTAAAATGTTTCTCCTGCTCAAATTAAACTGCGTTTGTGTGTAATTTGTTTTAAATATTATTTTTGCGCAGTGTATCGCTCATATTTCTCTCATATGCAACCTTGATAAATACTAGCGATCAAAATTAAAGAATAATATACGAAGCTACACAACTATTTAACTACATTCATTTAATTAATTCGTTAATTAATCGGTTATAAATTAGTTACCATCATATATATATATATATTTTGCTATGCAAATATACTTTGGAAATTTGGAAACAGCACAAAAATAGCCATTTCGTAAATAGCACGTTGAATTGGTGAGAGCTGTACAATTGCCCCAAAGCTCTCCCACCAAGGATCTAACATATAACGATCTTCCTTCCTATCTGTACAGTGCATGTAAGTTTCATATAAAGGTGCAATCCACATAGAGCTTTTGAAGTTACGCAACAACGAAGAATTGTCTTTGTGGCGCAAGGACAAAAGGCCATACTGTTCCTGGACCTAACGTTTTCAAAGGAATCTCACCCTCTGCTGTCAATGAAACAAAACCCTGGACTACATTGGACAGAAAAACGAAACGCGTTTTGAGATACCACCCGAAATGGAATTCGGGTTAATGGCACGACGGACGAATGTGATACTATTACATAACCGCGGGGCCAACAACATACAATATTATTTTGTGGTATTACGTTTCTTTTGAAACATACTATAATACGTAAATTGCGGACGTGCCAATTCGTTCACTGAACAGTTTGGGAAAAGTGCATATTAATCCCACGTCGCCAAACCTTAAGCTATACTCTTAAAATTGGTCCGAGAAGTTTTTCATCCCAGTCCATCTGAGGATAAGTTCATAGAAAATAAAACATTGCTTCTCCGTTGGAATACTGCCAAAATGGAGAGTGATGGGGCCGCCATTATGAAATTATATTTGCCACTGTTTTTTGACCAAGAATTTTTCGTGAATCGGTAGAAGCCTAGTGGAAGTAGGTGTTCCATACACCCCGCTTTCTAAAAATATCAGTGGATCATGGCACAGCACTTTTCCGAGTTCGCAAAACTTGCGATAATGAAAATGAAAAAATAAGACTGTTTTCAAAAGAACTCGCCTATGAATCATTGTCCATTGTTTGCAGAGGGGAAAACTGTTTTAACAATATTCAAGAACATTTACTACGGTAGCTTCCAAAAAAACCAAACCATTCCTTTTTAATGCATTTATAAAAATTACGGGCTCGTAAAACGTTAATCCATCATGACCGAACGCATTCGCAAAACAAGAAGTTGGCTTCATTGACAAAAGGTAGTGGGATTAATATGCACTCACGCCAATGCTTTTGCCCCTTTATAATGAACGAGTGGACTGGTCCAGTGATTCGATTATGGAACGGTTTGGCGCACCGCTCCATTGAATTATACAGGCTTCTGAAGAGTGTCCTTCAATTTTGGGCGCCAGTGTACTTTATGCGCATAATGGAATAACGAAATATATTCATGTTTTTTCACACATTTTGAGAATTATATCTGAGAATAATTCTGATTTTTGGAACTATACTCTTTTTCTTTTTAGATTAGACAAAACAGTAACCTTTTCGTAATTTGACTACACGTCATAATATTTAAAAATGGTAATGTTGACGACGAGAATAATGATCACTTATAACTCATGTATTTTATGTTTTTAAAAATGTGAACTTAATGGTTTTTTCGTAGACACGCTTTGTAACATGGTCCGCAGATCCTGGCTTAGGAATCGTGGATCGCATCAATGACGTCTGGGCAGGAATCCGAGCTGCTGAACTCTTCTGGCATTTCTTTAATAACTGCTGTTGTAATGACAGTGCGATGCCCATTTTTGATGGGGGATGTTCTGGCATGTACTTGACTGTCATTCACCATGGACACTTGAGTTGTCGACATTCGTGTCATGGTAACAGTTGTTTGTTTCCCTCTCTCCCACTCGTAGTTCATTCGGTAACGCTGGTATGAACGACGCATTAAATACTTCACCTGTAAAAAAAACCAAAAAAACGTCAATATTTTGTTTCAATTCAAATCATACTTAATTTCAGAATACTTAACTACGAATTACAGTCAATGTCAATCGGGACAAGGGCATTTTGGCCAAATTAAGCTGCAGCCCTAATAGGTGAATTTCACATAAAATTAATTTTTTTCCAATACTACATATTTTCATAATATACAATAAATATAAGGAAAACAATATAAACTTTGAAAAAATAATAAATCTAGTTGAAAAATGAAGTATCAGTTTTACCCCACTCGCAAGACGAGACCTATGATGCCGATGTGTGTCACGTGCGGCCCGGCGCTGCGTCATCACACCGACACGGTAAACATTAACTTACATGTGTGTTGTACTGTATATAAGATCATGTCATATTAAATTGTTTGTAGATTTTTTTTTGTGACTATGTGTAACATACACTGAAGTGCCAGAAAAACTGGTACACCTACGTAATATGTAAACATAATGTGTGCTTCCGCCCACATCGCGTTACGCTGATTGGTTGCAAAGCTCCGTTATTTGCATACGCACGCCTGTACCAGTTTTTCTGGCACTTCAGTTTTAATATGTACAAATTAATTGTAATCTTAAAATTTTGTCCCAATTAAGTGGAATATTTTGCCAGTTAGGAAATGTAAATTACTATTAGTTTTTTTAGTTTGGGTTCCGTTCCTTGAGATTTGGCCCAATTAAACGACTATGGTCCGTTCGCGGAAAGTTGTCCATTAGCACCGTTAGAATTCAAGGGAGCTGAAGTAACAGATGGGTTGTTGCATTGATGTACAGGGAAAGGCGTCTTGCATAACTAGTTTCCGCAAAAAAACAGTTATGCAAGACACTTTTCCCTCTACTATATTGTAACAACCCATCTGCTACCTCAGCTCCCTTGAATTCTATAGGGAGGGGTGGACAACTTTCCGCGAACGGACTATACCTACGATAAAGCGGAATCGATTGTATTCCAAAAGGCATGGAGTTTGCCGATGAATTGTGTGTTACATTAGTAACATGACGAAATCACATTATACTTGTGCACATTTATATACACAAGTTCATCATTGTGTTTATGTGCTTGCCTGCGCGAAAGGACAGATAGCCCCTGATGCAGGTGATATGGTGATTTTAAATACAGCCGACGAGGGGAGGCAGCAGGGGCTGCAGCCTGGAGTTCTGGATGAAGTCTACGGGCCCGCACTGGTAAGGACCTACGCTGTGTAGGCCCGGCCCAATGAAGGGGTCATGGGGTCGGTCGAAGTGAGCCTGGGGGCCCGCATTGGCTCTCGGCGACACTGATTTTAAAAACTTTGCTTCTAGGGATTTAAGAGCTAATTAATTGGAAATTAGCTAAGGAACACAGCAGTGAATTTAAATTACAAGAACAAGCACTCATGTAAGAACGAACGGGCAGCTATAATCCGTTCGCGCAGACCTGACGCCTGATACCGTTAGCACACGGGTTGTTCCATTGCAGTTTCGGGAAGGGCGTCTTGCCGAAACTGGTTTTTCGCGCGGGAAAAACCAGTTCCTCCAAGACGGCCTTCCCTAAACTGTAATGGAACAACCCGTCTACTAAGGGGATCAGGCGTCAACTGAGCGCGAATGCACTATTTGAATTACCTTTGAATTAACCTACAGAGGGTGGTGGTGTGCAATCTCAGTCATCCAAAAATTCTTCCTCAAATTTTTTACACAGAGGTACCGAAGTCAGTGGTGTAAGAAAATATTAGGGGGTTTCAAATACACTATAACAAACAAATCGACGCACCAAGAAGGGGTTGTCCGATTGCGATAAAAATTGGTGGATGTGAAGAACATACATAGAAAAAGAAATCATTAAAATTTCAGAACAATTGAATGATTTATTGCAGAGTTTGACCGTTACAAAGGGAGGAAGTCAATAAGGCGTTGGTCCACCTCTGGCCTGGATGCAAGCTGTCACCCGGCGTGGCATAGACTGATAAAGATCCCGGATGGTGTCCTGCGGAATTTCTTGCCAAATTGTCTCCAACTGTCGGGCTAAATCGTCAACATTCCGGGATGGTTGCAATCGCCTTCCCATAGCGTCCCAAATGTGCTCTATGGGAGAGAGATCAGGAGATCTAGCTTGCCAAGGAAGTGTTGGGCAAGCTTGAAGACAATTCATAGCAACACGTGCCGTGTGCGGCCGGACATTGTCTTGTTGAAACGTAAGTCCAGGGTGTCGCAAAAGGAACGGTAACACAACCGGTCGTAGAATGTCGTCTACGTACCGCTGTGCTGTAAGTGTGCCAGAAATGACCACCAAAGGGGTCCGGCTATCAAAGGAGATGGCACCCCCTGACCATAACGCCCTGTTGTGGGCATGTGTGGCGTGCGATAGTAAGGGCAGGATCCCCACGCTGCCCTGGACGTCTCCAGACACGTCTGCGGTTGTCGTCAGGACACAGTTGGAAACGGGACTCGTCACTAAAGACTATACGTCCCCAGTCAGCGCAGTTCCAAGTTGATCGAGCCCGGCACCACTGTAATCGGACTTGACGGTGTAAAGGCGTGAGAGGTAAGCGGCGTAACGGTCGGCGCGAGCGTAAATTCCGCTCTCTCAGTCATCTGCAGAGGGTCATGTTGGACACATGTGTGCGGGCCACACGTTGGATAGTTGATAACGACGAATCCGGTGCTGTGACAGCTGCTCTGACAATCGCTCTGTCTTCCCGTTCTGTTGTGGCCCTAGGTCGACCGCTGCCGTCCCGACGCTGACATCTGCCGTTGTTGACCCACTCTTGCCAGCACCGTCCAATCGCCGCATCGCTTCGACCCACATGTCCAGCGATTCTTCGATTCGTCCAACCAGCCTCTTTCAATCCGATAGCACAACCTCTTTCAAACTCTGACATATGCTCGTAATGAGCACGAATCTTTCGGCGAGGCATTGTTACAGTCGACGTAAGATATCCGCAGTCAAAATGCAACAGAAATTTTGACCACATATTGAGAATCGCTCCTTATATACACCTGCTGAATGCGCAGTTCCGATGCGCTGGAGTTCCCGCTATTCATTCATTGGACACCAAATTTTAATCATTTGCATGTTCGGTCAAAATGTCTTTGCATACGAAATTTCATTACAATCGGACAACTCCTTCTTGGTGCATCGATTTTTTTGTTATAGAGTGTATAAAAATCACAGTGTATAAGTATTATAAAAATCGTGTGACGCGGAGTTAAAGGGAATAGTGTGTCTTGATAACTAATGGGAGGCTTAAACCCCTGAATCCCCCCACCTTTGCCAACGCCACTGGCTCGAGTTGCTGAAGAATTGGAAACTGAGGCTATCAAAGGTATGGACGGATTGTGTATCCCACAATACGAAGTTCAATGAAACGTTCTTGGGGAGTTCGTACTGCATAATATAAATTTTCACCTTAAAGAAAGAATGGGACAAATTCTTCTCTTTTCTAAACACCCTAGTGGAACCTATGTTGAACAGGTCAAACTGTCCATTAGTGCATGAACAGCGGCGAATCTACCGAGAGGAGGGGGTTAACGGAAATTTTCTCATCCAAATCCATAAAAATGAGGTGGAAATTGGTTATAACGAGTGCCGATTTTAACGATCAATTGCATATAGTGAAGGAAGTTTTGAAAAAAATTCCTATTTTTTTAATTGCTCGATAAATTCGGGATCCAATATACACTTGCTCGCAAAAAGCGGTTAAATTGTATTATGGTTAATTATTATACCAAACAAAATCCATATTTTCCTCGCTGTATCCAGAAACTCGCTAAATGCGGGCTCGTTATGAGTCAGTCCTACTGCATCTTACATCCACCTCTGGATTCTCCTCTGGTATGAATAGCATTTTCGAGTACCTTACTGACTTTGCCAGATTTGTAATTATTAATGCAGTTAAATATTTTAACCGCTCTATAGTCACTGTTCTTGTTGCACTTTCTTTCCATAGCTGTTCTTGCTGTTCTCAGAGCTGTTCCACAGCAGTTTTTTTCCTACTAGATCATGCCATTTAAGAACGTGTACTTTCCCTAATTGCTATGTATGTTCCTTATCCCCGGTTGATATATTCAGCAATAAAAATATACCAATTAATGTCTCTGCTCCTTATAATTATCAACTAATTCATATACGAAATTATACTATTATACGGTTTGCATACCATAATACGGTTATTACCATATACGGTTTTACCATAATACGGTTTTCATCTAATAGTAACGTAACTAAGGCACAGTAACCGATAAACTACTTTATGAAAAATAAGTTCGAGAAAGGAAATATTTAACTTTGGTTCACTGTTATTGAAAAAGGCAGTTTTGTTCGAAATCGCTGAAATAAAATATGTGAAGTTTACCGCACTATAAATTTTTAAAAAAAAAGTAAATACAAAATGTTTATTATTGAAATCTGGAAATTCCCACTTGGTGTTCTTAAACCCTGTTATGGATTTAATTAGCTTTTGAGCCGATACTGTTGATATAACGACGTAATTTATTAATGAGGTGATTTACGCCGATAGCAAAATGGGGAAGAACTTCTGCAGATTTATGCTCATTAAAGAACCTCTTCGCTGATTAAAGTTTAAAAACATTGCATTTCTTGAATAAAGTGGATTAGAATTTTTGAAATTTGATTCTGAAAAGAATCTACGATTGATCGCTGTAGTTCGAAAGCCCACTAACAAAATGGTTGTGAAATAATTAGAAATTTAAGGCAAGTTTATTTTGAAATATACCCACAATTGATTTTTATTCTGCAATGTATAGGTGGTGACGCTTAAGGTAAAATATCCTTATTGGTACTATGATACTGTTAATATACTGAAACACCAGTATACTATTTTAATATTTAATTATTTGAAATTTATAATGGCTAAATAAATTTCTATTCATTTTCACACAAACTTCTTTATTGAAAAGAAAAGAGGCGAATATGTGAAGCAAGGATGGATCTAGAACATATATTTGGAGACGGCGAAAAGATTGAAAATCAGTAACATATTTTTAGAGACCTATACAAATTATAATTAAATATTTATATATTACCATTTATATGTATTTATTATAAATTAGAATTAATTTTTTTTTTACTTTTGAGTGGCGAAGTCCCAACGCACCTCCTTGGGATTGGCCTCTGATGTGAAGTAGTGGTGTAAACATTTCTTAAAATGTACCTGTTTCTTTTTTCATATAGCAATATTAACACAATTTTATTTATGAATATTGATGCATCGTATTTTATAAACAAAATATACACAGACAATGCTATAACCGGTTATTTTACAGACTTCAATTTTACCTATCATAAATTCTCCGCTATTAACAATCCATAACGTAGAAAAATCCATGAGCTCACAAATTTGGTTTCCGCGATTTAGCGCAGCCCAGAAATATTAGATTTTAATGGCGCAAGGACAGTAAGGGCCAATCAAGGTCAGACGATTCATAAATCTCAAATTGCGCCATTCCGTATAATATGGCGAAACCATTACACTCAGTGTACACAGTGCGGCAAAGAATTTTTAAGACTGGGTCTGTAAAATGAAATTGAAACAAGAAATTATGATTTATTTTGTTTTTTTATTCAAAGTAAGCCCCTCTGGCTTCAGTACACTTGTTACAGAGATTTAATAATGAATCGAATGCCTGTTTCAGTTCATTTTACTGAATCGACTCCAAAGCATGCGTAGAAACTGTTTGTATGGTTGAAATATCATCAAATAACAAACTTTTAACTTCATTTTAAGTTTTGGGAATAAAGAGAAGTCGCAGGGTGCTAAATCAGGCGAATATGGTGGATGATTCAACACAAAGACTTAATTTTTTGCCAATAATCGACGAACCCTCAGTGAGGTGTGACTGAGTCCATTATCATGCAATAAAAACACCAACTGCCTTCATCACGATATTCTGGACGAATGCGACAAATTCTGGCCATCAAACGCTTTAAAACATTTAAGTAATACTCACTAGTAATTGTTTGTCCAGTTGGAACAAATTCTTTATGGATAATACCCTGACCATCGAAGAATGTAATGAGCGTTGGTTTGATTTTTGATGGAACTTTTATTGTTTTTTTGGTTAGTGGTGAATTTTTTGCCTTCCATTCCGCACTTTGACGGGTTTTTTTTCAGGATCAAACTGAAAACACCATGTTTCATCGCCTGTAACATTGGTTTTTAAGAAGTTTGGATCATTTTCAGCGGCTGAAATGATATCTGCAATGTGCACTTCTCCTTGCTTTTTGTTCGTTGGTTAAAGTGTGTGGAACAAATTTAGCATATACTTTTGTTTTGGCCAAACCTTCATGCAGGATGGTTCGAATCGTTTCTTTGTTGATGTTTAAAAACTCTGCCATCATTCTTAGTGACGCACAGCGATCGCTTACCACGAAATCATGCACTTTTCCAATAATTTCAGGTGTCCTGGATGAACTTGGTCTTCCAGTATGCTTATCATCTTCTAGCGTATCTCTTCCGTCCAAAAAACGTTTGTACCATAGAAAAACATTTGATCCACTTAAGTGAAACTCACCGTAAACTTATTTCATCAATTGGTACGTTTGCGAGGCGCTTTTACTAAGTTTTGCATTAAATTTAATTACACCCCTTTTTTCCATCTCAATAATCCAACATGAAAGAATTTTACTTCTGTAATAAATGACTGTATCGCTTAAGTTAGTTTAGCAAATTCGTCCAACTTTTGGCAGTGTATCAGTAGACGATCAAGGTTTATCACGCATGCGTGATTACGCTGATCGAACCACTGTGCACTGACATCTAGCGCCAGTCTTAAAAATTCTTTGCCACACTGTGTATATGATTCATTTTCCTTTGTGCACTTCATTAGTGATTCTCAGCCTTTGATGCCGCGGCCGGTTAAATTATTTATTGCAAGATGAGGGCCCAGTCCCAACAAATTTATTTGTAAATATCTTTATATTTTTTAACACTCATACAGTCAACCATCATAAGTACGAATAATTAATTATAGTATAATCATATAGAGTATCAATCGCACACTATTAGCTACTAGGGTTCTCACTGCCCATATTCTTTAACCCTTCATGTCAAAGGTACTGTGAAACTGATCCTTAATTTTGCTTAATAATGGTGCTAAAGCGCAAAAACAACGAGGATAAGGTAGTTTAAGAAATAAATATGAAAATGTAATTCAAAAACTGTGTTGGTTGATTGCATTCTATGGCGAAAGGGCATTTAAAACTCTGTATGTGCAAAATATTAAGTTCCCCACCGATTACAAAACGACAGAATCCCGTCAATTTGAGAGAGAGAATAGATATAATAATGATTATCATGCATTTTATTAAATAAAATACATTATGCATATATAAAAATGTGTACATAAAGTATTTTATTGTTATTCAATATTGCCAGTACCTTATTTTGCGTGATTTATCATAGGTATGCATGTAAAAGATAAGCAACTAATATATAGGGTACGCCACTATCCGCCATTTGTCTAGGGCTTACCACCCGCAGGGATAGTGGGGAGAATGTTGTATATTATAATTCTGAAATATGTTTGTTTGTTTTGTGGTTTTACGGCTCAAAGACTACAATGGTCATGCTGCGCCGGATAATTCTGAAATAGATCGATCCAAATATATTGTAGAAGACATATGTCTGCTTGAGATTTTACAAGAACTCATTTCAAGTCTCCATACAGTGAAATCTGGTCATAACGATAACTAGGGGCGGACTGGGTCCTCTCAAAGAGCGCATACTTTGTATTATCGGAGGACGCGAGTCATATAGACCATGAGGGGACCCATTAGGCGGACTGGGCCCAGTGGCCCAGTCCGCCCCAGGCGATACCGCTTGTACACGATAAATCTGTCTATAACCATAATTTCGGGGGTCCCGATAGGTATAAGTATAGCTCCATCTTCGTACAGGTATAAGTATAGTATCAGCTCCAACTTCGCCCATAAAGCCATCTTTTCCAGGTCCCCAGATTATTATTGTAGAAAGCTATATTACTGTAGAATAGAAGGATTGGTGAAATACACAGTGCAAGTACATTAATAAGTAAGAGCACAATCGAAGCGAGAAATGCTTTTCTCACTTCGACTTGAACCAATAGCACGCAATTTCTGAAGAGATATATCTGTAAGGATATATCTCTCGAGACAATTGTCAACGCATTTTGTAATTTAAAATTATGATTGTGTTTGTACTTATTATATATTTCATTATTATTATTTAATTATACATATAATACATTATTATATAATTATAGATTTCATTGTGTTGTTAAATGCTATGTTGCATGCTACTTTTCATTTGTACGATATAATATATACATTAGTTGTTATAGTATTTCTAGTATGCTACATTGCAGCATTACAATTTCACACAGAAAAAAAGAATTTATAAAGTTAAATTTAGAAAAGAAACAAGTCTTAGTTAATTTTGCACCTTCAGTTAGTAATCTGGGATTGATTAAGCTTAACTTTGATGTTTAACAATTGATACTATCAACTGTAAAGAAAAAGATGCATTATGCAGCGCACCATGCTGTCAGTCGTACAGCTAAAATATTCTGAAAAACGTGAAAAGCTACACCCACAAAATTTCTAACTTCCTTCGATGCATGCAGTAGCAGTCTTCCGATTACATAAATACAGTAGAACCTCCATATAATGAAATCGACGGTTCCATAAAAAAAAATTCGTTATATAGAAAATTTGCTATGCGGAAACGATGTATTCATGAACCAGGGCAGTGCAATATGATACCACAATTAAAATCCCATTTTTCAGTTAACGACTGTTTCTCATAAATAACATTCAACCATTTAAAAATAGATGTTTTTAAGTGTGAAATATACATGCATATAAAAAAATGTCTTTCACACACATTCATGCTTTTGTAGAAAAATTTCTAACATCCTGCTGCACAACAAATGGCGGTGTTGATTCATCATACAAGTGTTAGCACCCCTGTGGGAAATTTGCAAGGTCTGGATTTCTGGTAATCAAACGAGCAAAAAAGGGCGACAAGTACTACTATTCAGACAACATGGTGTATTCAAGGACAATTAGGGCCTGCTTCTAGCCTAGCAGCTTTGCACTGTATGGGGCAACCAGACACAGGTGTTTGTGCTTAGGAAAACTCTTTATTAGGGAGTTTAAAATCCCTTAGGCCTTCTTCCCCATTCTGTTTGTTTGCCATTTATCTTAAAATCGTATTGTATTCCCACAATATTAGGGAAGGTGATATCGCTGACGTGACCATTGTATTTTATGTTTTGGTCATTAAAAATTTCGTTATATAGAAATTTATATCTTTACAGAGAAACATTTTCATATGTAACGACCACAGGGATTTATCAAAACTTCGCTATATAGAGAATTTCGCTATATGGAAGTTCTACTGTAATTTTATTTTCCATGTTCACATATTATCCAGATATATACAATTTTATATAGAATATTTATCTTTTACCATGCGCCATGAAAAATATATAAAAATAAAGTTAAGTCGTCTGTCCCTGAAAAAGTGGGGGAAAAAAAAATTATGGACTGGGCATTACTGCTTAGCCAAATATTTGTAGAGATTTGAAGTCTATTCTAGCCTCAAATTGTATCACATGGGAGAGTGATACGGAAGTGGACACTCATTTCAAACATGGCCTGGAGCGACAAGAAACGTTTATGAGAGATACTGGTAGGTCAGAAAACGGCTACAGAACTCACGGAATTGTTTGTAACCGCCATAAATTTCCAGGATTAATATTATTACTATGATTCTAGTTCGTTTGTTCCTTATGTGTCTGTCTACGTGGTAGATATTATTTACATACCAACGAATGAATGTATCTTTCAAGTTCTATTCCTTAAAAAAAAAAGCATTCATATGCTTTACTGAATGTACTCAATTAACATCCAACAAAATCAACTGAAATTTTGCAAGATGAACCTAGTTCATCACCTTTAACTAAAATACTGAATAGAAGGTTTGCGGAGGAGTTAAGCTGTAGTTAAGTTCCCTTTCTTTTGTGGCTTAGGATAGATTTAGTTTGAATTGGACTAAACTCGTTTTAAACGTTTTCCCTTTCTGATTCTTGCGGGCCAAAGAACCGCAGCCGAAGGATGCTCAACTAGGTGGATGAATTTAACAAAAGTATCTGAATTCACACGTCTCGAGCTTTTCCTAAAGCAACGTTCCTTTAAGTAGGAGGAAATACCCCCCGTGACTCAAAAAGGCTGGAAATCGCTGGTATAGTTGGTATAAAGAGGAGCACGCACTCAGTGCCGTGCTTAGGGGTGCGAGCTGGGCGGTCGCCCAGGGTCGCCAAAAATTGTAGTGCAAATACCAAGAAATCAGTTTTTAGCGGCCCCATATACTTTCGACAGAGTATTTGGTCAACTCACCTTTTGTGTGTGTGACGTCATACTTCCCATAATGCAACCTCTAAATGGTGGTCAAAATAAATACATGTGTTTTTAGTCGAATGCGTTAGCCTATGTACGCTATCGTGTTCATTGTGGTGTAGTGGTCATATGGCCACTGCAGAGACACCTGGTTTCCGACATTTCGCAGCATAAAAGACTAGAAAAATTACTTTGTAAGTTCTAATAGTATAAAACAAGCAGCTTTGTTCGTTGAGATAGCTTTTTATTAATTCGTTATAATTATAATAATTAGAGTAATAATAAATTACAATGATTCGTATTTTATTTAATTTTTTATCCCCTATTTTCAATTTAACTTCATTATCTGCTCTTTATTTTTACCTACAGCGCTTAGACCAGTGAAGGACTTTATTTTGTAATGCTAAACCCTGGTAAATCTTTTTATCGTTCTGTTATGTCAAAATATTTTTAAGGGCCGCTAAAACTGCTTTGCCTAGGGCCTCTAACACCATAAGCACGGCCCTGCACGCGCTACCGTGATTTGTTGGAAAAACATTCTGCTGTCAGTAGCTATGGACGGGTAATGTACAATCAGAGTACTGTTATTTCGTTGTTAAACTTTGATCACTGCAGCGAGGGGAATTAGGGCTATGGAAGCACAACGGTTGAAAGAATGGCAAGGTTCTCTATGTTTCTCCGATTCAAAAATCGAACTGCAACCTTGTAGACAAAGCATGTCCAAGAAGACCTTCGACGGTGCATACTAAAAATGCATATGAAGCCGCAGAATTAAAATCGTGTACACGCTTCAAACTGTACAAGTTCAGAAAGGTGCATAGAAGTTACTGACAAGGTCGAAAATGATACTGATATTTGAATCACCCTAGTACATACACAGCAAAGAACATTGGGGTAAAATAAGAGAAAAGTGGAACCTACTGATGAAGAGAATATTTTTTTTTTCATATCTTGTTCCCGGAATCTTTTTTTATTGGAGCTGAACGCCTTTTTACGGATGGTGCAGGAAGCGTACGTCGCGTTTCGAGTCGCCGAATTGTCCGCCAAAACAAAGACAGGATCTATCAAAAAGAACGAAAAAAAGATGAAGCCGGAAATTGGAAAGTTTAAGAAAAACAAATCGAGAAATAATACAGAGAGATTCATAACGACGTGGGGAAATGGAAGTAAACCTTGAGTAAGAGGGGAAAAGTGGCGGTTATATATATATATATACGGATATTTTGTTGGCGTTTCTGTATTAAACGTACATAAATTAGGGTATATTTTTCAAAGCATTTTAAATTTTTAAAATGTTATGACCTGCACGAGTTTTTTACCATACTGGACACATTTCTTAAAATTGTGCAAATATTTCTGCACTGATAAATTTCTTTAATTCATAAAAAGAAACATACAAATAGTCCAGGCAACAGCGGATTTTACCTGGAAAAATTCATGGTAGTTCTGGAAATAGGCTTACTTTATGTTTTTTGGGTCGCTGATTCCGAATTTTAAACTTCACCCTCCAACCTTTCCAAAATCGTGTTTTTTTTCTAAAAAACTTTTTTTTTTGGAAAAACACCTAAAAATTCGAAAAGTAGACAAAATTTTCAACAAAAAAGGTTCTATGACATTTTGACATAGGACTAAAGGCGGAGGCGCTAGCGTGCCTCGGACCACGAGCATCTGCATGCGCTAAGTTACGCAACTCCGCTTAAACACTCACGTCCTTTACGTTCACTTTCCCGCTTCTCCCCTCCATCTTTTTCTTCAAAACTCTCTGGCGCAGTATAGCCCAGATGCTCTTGCGCCATAAAAAAGCCAAACAAACAAACAAAACTCTCACTACCCTCTCTCATCTATCCTCTATGTCAACACCTGGAAATCTTCAACCCCATACCTCTTCCTAAAAAGGACATCAGAGAACGAAGAGAAGGAAGTACTTTCCATTGTAAAACCCTGGAAACAGGGCGGGTTTTTTTTCAGTCAAAGTTAAAGATAGAAATTTATGATAAACCCCAGAAAATACATACGTGCAATAATGTTACGAGGCAATTGAAACATGATTTAATAGTTCTCAGCCTAGTTTCTATACCAAAGTCTAGCCGAAAATAAGAATAACAGATGCATTTGTTGTTCATATTATTTCATTTGTACAGATCAGGACCCCTATTTTCGGGGAAGCTGAAAACTTTTTTCCCCTTAAAATTAGGAACAAATGACAAATGCGAGCTGAATTTACGATTGTTACGTCATAGATTGAAAAAACTAAACTTTCCCCTACTAATGAAAAGTTTTTGAAAAAAGAAAAAGATGTATTGAAAAATTACAACAAATGTGAGTGTTTTTCGAGGTAAGTTTAAATTTTTTTTTCTCTGCTTGACTGCAGCCGAAGGCCAAGGTTCATCTATGTCACGTTGATCGCTATTAGATCCGTCAAATGTTGCTCCGTGGGTTTCACCCAAGTCTGTAACATGCCGAAATATTTGTCAAACAGAAAAGTAAGTTCATGCGTGACAATGATGTAATTTGTTTTACGTCCAATTTTTAAAGCGGATTGATTGATGGATCGATTTCAATGATTGAGTTATTACCAAATGTTGCCGGCAAAAAGCAGAAATTAGTTGACTTATGTTCAGAAAATGTTTAGTTTTCGACCAAACCTGGCAACTTTGGTTTATTGAGTGATTAATTTGTTTATTTGATAGAGAAAAGAGAGAGAAAAAAGGAAGTAAAAAAAAAACCGACTAACCTAACAATTCGTCCATGTTTTCGGGCTTTGTACCAGCTGTATCTTCAAGTTCACATGATTCCTCGAAAATGCTCTCGTCACCTTGATCAATCTCCTTAGTCAACAGTTCAATTTCCACTTTTTGTGGACCATCTTTATCCAGATCATCGAGGATATCTTCAGAGATATTCTAGCATGGCAACATTTGGCACACAACTACGCAATCCTTAAAATCGATCGATCAATCAATCCGCTTTAAAAACGGGACATGAAACAAATTATATCATTGTCACGCATGAACTTACTTTTCTGTTTGACTGACAAATATTTCCGTATGTTTCAGACTTGGGTGAAACCCACGGAGCAACATTTGACGGATCTGATAGCGATCAAAGTGACATAGATGAACCTGGACCCTCGGCTGCAGTCAAGCGAAGAAGAAAAATTTAAACTTTTCCCGAAAAACAGACTCACATTTGTTATAATTTTCAATACTTTTTCTTTTTTTAAAAACTTTTCAGTAGTGGGGGAAAGTTTAGTTTTTCCAATCTATGACGTAACAATCATAAATTCAGCTCGCATTTGTCATGCGTTCCTAATTTTAAGGGAAAAAAGTTTTCAGCTTCCCCTAAAATAGGGGTCCTGACCTGTACAAATGAAGTAAATAATAAGAACAACAAATGCATCTCTTATTATTTTCAGCATAGAAACTAGCCTGAGAACTATTAAGTCATGTTTCAACTGCCTTGTAACATTATTGCACGTATATATTTTCTGGGTTTTATCATACATTTCAATCCTTAACTTTGAAAAAAAAAAAAACCAACCCCGCCCTGTTTCCAGGGTTCTGCAATGGAAAGTACTTCCCCCCGTTCTCCGTTCTCTTATGCCTTTTTTAGGAAGAGGTACGGGGTTGAGGATTTCCAGGTGCTGACAAAGAGGAAGAATGAGGGAGGGTAGTGAGAGTTTTGAAGAAAAAGATGGAGTGGAGAAACGGGAAAGAGAACGTAAACCACGTGAGTGTTTAAGCGGAGTTTCATAGCGCATGTAGCCCCGAGTCGCGTGATTCGAGGCACGCTAGTGCCTCCCCATTTAGTCCTACGTCAAAATGTCATATAACCTTTTTTGTTGCAAATTTTGTCTACTTTCCGAATTTCTCGGTATTTTTTACAAAATATATATATATAATTTCTTTTTTTTTTAGAAAAAACACGATTTTGGTTTTTCTTTTCAAAATTTGGAGGTTGCGGGGATTTTTGAGCGGAAGTTTAAAATTCGGACTCAGCGACCCAAAAAACAAAGTAAGCCTATTTCCAGAAATACTATGAATTTTTCCAGGTAAAGTCCCTATGTGGTTCTCATTGCCTGGACTAAAATACCTTTCGAACGGTTGAAACTTTTTTTTATGAGTACAGTGAATTTCCGATAATTCGAGTTTTTTCATTTGAAGGGTTTTTTTTTTTTGATTAACTTAAGAATCATTTTTTTTTAATGAAAAACAAAGTGTAATATTTGTGGATATCTATCCTATATATTGTGGAAATCTATCGGATTAATATTTTTGACACTCGCGTTTAAGTTCAAACAAGAGCTTGTTTTGTAAAGAAGTAAAAGACACCGTCTCGTCCTAGAGTTCCCTAACCAACTAGGCCAACTGGACACGGGAACGCTGCTCTTTTTCTTCGCACGTGAGGTTTGTAAGATATTATTACTCTTCTCAGGTTTAACATAATTGAGAACTGGTAGGTCAATACATAGCAATCCCGTTTCAGAAGTGACAACTCAAAAATTTTCAAATTCCAGATGAAAACGTCATTATGGTGAATAACGTCACATCTTCAGAAGAAACGGAACATCAAACCTTCCAATAGCTTCCGTAAGAATGCAGGTTGTTTCGCCGTAGTTTATTCGGTGTCACGCAATTTAAAATCACCCAAAACGCAAATCGACATATTTTAATTCGTATCACTTCTGAAGCGGCGGTGCTATATCTACCACCTGGACATGTTTTTTCTAATTTTTTCGTGGGGAAAGTCCGGGTACTCATGTATAGTCATCATCCATTTTCTCTCCCCTGCAGTATGGGGTTTCTCTGTTATCACACACCTACACGTAGTACGCTGAAAGAAATAGAGGAATCGACCTCAAGCTCACAACGTTGGCCAGACGTGTTGGCAAGCTGGACATACAGTTTAACGAGTGAGTGAGTGAATTATGCGAGAAGTGTAATGGGAAAGGTGGCCGCCGAATGGGGCAGCGCTGTATTCCCAGACAGGCTTTTGTCACATAAAATGACGACCAGTGGACCGAGAAGGGACACTGGGGGGGAGGGGGCATTGCAGGGGATTGTCGATCGAAACAGGCGTACAGAGACGCACAGCTCACATGATTGTCGTCATTCAACGTCGACCGGAGGCCATCCACGATCAGTCCGCCCCGAAGAGCGGCCGAAATAGATGGATGGCGCGGAAGAACACCCCGGGCCGGCCGGTATTCCTACGGGAAACCACCGGACACCGTTGAGTGGGTGAGGTGCCGCGAGCGGCAGCGAACAGGCGTAAAACATTCCCCGCAACCAGGGCGCACGAGACCAGCATAGTCCGGACAGGCATTACATACCAAATTATCATCCACTGTTTGCGAAAGCTGGCCCCCAAGCGATCGCAGCGGACGAAGACAATGACGAACGCCCGTCATGGACAGAAGGCCAAGCACGGCCCTAGCGACGAAGTCCGAATTACGAGGGAGGGCGGAGTCCGGTCCCAGAATAGCAGAAGCAGGCATCCATCCAACTCCGCCCGGCGGCCAAAGTGAATATCCCAAGCACTCCGTCTTAAGCGAGCTGGAACCAACACCCGCCAGCCCGGACAGACATCCGCACGCCACCAGAGCTGAGACCGAACTCCTACAGTTTAACGAAGAATCCGAACTTCGGTCACCACAGCCAAAGTTCTGCACTAAGGCGAGATTCGTTGTGTTACCCTCCTACGGAATGATCGTCACCGATGCTGTTTTGAAACGGCGCTTTGTCGAGTGCCGGTATTCTTGGCAGAGGACGGTTGTGGGACCGTATGTTCATGTATATTACAATTATGTATATAGCGAATAAGAGATTCTTACGAGTTCTATCAGAAAAGTCTAATGATTTTAATTAACATTCGTAATTATAGAGACAATGCAAAAATTTTGTCCTTTTTTATTCCGATAAGGGATATTTATATTTACGATTATTATATATTTACGATTGTAATATAAAATGTATCGCCACATAGAAATATACATTAACTGATACAAAATAATTCTATATTCTTTCGCAAGTAACAGAACGACATAGAAGGTGTATGGAATATTTGTTAGATGACTATATAAATATTTAAAACGCTGTTTTACACCAAACGTATCTAAACGTATCTTTTATTACTAAATTTTTAAAAACAGACTGTGTCGCATATAAGGTTAATACAGTATTTGCATTATCACAGGGAAGATTGTCTTTCGGTATTTGGATGCTGAAATATTTTATAAACCTTATAATTATATTTATAATATATTTATTATAATAATTATCATGGTATTTCAAAACGACCAATAATACGTAAAATATGGGAACATTCCATTTGTGCAAGATAATTAGATGTCACATTACGCAAAGTAAAGTTAATCAACAGAAGTCTACGTCAGAAGCTTACAAAAGTTTACTATGCTTAAAACCAACATTTGCTAATTAAACATTTGCTAATTAAATTCAACGTGTTTCTAAAATTTTTTGCCTTTTAAATAATAATTATAAAATCATGGTTTGAAATGGAAGATTTTAAAAGCAAGTTTTTCAAATTTAAAAAAGATTCCAAATTTTCACTACCCTTTTCGTTGGAAGTTAGATTTCATAAATTAAGAGATAATAAAATAGATATTATTAACTGTCATATTCAGAACTCCACCTTTAAAAATATTTTGGCCAAGAAAATGTCGTTGCCGTAAAGGGTTCCAGAATAATTGATTTCTGACAAGTTCTTTTCCGAATGTAATTAAAATTTGTGAGTTTAGGGTTTTAAACTGGTAAGGCGGGCTATTATAAATTCAATAGCTTTGCAGATATGGTGTCAGATCTCGACAATTATATTTTATTGAATATTAATAGTGGTGGAGCCAAATGAAGACAATTGTAAAACATAGTAAAAGCAGTAAAAATATTAAAACGTAGAAAAAACATTGAAATTTAGTGAAAACGTTGACAAGCAAAGAAAAAATTGGAACATTGAAAGAACACTGAAGAAAACTTTTGAAAACCTATAAAAGGTTACGCAGACTTTACGCACTGCCGAGATTACTAGGAATCGACCTAGCGACCATCGACTTTTAAGGCCGTTGTCGTGGTGGTTGGACCACAAGTAGCAAAATGTAATACGCACCAGTTTAATTATTTACAACTATCACTATTCTGATACTCGCAATGGTATTTATTTATTAAAATAGAACTCTCTCCTTAGCCAATGATGTGGTAGTATTTGATCAGGGGTTTTCAAACTTTTCTCCGATGTACCTTTTCGTCCCGCCGATAGTGTTGGCGTATACCCTCAGAAGAATGTTATATAAAATATATGGATGTATTTATTTACAATTTTGATCAACGCATAGTTACACATTTAATGAGATGGATGAGTCTAGCTCCTTTCAATAAGTAAATCAATTCCGAAAACAGTTTCAGAGAGATACACAGACATGTCATTTTCAATTGACAGTTTCGCGCGAAATTTGGTTTTGATCATACACATCGCTGAAAAATCTCGTTCGCAAAGCTAAGTCGATGGGAAAAGGAAAAGAGCATGGGAGGAGTGAGGAGAGGGGAACGAATTTAGGAAGTAAATTGCTTTTTTACATTTTGGAAAAAGGACAGAAGCGCTATAAATTTCAGATCATAAAAAAGGGGCAAAATACTAACTCGTTCGCGTACCCCAGTTTGAGAACCTCTTTATTAGATGAATTACTCGCAGAGAAAAGAAATGATTCATGGACCCCTGGTGGGACACTAACCCACAATCCCTTGGTTACCGGTCAAGTGTTTTATCATTAAGTTACAGGCTTCATTCTTTCCCTTGTGGGAGTATATAAGGCGTTCTTATGGATAAGTTCGCATTAGTGAGGCAGTGCATGGACTGCGTTTTTAGATCAAAGCGACAAGTTAAAGAAGCTGTGGCGGTTGTACTTCATTTTAAATTTAACCTAAAATCTTTTCTAGCGTAAACCCAAAGGTCGTATGAATATTTCAAGTAAGGTATATTGGTTTTCTCTGAACGCAAAAGCGTAAACCAAAAAGACAGTTTTAGTATATACAAATGTGTTCTGTTTTGTAACACTGACTCCTTCTTACAACATTTCACACACATCACTTAAATACCAGATGTAGAATTTTAGCCAATCCTGGCCCAATATGCAACCACATGACATTTGTACCCCAATAACAAATGGAGGGATGAACCTCAAAATCCATTCCAAAATTGTCTTCAACCAGAGAACACTCTCTTAGCTCAGCACCCTTTAGCGATGTAACAAGTACTTTCCTTTCGCTTAACGCTACATATATAGTAACGCTCATAAGTATTTTGATAAACAGTTTTTGTTCAATTATTTTATTTACTCTATGTTTCATTCTATCTGAATACAAAATACCTTAATAGTGAAATAATATATATTTAAAAATGTATAAAAAAGCATTTATTTCAAAGCTTGTAATAATAGAAATTATACTTGATCTTAATCTCTTGGGTCATAAGTATTTTGACAAATGTTATTTTTATAGCTCAGTCTTGTTTTGACTGATAACTTAAAAGCAAAAAACACTTCAGTGTTTAATATTTGTTTGGATAGCCACTGGAAGTAATAACAATCTATAATAATAATAATCTTTTTGTCATTGTGCCGATTAAATGTACAATGCGCTCTTGAGGAATATTTCTCCACTCACAGAACAAAGAATCGAAAAAGGTATCCTTATTTGTGTAGTTTTGGCGTCTGACACGTTTGTCTAGTTCTGACCACATGTGCTCGATTGGGTTTAAATCTGGGCTTTGACTCAGGGTCAAACACTCAAATCTAAAGCCAGATCGACAACCCATCTTCAGCCGCTCGGCGGCTGATTGCGCTGTTCGCTGTCCTACCTGGGATCACAGCGCTGCCACCTTCAGCGTTGGGGCCACCATTCCCACCTCCCCCTGGGTGCAAAAGAGACACACACAAACACTACACTTTTAGCCCTCGCTTCAAAAAGCTTTGATATGTTGAGGGTGGCAGCGGTCATTATTACGGCTGGGAAATCCAACGACTGCAATTTCCTCCTGGTATGGGATAGCATATTATTTTATACAGGGTGTTCCGAAAACACCACAAAAGTATAGCCGTGATCCTGCGCAAACTGGACCATAGCTGCATTGTATGGGGGGGGGTCGGAAATGAATATCCACGGAGTTTTGCATACTTTTATTTCACAGAGGCGGGATCTATAATGACCAATGGCGCTTACAAACCATGAAGTTGTCTCCCCCGAAAATTTCAACTCCAGCGCGGGGTTGCTACATTGCCTCGTCAAACAGCTTTCCGGGCGTGTTGGCATTTTTTGTGGTTGCTGAGATTGGCGACTTGATTTTATAATTAGCGCAATTTCATAAAGATTTTAGGGCTCCTACGTAGGGCTGGCAACTTTCCTCAGTGGTGCATTATGAACAAAGTGGGGGGGGGGCAAGATCCGTGGGAGCCCTCTTGGTTCTAAACAAGAAGTTTAGTTTGAAAAATAAATATCTCGAGACTCGCAACACCGATTAAAGAAGTTTACCGAAGGAGTGTTTCAATTTTTGCTACGAAGGGCAGGGCAGACGATAAGGGGTGGGGGGAAGGGTGGGAAGGCACAGGAGCCCGGTACTAAAAGGAACAAACCCTCCGTCCAGTATACGTTAGCAAGATCCGTAGACGGACGCCTTACCAACTGCGCTACTGGGACGCCCCTCCCCGAAGTTTAAAATTACTTTGTGCACTTTCATACAAATCGCACCCTCCCCACCTCTGGGATTCGTACTGGATCCGTGAATGCCCTCCACCTGCCAATCATAAACTTTTATGCTCCGAAGATCATTTTATTTTCGCTCATGTTTTACTTTTTTTTTAAATAATAAATAGCTTGATAATAAAAGTTAGTATCTAAAAATTACCCTCGATCCAGTAACGTACCCAGAAAATTCCTAAAAGGGGTTGGTTCGAATGAGAAGGTTTACCTCTATATCATAGCTTTCGGTAGATCTATTCAGGGGCGGAGTGGGCCGCCGGGTCCCCTGTCCGGTGCGCCCTCACGGGCGATAGGACTCGCGCCCTTTGCGAGAACCCAGTCTGCCCTTGGATCTTTGTTAATATTCTCCCAATTGTATGTGTGTGTGTGTGGGGGGGGGGTTGTGGCCCACATGAATCCCACTTCCGTACGCTTATGTCTTGCTCGATTCTAAATTATAACTGCGGGCGCCGGCATGTTGGCCGAGTCGCAGGGTTTGTATTTCCATTTACTATGGAAAATTTGTAATAGGGGGCGTTCAAGTATTATGTAAGCACCTTCGGGGGGTGCCGTTGTGCTTATTTTCCTATGTTAGTTTATTTTCAATGTTAATTTTTGCTTACCTGGGGGGGGGAATAAAATGGCCAAAAAGTCAATGGTTTGATTCTTAAATAGCTTGCCAAAAATTCGACATTCTCGCCAAAAACTGGCGACGGACAAATTTAGGAAACTAAATTCAAGAGGCGAGCCAAACTTTCAAATGCAATTTTCATTGGCTCGAAATCGTTAACTCCCACATTCCAGAGACAAACGGAGAAAAAGAAACCTGTTTTTGGATAATAGAGCTCAGATGCAGTGTATTGGACAAGTACGTTCATTATAGGTGTAACTACTTTTTTTTATCCAATCATGCTTTGTTATTTGTTTATAGCCATAACTCCGTGGTTATTTATTTCCGATCCTCATGTACAGGTCATTATGGTCCACTTTGCACAAGGATCTACTTTTTAGACGATGTTTTCGGAACACCCTGTATATCACAATGTTTGAAGCGATCCATGATTCCATTAACACGAACAAGAGATCACCTAGTGCCGGAAGAAACACCCCCGTACCATAAAGCTTCCTCCACCATGCTTTTTGGTTGGAACTTGATATTTGACAGCGTTTCTTTTGTTTGGAAAGCGCCGAACATACTGAATTCCATCAAATGAGAAAAGATTAAACTTGATTTCATCACTCCAGAGGACAGACGACCAGTTCTTAGAAGTCCAGTTTCGATATTTTTGGGCAAAGCTAAGTCGAGCCTTTCTATTCTTTTTAGATATAAGAGGCTTCTTGCTTGACCGGCGGCCATTTAAATTTGTTTCATTTAGACGTCTTTTTATGGTGGAAACCTGCACTTTAACTTTATAATTTTCCTGTAAATCATCTTTTATGTCTATAGCAGTTAGACGGGGATTAGCTACAGATTTTCTTCTGAGCGTTTTATCAGTTCCGTTGTACGTTTTTCGTAGCCGTCCTGACATAGGATTATTACATACAGTTCCCCTGTTATTGAAAACTTTATTCCACACACTTACAATTTGTCTGGATAGATTGAAATCACGAGCTACACTTGCTTGTCAGCAACCTTCTCTTAAAGCTACAATTAAAGCTTTTTCTTTATTAAGTCTTCAGAGTATTCCCTTTTTTTCGGCATGCCGTCACAATCAAAAATGACTAAGAGAAGGCTTTTTGCAAAATATAACACATTATTTAATTAAGTATATCTACGAAAACAAATTACTAATTAGCATGTAAAAACACCTTTGAACAGAATTTTCTTATTTGAACTGAAAGAAAAGGCAATTACTTACCCAGTGCTAGTTCGTTGTTATTGTAGAATGTGCAACTCTTCGTGACTCAAGACATATCATTTTGTAACAAGACGCTAGAGGGCGTACCAACCTGCGAAAGAAATCGTCAGAATTGGCAAAATCGTGAGTCTGCCAGAACTGAGGGAAACTTCTGCTCATGTGCGTGGAGTTGGGTAAATGCAAGCACGTCGCCTCTTAGGTACTAGTTATGCCGAAACGCGATGTAAAATAGCTAGATCTTTTAGCATATAGTCGGTCGATAGCGGGAGTTCGTGATTTTTAGTTGGTGTTGATTGGAATTAGCGGTTGGAGTTTGTGTTTAGTTAGTGATTTGTTTTGTGTTTTCCAGTTTTTATGTATAGTTAGTGATTTAGATCGTGGTTTTGGCTGAGAAGAGAATTTGGATGCATTAGTTAGTCTTTAATAGCCGGAGTTCGTGGTTTCTAGTTCGTGTTAGTTGGAGTTCGTGTTTAGTTAGTGATTTTTTTTGTATTTCAGTAAAAGGCTGAATCGATATTATGTTGCAATTAGCATTTTTCACGCAATTAGTACATTTACCCGAATCACAGGAACCGAACTGGAGGGGGAGACCTCCCAGACCCACCACCCCTCGTCGCTTTGCGACTTGTGACCATTTCCATTACATTCGATGTGCATTGCCTGAATCAGTAAACGATGAAAGGAGAATTCCTTTTTCATTGCAAAAACATCATCTTAAATCTTCATAAATGCTTCTTTCGTTGTGTTTACATACGACTGTTCATCAACAACTTCTCATGGAATCGTTCGCATTCAGGTTTCTCTCATCTGTAACATTAAACCATAGACACAGGGTCGTATTTAGGATATGAGGCGCCCTGGGCATACCGATTTTTGGCGCCGCTCCACTGCCGTAATTAGGGAGCTAACCGCTCTAGAAAATTTCTTCGATGTACTGAGGTATACGGTTTAGCACCCCCCCCCCTAGAAAAAAAGTTAGCCCCTTAGACTTTGAAGCTAGTTGCGCCCATGCCTCCCTCTATCACTATACTAGCGGAAATAAAGAAAATTCTGTCCTTCCGCCCCCTCAAATTCGACGAAAAATCGCAGACGATAGGGAAGGAGCGACATTTATGATTAGCCTACCTTATGTGCATTATTATAAGATATAATAATGATATTTTTATAAACAAATTTAGTTTATTTGACGATTTGCTTCTGATATTAAGGGAGTCGGCAAAGGCGAATGCAGAACAAAATTTCAGTGAGGGCGCAAAGCTTGAAAATTTCACTTGTAAGTTTGATTTTAAGTATCTTTTTACTTGAAAATAATCATTTTTAATTTAAACATTATTCTCGGGGGGTGGGGGGCACGCCCCCTGCCTAGATCCGACCTTGAGGGATTGTTTCACGCAATTTTTCAGAATTTCAGATTTAGACAAAAAGGTAGAGGGCGCCTTCTCGAGGAGAGCTAGCTGATCGACAGAATTCTACGGTAAATAAATTATAATTTAAAAAAAAATCCGCAGCCTCTTACGCCCTGGGCAAGTGCCCAACGTGCCCATTTATAAATCCGGCACTGCATAGACTACCTGACTGCGGTGTAGGTTGCAACCCAATAATCCTCAAAGTCAAATGTCCGATAGGCGAGACATTTTGATATTCATTAAAGTAGAATTCTTATCTTAACCGATGATGTGGTAGTAGCAGATGATGAACTATTACTCGCAAAATCATTCTTTGACCCCTTCCCCTGGGATACGAACCCATGATCTCTTGGTTTACTAAATATTGACTTGTAAATAATAAACATTCGCCATGTTGTTTTGGTCTAAAAATCAGTCCATGCACAGCCATACTAATTGCGTACTTGTCCCTAGTAATGCCTTATATACTGTGGTGAGGGAAATTATGTCTGAGGCTTGTGGCCTAATAGTAAAGCACTTGACTGGAAACCAAAGAGTTCGTGGGTTCGTGTCCTACAAGGGCTCGTTATTTCTTTTCCTTTTGAGAGCATTTCATCATCTAATTCTAAATGATACTTGTGAATAATTAAAAAATGATTGTTATCATTGTTAACGCAAGAATAATTAAATGTGATATCACTGCCGACACGAGAATTAACGTGATTAATTAAAAATGATTGATATCACGAGAATTAATGCGAAAAGGGAAATTTAAAAAAAAATCGATATTTAGAACTTTTGGAGATATATATATTATAAATTATATTTATATTATTTTTATTATATGATAAATTACCGACAGATTACTTAATAATTGCATTATCCACTTCCACTTACGTTTAAACTATCGTTGGTTGCTTGTATTTTTATGGCGCAAGGATAACTAGTGCTATTTTGCGCCATACAAGGTACTGTTCGTTTACGAAAAGAGGTCCGATAGAACAGAAATAACGGGAGGTGACGTCACAAACGGAAAAGTTCATTGCAGCAGAGGAGGACTACAATTTCAGAATTGGCTTTTTGGTGAACGTTTGTCAGCGCCAAAAAATCAAGTTCTGAAATTGGAGTCCTCCTCCTCTGCTGTAATGGGATAGGCCGTTTGTGACGTCACCTCCCGTTATTTCTAACTGTTCCATCGGACTTCTTTTCGTGAACGAACAGTAATTAAGCTATTGTAGTCTACGCACAAATGCTTCTTAAACAAGAAAGCTTTTACAGATTTCCCTTAATTACTTAAAAAAAATGATAAAAACGAAAGTTATTGAAGAAAAGCAAACGAATAAGATTGAATATGTACTGAATTAGGGCCGCGAAGATAGATTGATCGAAACCTATAACGGCGAATAAGATTAATCACTTGGAGAGTTGTTAGCAAAAAAAAAACTTGTTTCTTCAAATAATTTGCGAAAGTTTCTGACGTTCTGAAGGGAAAAAAAAAAGACATTACTTTTTATGAAAAAGTACTCAACTGGTACAGATGTGGTGGATCGAAATTGAAGGAAGAATAAAAATGTACATGAATTATACCCAAACACATATCTCTTGTAGAGCTCACAAAAACGTCACATTTTCCCACTAAGTCATTAAAAGGTTGACGTATTTTTCTTATGATATAGAAAACAAGAAATTATTTTGAAAAATGGAGAATATACAGACGTATATATAGAATATGTTCTTAAAGAAATATGTTTAATACGAGGGAGAAATTCCACATTAAGGTGTTAATGAAATTGAATTTTAACAAAAGAATACAACCACTGACCAGGGCTTACTGTAACCAGTAAAATTTTGTCACGGGTTCCAACGCATAAGTAAACATTTCGTAACGTTTCAAGAACTGCTCTTCCCTTTTTCAAGCGCCTTCGCTTGATAAAGGGAATAGTAGCTCTTGAAACGTTGCTGAAACTTTTCTTACACGTTGGACCAGTGAAAAAAAAATATTATAAAATTGATTTTTTGCAACCACGTTTTGTAGATCAAATCAGAGCTGTTTGCCTAGACATTACGAATTCGGTTACTATTGCCCTTCCTGGGATCAGCAGGCTTACCACGAATGTGGACAGAAGAAAAATGCTTCGTTTCAGACCGAACCCGATCCAGAGACCTCTTGGTTGGAACCGAAGAGTGTACTGCCATGTGGACCACCAAGATAAAGCTGACGCTCTTCTTTCCGACAAGCACTTTCATAACTGCCCCTCGAGGCGCCCTATGTTGAACAACTAGAGATCAATTACCAACTCGTCTCGCTGTAATTATGCTGACCCTGGGTGGTGTAATAATATCCAAATCTGTAATCTATGGGTCAAAGAATTCTACTTTAGGTCACAAAACGTAGGTGTTGGAATTTAGTTTCATCGATTAATTCCTCAGCGAAGATATCCACTTTGAAGTATAGGAGATAATATTATAAATATTATAAAGGGGTTGGATATTTATACAGTGAAAGTGAAGCATGTGAGCTGTCGAACGCGTTAATACAACAGTTCTTCATCAGGAAGGGATGAAGGAGAGAGCCTTCCTAAAAAAGGACTGCTGATAAGGCAACTGAAAGCTCAGGTGCCTTACTTCTGTTATTTTTCCTTCGTCTATTCTTTGACGCAAATTATGTATTTGTTCTGGTTCCGCACTTTTGGAAGAAGACGAGAGCTGACTAATTCTGTAATTTAATATACGCCTTGGATCGCGCGGGTTAGGTCATGGATATTCTTTAATAAGATTCATATTGTTAAAAAAAAAAAAAAAAATTATAGTATAAGGTTCATATTGCCTAGTGATTTGCTTGATTGAATTCTTATGGCGCAAAGACAACGAGGGTCATTCCGCTATAAAAGAAATATCACAATAAATTTATTATAATTGAGTTACCAAAACCTCAATCATCATTTACGACATTAATTATCAATAATAATCATTCCATGAAATTGAATTTTTTTTAAATAAAGTAAGGCAAGACCTTTTTTTTAACCGTAATTAATTGTGGTTTGTAATATATTTATTTTTTGGATTTACGTTAGTACTGTACTTAATAGTACTCACTGTACTTAACTTACGATATTTAAAAGTACGCTAGTTGCTTAGTTAAATAAAGTATCTTATTCGGAAGTCCCCCCCCCAAAAAAAACAAAACAAAACCCCGCGTTAATGAGGGCTTCCCTGTTCTTGACTGCTGCAACGTTTGGCTTACGTGATTTATGTGTTGTTTTTGCAACAAACAAGTTTAATCAATACCTTTCAATCTAAATGCAAAACTAAATGATGCAAAATATCCGTCTAACGAAGTGCAAAGTTCAATTACTAACAAATTAGGTACTATAAGGTTTATATATCACACAGTTGAAATATCAAAAGTTTTCGATTTATTTTAAAGAAACCAAAATATTCATTTTATTTCTCACCGTTCGTTAAATCGATAAAATTACTTTCAAAGTATCGATTTTCCCCACTTTGGGTGGATAGCGCTTTTTAAATCGCTATCCACCCAAAGTAATTGAGTTAATGACTAATCTTAAAGTTTTTGGGAACTTCTATAATTTAAAGTGAGCAAAGGATTTGGGTTAAATTTAATTGAATTTAAAAGAAATCACTTTCTTCTAAAGGAAACTAATTACAATTAGACCTTAATGTAAGGTCAACACCTGAGAATTAAAAAAAAAAAAGACTTAATAAACGGGACGACCGCATGGTGGCGCAGTGATTCCGCACTCGTTTATCCTGCCTTTAACCCAGATTTCATTCTCAATAGTAGCGTGGACGCGTACATGCTTTTCGTTCATTGAAGTCTCGAGTTCAGTGCCTTTGGCAGAAGAGATCTGGAGTCCTCAGAAAACTGCAGATTCTGATGAAGCATGAATGTTGCTGTGCTTACCAGGTAAAGTTACGTTCAAATTCAGCCATTGCCACTGCTCCTCGCGCTATATTTACTCCCCAAAATACCTTTGGGTCAGCATCAAAGGCAGCGAGTGTTTTCATTGCCGTTTCATACATATTTAGAATTCGAGCTAGGTCAATGGTGGGCGTAGAATTAATTGCAGCTTCAGCGCTCTGCTGCTTTGACTTCCGCACAAAAACAGCCAACGAAGGGAGCGGCAGGGGCATGGTCAGCGCAAGTGACATGTTTATATACTCGAGCTGCCCACTTTCATGCCCACTTCCCTGCTCACTGCCAGGAAAGTGGGCTGAATGTAAACGAGACATAAGATACACGGTCGGTAAATGGGGTGACCATACACATGGGATTAAAAAGAAGACACTTCAAGACACAGGAGCTTTTAAAAACTGATCGAATACGCGGGTTGGCTTTAAAAGAAAGCGCGAGCGATCTTGTTTGTTTTGAGTGCTATGGCGCAAGGACATCCAGGGTTATGCTGAGCGGGGACCTGCAGTTTTCCGAGGAATTCGAACCTCTTAAAGCATAGGGAACCAACCCCCGGACCACAGCGAGCAGTTAGTCGGCAAGTGGCCCTTTTGGGGAATCGAATCCGGGATAACCATACGATAGGCGGAAGTGCTACCATTGCAGGACCGGGAGCGCCCTTGTATCGAAGTCAGACTACGCATGCATATATTGGAGGAGAGACATGTGGATTATTTTAAATTATTTCAAAACTTTGATTGTTTGGCTTTTTTATGGCGCAAGAGCATCTGGGCTATACTGCGCCAAGACTTTCTTTGTATTTTTAAATGTTTCACGTCTGTGTTTTCAGGCGCAAAGACAGCAAATGTTCTACTGTGCCAGGACTTGGAGTTTGTTGAGGAATTAGAATCTGTGCTGAAAGACTGAGGGAACTAAACCCCAGATTACGCTGTCAGAAAAACGGCACGGGTTCTACAATACCATTGGGAGTCGAACCCGGGTGGATGACACAAGAGTCGAATGAGCTACTACGCCGTCACTGTGAGGTAATGGATCTACAGTTTCCTGAGGGATCTTAACTTCTGGAAGTTAAGAGACAATGAGCAATTAGTAGGTAAGTTTTTTTTAAGTAGAATCTAATATGCGTGTATATATATGTATTAAACCATATATATATATATCAGTCATATTTCAAATCATAAACATATCAATGATATTATACTATATATAAATAACACCTTCCAAATAATATCAGTATTATATTTAACTTATAGTTTTCCTAGATGATACTTTGTTTTAAATAAAAATAAAGGTTTTCGTATTTTACAAAATATAATAGCAATATGAAGATGAAGTGTTTCTCAACCTTTATGAGGCCGCAGCCCGGTATATTCTCTTTTATAAGACAAGGACCCGGCCCCAAGAAATGCACTCGTGAAAGCTTTACATATTTTTTAAGTTCATGCATTAAGCTATCGTAAGTATGAATAATTATTTTTGGCATATAATCATAAAATGCATTAACACAACCTTTCTATTAATATAGACTTTGCCAATACACCCACGCTGATTGGTCCCTTGCATTTGAAACTCAGATGCTGATTTGTTCAGTTTTAAGACTAGAGGATGTATCGCACATTATTGTGATTGGCTTACAGCCACTTTTTATGACCAATCATAATAACCTGTATACCCTTTCTCTAACGCTAAAAGACTTCGATGTCTGAAAATTCTTGATCATTAACGAATACTCACATATTTAAAAATACGCGGCTTGGTTACTGGTGTTTCCTGCACAGATACTTACACGTTTTGGGTTTAAGCTTTGCGTCGCATTCGCGACTATTACTCTCCTCAGAATATTTCCACGATAAAATATTTATTCATGAAAAATGCATAGAACACAAAATGACAAATTTCAGGAGAATTTCTTGAGGCCCGGCGATTAAGAAACACTAGCCTAAGGGATCCCTTGCCCTTGCTGAAGGGTTAAATGTTACTTTTAACGTCGCAAAATGAATTTGAGATTGAGTTTTACGAATCAAGGACCTGCAATTTTCCTAGGACTCCGAACCTCTTAAGGCATACGAAACTAAACCTCCGACTACGGTAAATAGTTGGTAGGAGTATTTTTGGAACAGTTAGGAGTCGAACCCGAGATAACCTAGGCGAACGTGTTACTTCTTTGCTACCGCAGGGCGCGTCTGAAAACTATGCGTCTGATAGATGAATGGAACCTCCGATTCATGGTATATTTACATGCTTTGCAGGAACTAGAACTCAGTGGGTGGGATCAGATCTAAAGGACCTGTATTCGTTGATTTTTTATAACTCAAGGTTTTATGGCGCAAGGACAGCAAGGGTCATTTTGCGCCAGGCGCTACACCTTTCCGGTTAATTCGAACCTCTTAAGGCCCAGGGAATCAACCATCAGACTGCGGTAAGTAGTTACTCATCAAGCATTTTTTTTTTTGGCACCGTTTGGAGTCGAACTCTGGATGATTGCATGCTAGGCGAACGCGTTACCATTACATCATCGCAGGGTCACTTATGGCATAAGGGCAGTCGAGATCAAGCTGCGCAAGGACTTACGATCCTAAGAGGTATCCGAACCGATTGCTTGAGGAATCGAACTCCAGAACATGGATCGATATGAAAGTCGTCGTTTGTGAGTTTTGCGGAGTAAGGACAGCAAGGGTCGTACTTCTCCGGTACGTACAGATTTCTGAGGAATCCAAACCTCATACGGCCTACGGAACCAACTCCCCGGACTACAGTGAGTAGTTAGTCGGTCAACGTCTTTTTTTGGCGCTGTTGGAAATCGAACTCGCGATAACCGCATGCTAGGCGAATGTGCCCTCACGAGTCTCGCGCGATTGCAAGAAGTTTTAGTCGATTGTCTCGATTATTTGAACATCCAGCAACCTCTAGAAGGTTTTTAAATCTGACTGGACACATCGTTTAACCATAAATACAAAAAAAAAAATGATAAAATTTCGATTACCATTTCTATTTTTTCTCACGATATTTGGCCAGTATTTGTTTCGAATGATAAAATAAAATCGTACTTGCATCTTCATCATTTAAGTCTTGAATATAAATACTATATCGTCTATTATATTTACCGTGCATTTATTATAATAAATACAACTTAACTATTTCTATGAATAATTTTAAGATATAACAGGTTAAACACTGGTAAAATAGCAATGAAAAAGATCACTCAAGCTTTCGGACGCATCAGCAGCAGTCCTTCATCAGGAGTAATGACGATGTTATGTTTCTGTCTCTTTTTTATACTTGAAATTTCTGGAAAACCCTTCATCAGAGTAGTCCCGCAGAATGGGAAAACCCAATGAGAACCAATGGGAGGCCTCCAATAGAATCATGGAAGAACCCCAATAGGGACCAATGAGAAACCCATACTGCGGGCTACCTAATGTTGGGGATGTCCCATACATTTCAGAGTAAGAGTTGTTTATAAGTTATCGGGGGTGGTTGTGATATAAATTACATGGTAAAGCCATTAATACAAGTTTCCCCAAGATTCCAAGAAGAGTCTACTATTCTTGTTTGTGATGTGCCGGTGTAGTATTTTTGTTGAGTCCCAGTCGGGTTCGTGTCCGTGTTGTAAAGCGTGTTCTGCCAGACGTGAGGCTATGTCTCCTTTCGCGAGTGCTTGTTTGTGTTCTTTTTTTCTTGTTTTGATCATTCTTTTTGTTTGTCCTATGTAATGTTTGTTGCAGTCTTTGCATGGTATTTGGTATATGGCGCCTGTGAGATCTTCTGGTGGAACTGGGTCTTTAACTTTTGTAAGTTGTTTGCGAAGTGTTGTGACAGGGGAATAGAATGTTTTGATATTTGCCTCTTTAAGGATGCGAGAGATTGTTTCGGAAATGCCGTGAATATATGGAATAGATATGCGGGTGTGAGATGTATTGTTTAAAGATGTACTATTGGGTCTACAGTTTCTGAGAATGAATCGTTTAGGGTATCCATTATTTTTAAGTGCCGTGTGTATGTGTTTTGTTTCTGTGTTTGAAAGTGTTTCATTACTGCAGTGAGAATTCGCTCTAAGACTTAATGTTTTAACAACGGAAGCTTTGTGGCATGTTGGATGATGCGATTTAAAATCGAGATATCTGTCTGTATGTGTGGGTTTACGGTAAACTGAGGTGAAGATTGAGTTATCGTGAGATCTGTGTACAAGAACGTCTAGGAAAGGGAGTTTATTGTTCTGTTCTGTTTCGTATGTGAATTTTATATGTGAGTTTAAGTTATTAAGGTAATGGAAGAAGCTTTGGAGTGTATTAGTTTTAAGTACAACAAACGTGTCGTCGACGTACACTCTTGTGAAAATTAATTGAAACAATGAATTTAGTAGTTTAATGTATCAAACTCATATATACATGTACAAAATTCATCTATACATACATTAGTAACGGATATGAGCCTATTTTTAAGCAGCATTTAAACACAGTTTGGTATGGAGTCTACTGGTATCGAACAGTCACTGTTGATTTTCCGATGCCTGTACCACATTTGAATGAGCGCCCGAATGAGTTTCTCTGTAGTCGTACAGTCTACAGTACGGAGGTGACTTTTGCATGTAGCTCACAAATTGTCAATAAGATTTACGTCTGGAGAATTCCCTGGACATCGAAAGTGGTGAGTTTCTTCACCATTTTCGATGTGTAGCAGAAGGCTAGGTCCAGTTGCAATATCCCAGTACCATCAGGATACCTCGTTTCCAGCTCGGGAATAATTTTTTTTTTTTGGATATCAATATATTGTGACGAACGCGTCATTCCTACTATTGGCTGCAGGCTTCTGACACCATAACATCCTCAAGAGATCTTTCGTAGGTGCTTGACAGACTGATTGATGTGTTAATCACGAAGCTTCTCTCCCTGTGACATTCGAACATGCTGATTTCACTGATCCTCTACAAAGAAATGGTTTTCGTCGTTGAAGAGGACTTTTCATCACTTATCTCTCATCCATTCCTTATACTTTTTTCCACTCCATGTATAACGCTTTTGTTTGACTGTTGTGGTTAAAAGCTCTTCCTCGAGAGGTTTTCTGGCTATTCGTCCGACTGCAATAAGGTGCCTGCGAACTGTAGAGGAACTGATTTCAATTCCTTTCTCCTTCAAATCCGTTTTCAATACGTTGCTTGTCTTGAGGGATCCCTTTTGCTTTGTCAAAGTAAGTAAGCGTCATCTTTAGGAGTTCTTTTCTTCTTACGACCACACCTTCCTTTACGTCTAGGAGGTTTTTTGCTTCAAGTTGATGACATGGCTGACAGTTGCTAAACTCACACCAACCACTGATGCGGTCTCTCGATGTTTTAGCTGTGTGTTCGTGCAGAGTTACGATCTTCGTACATTTCCTAGGCATCACATCCATCTCGAACACCAATCGAATCATATCTGGTCAGGTTTCTAATATCTGATGAAATACTGCAGCTGCTAACATAATGATTGCATCAGCCAATGAACACTATGGTGGTCGGGCAGATTTCTAAAATCAGATGAATACAGTAGCGGTTGACGTAATGATTGCATCAGCAGACAAAACAAATGATCTGACTTTTTGTATTTCATTTGAGTACAGGATTACGAGTAATACGGAAAACGAGCTTTGTTTTAATTAATTTGCCCAAGGGTGTATCTTTTCCAGAATTTAATGTTAAAATTCAGTGAGGACAAAGCAGTTTCCTCAAATGACTCCATAACCAAGTTAGCTACAACACTTGAGACCGGAGATCCCATGGCAGTGCCAAAAACTTGTCTATAGATAGAACCATTTGAGGAGAACACAGCAGAGTCCAGACAAAATTTCAACAATGTGCAGATGTCGTGAGGTGTTAGTGAAGTGCGTTCATGTAGTGTTGTGTCATTTTGGAGGCGTGTAAGTGCGGTGTCGATTGCAAGTGATGTGGGAATGCAAGTGAAGAGAGAAATTACATCGAATGAGACCATGAATTTGCTATTTTACCAGTGTTTAACCTTTTGTATGTAAATTTCCTCCCTGGTACCCTGTATTTTATTTCTAATAATTTTAAGAATAAATGCAGCTTCAAATATCAGAGGGTCTATTTTTGAGTCGTTCGATGCGATGTTGTATACCATAATTTACATCATTTTCTATGGTTCTCATACAAAATCGGCATAGAAGTAAAAAATTTTTAGTTATATACGTACACTGAATTAAAAAATTACAGTTCTTGTGTATTCCCCCCCCCCCAAAAAAACCCCCTTAAGTAAATAAAATAAATGAGGGTCATTTGCATTTCGTTATAAATCAGAATTTTACCGTATGGACTCTTTAAAACCTATATAACGAGTCTATAAATATACCATAGTTCTTTTGCTTGAATGTCAGAAAATTCGGCTAGATCTAATTATTTACTCACCGAATTGATGTGGACGCTGTGTGTTCATGCGCAGTGTGGTTGGGCTATTGACTCGCGATTGCAATTGAACATCTCGATTGTTAAGTTCAAGGACGAGTGAATTGTTGACTCGAATGTAAATTTGAGTCGATTGATCGTAAAGACATATACTAATTGCCCATCACTAGATTCAAACTACATAAGCATACACGTACAAAACGCATGATGGCATCACTCATCCTTCATATATTATGACAGCCAGTCATCAGTGCCGTATGGTTGTGTATGTGTTAGGAGGAGAAGTTGATTCCCTCTCCCCTCAAGACAGAGAATTGACTTTGAAATACAGACAACAATTAGTGAAGGTATTACTGCATTGCTAGATATCCATATTTGCTAGAGAACAGATTATTAATCTGTCCCCAAAGCCGGTGCTTACTCCTTTGTGCCTCCTAGAACATTTTTTTTTGTAAAATTATTTGTCGTTCTTTGTCTTTGGTTTTAATACAGGGACATATTTCGCTTAAACTTAAAGGCAAAATTTTCAAAGTGCATTTCGAAAAGCAAGCTTCATTGGTCTACGCATAAAAATCGACGTCGCACTGCTAAAAAAACATTAATGTTTAGTGCAAAGGTCATAAAGAGCTGTTTTTGAAGTTGGGTAGTATATTTCATTCACGAAGGTAGTCCGATGGTATTGTTAGAATTAAAGGGAGCTGATGTCTCAAACGGCCTAGTCGGTTACAGCAGAGGAGAAGACGTCATTTCAGAACTGTTTTTTAGTGAACGTTTGTCTGCGCCAACAACCAGTTCTGAAATGACGTCCTCCCCTCTGCTGTAATCGGCTAGGCCGTTTGCGACATCAGTTCCCGTTATTTCTAACGGTACCATCGGACTACTTTTCGTGAACGAACTATACGTAAGGATGTATTCTAAACAGACGTGGATGTCTTTCATTTGGAGTGGACAGGAGTGATATCTATGTGCACACAGAATGTTGATATTTCATACTGGTTTGGTTATCTGGGATAAGGGGTAAGCGCCATTTATTAAAGGCTTATTTTCGACTTTAAGGATATGTGATGCCAGACATCAGATAATAAACAGTAGCATAAAATGGCAACACCCTGTCTCACTTGGAGTTCACTTCAGTCGTGTCTTTCTGAAGTACAGTGTATTCTGTTTGAAAGGCATCAACACGTTTCATTCGATATCAAAAACCAATCCTCCACTATATTATCATTAACTTTTAATTCAGGGTTGTCCAATACACGACCAGCGATCCACAATTCAGCCCGCCAACTGTGTTAATCCGGCCCTCCGACAACTGTTTAGAATAAAAAAAACAATCCTTCAAAAAATTTCGATTTTTTTTTTTCTGAAATAAGGAAAAATAGCAGGGACAGCATGGGAGACAGACCTCTTTCCATATCGTAGGTGAACAAAGAAATAGCCGGAAGAAACTGGCGTCTTTTTAACGGAACTTGTTGAAACCGCTGCAGGCCCGCAAGATCCGTGGAATTTTTTTTAAGTGGCCCGCTGCCTAAAAAGGTTGGACAACCATATTTTAATTCATCTGGGTTAACAGAACCTTGGCAAATTGCTGTACACGTGTAGAAAATCAAGGAATATAAGCGACGTTTTTTAATTTGAAAAACGAGAGATACGAGTCATATTTTGCTTTGTATTTTATATTGCATCCGGTTAGCTAGTTTATTATTTTCGAATTTTATTTTTTAAACTATTTATAGCGTTAGCAGAGATGAGACACATGAGAAAACGTGATCTCTGACAATAACCAAACCCCTTCAGATTGAGGAGTGCTCGTTAATACGGCAGCGTAATATGTCATCATTCTGTATTTCATATACAGCTTCTCTTCTTTTAAGCACGTTGAGTTTGCAAATATTTAATGATATTTTATTAATTTTTAATGAAGTTTATTAACTTTAAACAAATTTTGTTGATTTTTAACAAAATACATTGAAACAATATTAAACACAATATTGTTGCAGCCAAAAATTTATTAACTTCGTTAACAGATTGTTTAATTGGTAACTTGCATTTTGTTCACAACGAAACAGCTATAGAGTTAACGAATCATGTTAGCCAACATGTTGCCATCGCGCAAGTCATAGATCCGTGGGCTTGGAACAATAACAGTTACGTGGTAATAGAAAAGAACAGTTATATGATAAAAGAAAATACCAGTTATGTGGCCACATTACTGTTATTTAACATAAAACATAACTTATTGTAACATAAGGGAAGGAAGACGGGGGGGATTGTCGCAGCTGTTAATGATGTTATTGAATTTTTAACTGCAAGTATTATTCATTAGATTTTGCGCAGCGTATCACAAAATGTTTTATTTAAAATCTATGAACTTTAACAAAATCCATTATTTTTTTAAAGAAACCAATGTAATAAACTCTAATAGAATATATATATAATAAAATATAATAAATTCTAACAGGAACCAATATAAACAATAATAAACTGCGAACTTTTCACGAAATTACCAATTTTAAGCGAAATCTATGAATTTTTTACATGCGGTCTATGAACTCTTAAAAATCACTAACTTCTAACAAAAACCACTAACTTAAAAATCTCTAACTGCAAATAACTTTTTGCTCAATATTCGCGCAATTCTTAATCCGTTGTACCATAATCAGCCGATTACAAATGCATGCATTAGTTTCATCAAATCTATACCGTTAAATTACAAATAAACCCGTAATTTTACCTCATTATATAACTATCGTATTTAATTTTGATCAAGCGTATTACTAATGATCTAATTAATTGTAGGGCGGAAATGCTTAATTTAATTAAGCAGAATTAATTCGGCATGTTTAAGCGGAATAAATTCGACGTGATTAAATGGAATTAATCCCACATACTAAAGCGGAATAGCGGCTGAAAAAATTCACTGGATTCAATCAAAATGCTGAGCACACAATGTTGCAAATTAAAGCGTCACTCTTTTGATTAACTAACAGTTTCAAAACCCGTTCGAAGGCGAGCAAATAAAGCATTCTATAAATGCTTGTTGCCACGAAACCGAAGTGTAAATAATTCGATTACGCAGTTACGGTTTGTTACAAAAGATGGCCCAGAGTTACAAATTTATTTATGAGCATTTGGCATCGTATAGGCAACATCTCTGATAGTGTTACGGTTCGATAAAACATCATTCCCACAGTTTGTAAGCATTTAACTACAGATCAAATAGTCAGTTAAAAGTATCGATTTTATAGACAAAATGTTTTGAATTTTGTTTTCAGAATTGTATTTTTTTACATAAAATTATTTTCATATTTTCATTGTAGCAAATGAGAGGTTTGCTGCAGTGAGAGGGTGTGTTTCTGTTTGTCATGGAGTCTCTTAATGCAGAACTTATTTCATTCAAATCCAGGTCTTTCTTTACCAAACAGAAAGGGTTTCATTAAAATTGTCAATTATTTCCAAATGTTGGTTTTCGGTAGAGCGAAAGCAATAAACATTTGGAGTAAATAATGATTGGCGCAGTGTGTGTTCAATCAACCTTCCGAAAGCAGCAAATCGATAAAACGACTTCAATAACCTTACCATATATTTCAGGCCTAACTATATCTGCATTAGCCAACACAAAGTGCTTTTCGGTTGCTTCACCATTTTGGGTGATGTAAGTAAAGACGGTGGTTTTAAATGTCATTTCATGGTAAGCGATTTAAAGAAATGTAATAAAATTTAAATATTAAGACGCATTAATATATACAGGATATAAAGCAACGTTGTAATTGATCAAACTTAGGTTTAAACCAGGGATAAGCATCGATGTTTTCCTTCCGATGTTCAACATTTTCACCATGGATGATGAATGGCCGGCGTTTTGAGATCATTCATGGAGAATGAGAATACCGATGGTGAATGACCGATGTTTTGACACCATTGACTCTTTACTTTAATATGAATTTTTCAATAATCAAGACATTTGCAATTTAATCTTAGGTTTCGACAATTGAAAAGCCAAATTGAAATAAAACCATGCTGAATCACTGATTAACGGTCCTTTATATTTTTTCTTAAGTTTAACTGACTACAGTATCGGGGATGGGTAAGTGGTACAACTTTCTTCTACTCTGGACATGTTGCATCAGTAATTCTAGGAAACAGAAAAACGGTCATAGTAGACGGGTATGTTGGTGTGCGTCCTTCACAAGTGCTCCAGATATGGCGTTAGAAGCGGCCAAAACTAGAAAAATGATCCTGTAACATGACAATGCATCATCGAACTCCGCTAAAAGAATAACGAATTTCTTAGCGCAAGGAAGGGAACACCCACACTATTTACAAACTTTTTTTGGTGTTCCTTCGGAACATTCCTTGTGAAATTGATAGCCCACTGTAATTAAAATATGAAGTTTTCATGCTGTTCAAAAAGTATTTTGGGTGTCAGAAACCTGATCACAATGCCAAGAAGATTTTAGTTTAGTTTATGGTACTCGAAATTCTCTTATTTATTGATTTATTTTATAGCAAGCAGGCAGCTCATTAGGCTAATTCAGATATTAGAGATTTTGGCTACCTGTGTCACTCGCAAAAAAAAAAAAAAAAAAATTATTAATCTTACAAAGCTAGACCCTCAGGTCCCAGTTCAGGCTAAATGAGCACAAGACTGCGCTGACATTCGTGATCAATTACCAGCTACTTTGGTAATGGTTCCAACCTGGGAAGGGAATAACGCTTACTAATTTGTAGCATATACATGTATATGTATGGGAATAACGTATAATTTGTAGCATATACATGGCTGTCCTTAAAAATTATTGAAGGTATACGGTGCTGTCTTAATTAAAGAGTATTGTAATTGCGGGGTTACTGGACTTGGTGATGTCACTGCTCCGCGCTGACTGGTTATGTATCCAAGCCCAAGGTAGCAGCTGCCACCAGTGGCATAGCGGGGGGGGGGTGCCACCAGGGCGAAAAATTTCAATACTGGAACTGGTGAAAGGGAGTGCTAATGGGTTTTAGTGGGTGCAATACTTAACTGGCGCTGGCAACATACGCTACGCCGCTGGTTTCCACTTTCATCAGTTTTTCATTCCTCTCCTGGTCGTACGCAGGATATTATTTTGAGGCTTGGATGTGGGGGGGAGGGGGTTCATGGGGTATTCCTCACTGGTTTCCATTCAAGTTTGTAAATGAATGGTTAAAAAAACAAAGGCTGAACTTCATTGAAAGTTGCCCAAAAACCAGCAAATACAAAAACTTTCTTGAGACTTTGAGAGTATGCGGCGCGTACTCCGTATTTTTTAAAATTTCTTGAGAGTACGCGGCGCGTACTCTGTATTTTTCAAAATTTCTTGAGAGTACGCGGCGCACACAGAACGTACCCTTTGGGGATAGACTTGAGTATATATGAGTTAATGATCTCTAGTTTAAGCTGTTAAACGCAGATGCTGGATTTAAATTTTATTGATTGCGTGATATGTCAATGTGTATACCAAACTTTTCTTTCTTTTCTTCTTCAATACAGAGCGTTTGGAAAATATCTGGCAGTAGTATCTGGGATAGTAGGGAACACCAAATAAGGCATATTTGACCATATCCCCGTGTCCGCAAAGGGGACGGTTTGGCTGTAGAGCGTAACTACAGTTTATGCCCATCACGTTGCTACGTAGCCAATTGCATGAATTAAATGCAATTTTTGATACATAATTTAAGTAAATGAGCTAATAATACAGCAGAGACAAAGAAATCCGGAATTCCATTTCCTGATCCTGATCTGTATTACTGTTCAGTGAAATAAGCCTAAAAATGCCTTTTTTAACACACTGGAAAAGAATTCGGGACTGCCAAGTATGTGTAACAGGTCATCAACAGAACATCAAAATAAACATTTTTTGTTCAGTGAATTTTTTTCCAAAAATTAGCCGTTCGGGCACTACAGTGAATTTACTGTTTGTGCCCACCACATTCAAGGTTTCACAAATGGCTACAATGCACCATTTCACAAAGTTTTAAAATTATTTAATGTCAATTGATGTCGGGCCCCTCTCCGGCGATTTTTTATAATCAATTAAATTCACCGGAATTGTATGTGTAGAATTCGCCGCTTCAGGTGCGATTGTATGAATTCTACACATGCAATTCCGGTGAATTTAACTGATTTTAAAAAATCGCCGGAGAGAGCCCGATGTCTGTTGACATTAAATAATTTGAAAAATTCTTGAAATGGTGCATTGTAGCCATTTGTGAAAACCTTGAATGTGGTGGATGCAAATACTAAATTCGCTGTAGTGCCCGAATGGCTAATTTTTGGAAAAAAAAACTCACTAAACAAAAAATTTTTATTTTGATGTTCTTCACCTGTTACACATACTTGGCAGTTCCCAACTCTTTTCCAGTGTGTTAAAAAAGGCAGTTTTAGGCTTATTTTCACTAAACAGTAACACAGATCAAAATCAGAAAACGGAATTCCGGATTTTTTTGTCTCTGCTGTATTATTAGCTCATTCACTTAAATTATGTATCAAAAATTGCATTTAATTCGTGCAATTGGCTACGTAGCAACGTGGTGGACGTAAACAGTAGTTACGCTCTACAGCCAAACTGGCCCCTTTGCAGACATTGGGATATGGTCAAACATGCCTTATTTGGTGTCCCCTATCATCCCTTAAAGTTTTGCCAGATATTTTCCAATCGCCCTGTAGAGTGTCCATATTTGGAGAGTTATGGCATTTTTTCTTGGCGGTGGGGAGGTGCAGTATGTTTCATGATTCGAGTAAATACTTAAAGGAAAACTATGGAAGGACATGAAATCTTTTTTTTTTATACGCCTGTCCTTAAACTCTCACGGATTTCAATTTTGCATGACATACTTTAAGTATTTTCAAGATACTTTACACAAACACAGATTTGCTGGTGAATTATCATGGAGCACATACTAGTGAAAAGTGCATAATTGGGCGAATTTGAAAAAGCATGTCATTAAGAGGGAGGGAACGCCATTTCTGCACTATTTTTTTTTTTTTTTAAGTCTCTCACACTATATCCTGTTCTTCATCCCCCACTCCAACAATACCACCAAGGACGAAGCATTCCATCACTGCTTAATTTACTACTACACCTCTGGTCATTAATATTCACATTGGCGATTAGTTGGCAATTATGGCTTTCATGGGGGATTTGTGTAAAAATATTTGTCTACTGAAAATTTACGGAGTTTATCAGTAACTCGAAAGAAAATATTCAAGACTAAACAAAGCTGAAATTAAATTCACATATTTTAATTTATGTGGTGCAGTACCATCACCGGATGATATGCCAGTGATTGTGAATCCTGTCAGAATCACGACAAATATGTAAGAGATGTTACTGTTTTTTATATATTTGTG
>QLNU02015003.1:72526859-72547822 GCA_006491805.2 Dysdera silvatica | reverse complement strand
GTATAAATCTATGTATAAAACTATAAGCATGAAACACTTACTTCTCCATTCATGTAGCAAAATATCAGAGCGACAAAGAAACCCTAAAATTTAAAATTCAAAATAATTAAAGAATATTTCATAATAAATGCAAAAAAATTAATAAAAATAAATTATCAGAAATTACTTATGCACTTTAAATTATCTCAAACATAAAATCCAGAAAATTTTTACTGATAACTGTCAACCTAAGATTTTTAATAAATGCATTTCTCAACTTACTCAGCTAATTAACGCCCCGAATTAATTATCACTTTTTTTTGCAGGTGTATTTTCGATATTTTATTTGAAGTGTGTCATATCGTTCAATGACCGACTCATTGACCGAACCTTTTCGTTCATGAGAGCTGGGCAAAATCATTCACTGACACATTTAATGTGAACGAGTGACATCTCGTTCACTGATCCGTTCATTCAGTGAACGAATTAGCGTACCTGTATGGAGGCAATTACAACGATGTTTCTCAATGTTTAGACTACCATGATAGAAGGCGATGTTTTACGGTGCAAGAATAGCAGAGGTCATGCTGCATCTGGACCTAGAATTTTCCGAGGAATTCTAACACCTTAAACCCTAGGGAATTAAACTCCGAAATACGGTGAGCAGTTTTTTAGTAAGCGTAGCATCGTTGGGAGTCGAACCCAGCGTCACGTAACTAACGCTTTACCGCTCCAGGCGGCAATTAATCCCCCCCCCCCTCCATCTACATCTTTATGGAAATTTTTAATATCAAAAATTTCTAGTTACAGTAGTATTGGGAACAGACGTTTAAAAAAAATCACGAAATGCTTCAGCCGTAACCCAAGCTTAGGTTTTGTTCTCGTGGTACGAAGTATTTCTAACAGAATAAAGCAAAGTTTCACCAAGAGATTTCGTAACAGTTATTTCGACACTGGCATAAGGTTTAAAACCACGTTTCGAAAGCCAACTGCTGCCTTTGTCGAGTGAAAGCAGTGAATTCTGCCCTCACTTGACAAAGGGAGCAGTTGGCTCCCGAAACGTCGTGTTTCTTAAACTTTACGCCAATCGATGAATAATATGATACACAACAGGCACAGTTTTTGAAACGAAAATTTATTCGGCTTTAAACGTTTTTCGAAAGCCTTGAGCTTTCATCAAAGAAGTAAAAAATCTAAGCGTACATCGCTCGTAAGGGGGAGTGTACGATTGTTTATTGTATAAAGGGTAAGGTTGTTGGTGGATTGGCGCCTTCTATCGGTCGAGCCAGATGAATGTGGACTGTAAGGGGAAAGTTGGCTGTGTGAAAGATTGTGTTAAATGATAAAAAAAAATAAAAAAATTAAAGTATATGACAAAAGATTTCACCAATAATCTTTTGTCATATACTTTAAATTTTGTTTTTATCATTTAACACAATCCTTCACACAGCCAACTTTCCCCTACAGTCCGCATTCATCTGGTTCGACCGATAGAGGGCGCCAATCAGCCAACATCACCCATAACATTACCCTTTATACAATAAACAATCGTACACTCGCCCTTACGAGCGATGTACGCTTAGGGTTTCTTGCTTCTTCGATGAAAGCTCAAGGTTTTCGAAAAACGTTTAAAGCCGAATAAATTTTCGTTTCAAAAACTGTGCCTATTGTGTATTATATTAATCATCGAGTGTTTAGCACAGTGAGTCGATCTACTATTACTTTACGCCAATGTTAAAACAACTGCTGTTAAGATTAAATGTTTAAAACTTTCCAGCATTTTGTTTCAAGAATTGACCCAGATTTTATAAAGTTATGAAATTTATCATACTGCTCTATTCAGGGGCGGACTGGGTCCTCTCAAAGGGCGCATACCTTAGATTATCAGAGGGCGCGAGTCCTATGGCCCATGAGGGTGCGCCGGCCCAGTCCTCCCCTGGCTCTATCACAGTGAACAGCTGGATTAAATCTTGAATGACAAACAAGGTAGCTAAAATAGTTACAATTCTAACTAATTTAGATATTATTTATTCTCCCATTATAAAACTATTTTGTTGTTGACAAAAAAAAAAAAAAAATTATCAGTATATATATCTTGAGATAGTTACAGGTATATATTTAATATAACTATTAATATACTATTAGTAATAATGTACCTTTAGATCATACGGGTTAGGGATTTTGCTTGAATAATCATTCACTTATATTATCAACATTGAAATCATCTCCCTCGAATGCAATAGATAATTTTTATGATATTACCTTTTCTTTAACCCAAAAAGTCTTTAATACTGCATGATCGTAAAAATGCCCAATGAACGATGAAACTAAAGCTTAGTTTTTATAAGCCTCATCAATTAAAAAAAAATTGGAGTCATTAGAAAGATGTCCGAGATGTTTTATCTGTTGGCTTTGCGAACTTTTCAAAGTTCTTCATTAACAGTACAGGAGACAAGAGAAGAAAACTGTGTGCGAAGACTTATCTGGACTTTTAATTCCTGGATTTTCAAAAAAATACGTTTTTTCTTCAGTAAACACATTAAAAAACCCTTTATATATATTTGAAAAATGCCAGAATTTTTTTTAACAGATAACAAAAGAACAGTATATAAACAAGTTTTCAAGATCGTCTTTTTTTTTAATTGTTGCAAAAGTTTTAAATAAGTTAGTTGAAAAACTATCAGTTGAAATAAGATTAGAAGCCAATGAACACTTAATATTATAAAATAGGAACATGGTGCATCATCATCATGTGTATTATTTATTGTGTGTGTATTGTGTTATCGTCACCGTGTGTATTATTGATCATCATGTGTATTACATGTATTGTAATTATGTAACGCAATCGTATGTATTATGTGTATTATAATTATGTATCACCCTCCTGTGTATTATAATTATATATCACCCTCCTGCGTATTATGTGTATTATAATTATGTATCATCACCCTCCTGTGTATTATGTGTATTATAATTATGTATCATCACGTTGTGTATTATAATCATGTATCACTCTCCTGTGCATTATGTGTATTATAATTATGTATCGCCCTCCCGTGTATTATTGATACTGTGTATTATAATTGTGCATCATGTACACTATATCGTCGAATATATCACCATTGTATTATATCATGTGCATTACCACCGTCGTGTATTATATCGCCATGTGTAGTATCATTATTGTTCATTGTCACCATTTTTATCATCATATATCTATGCAATCGAGTATAATGCAGCAACACAATATTAAAATTTCAGTTTAAGAAAGCCAAACAAATTTGTTTTAGAAGCAGCCTAACTCGTCGAAAATAAATCAAAAATTGCAAACTAAGTTTTAATTATTTTTTTTATTCTATAAAAAAGGAAGGAGGTATTTATTATATATACTCAAAAAGGTTAAAATACGATTTTTATTTAAAATTTAAAGAACGCAAAGAGTTAAAATTTAAAAATGCATGAATTCATTATTTTAGAAACTCATTGAATTCAATGTTCAATAACATTCATCAAACATGCAAAGACTTCATAAGAGACGAACGTGGGATTCACAAATTAAAATGTCTTTGTGAAGGAGAAAAATAATTTTTTTTGTGATGGAAAACAGTTTATCCTCAAAGATGTATTTAGCATATATTGTAATTAACAGCCATTTAAGTTGAAGCACTGATAATTTTTTATCTAGACAGTTAATAATTTATCTGTGTAAAATCACTTATATAATTTTCCCAAGTGTACTGGATACCGTTTTGTATAATTGTTCGGTTTTTGTACTGTTTGTTTCGTAAACAAATACGCAAACTTTTCATGAACAAACATATTTTCTATCAGAATGCACAAAAGTAGGGTGTAGTGCAATCAAGAAGTTTAAACATTATTTCCACCAAAATAAGAAATATTCCCCGCTCTGCTCTATACTTGGTAAAACACTCTGTAACAAAAAAAAAATCGACGCACCAAGAAGTTGTCCGATTGTAATGAAATTTCGTATGCAAAGACATTTTGACCAAACATGCAAATGATTAAAATTTGGTGTCCAATGAATGAATAGCGGGAACTTTAGCGAATCGGAACTGCGCATTCAGCACGGTGTATATAAGGAGCGATTCTCAATATGTGGTTAAAATTTGTTGCATTTTGACTGCGGATATCTTACGTCGACTGTAACAATGCCTCGCTGAAAGATTCGTGCTCATTACGAGCATATGTCAGAGTTTGAAAGAGGTCGTGCTATCGGATTGAAAGAGGCTGGTTGGACGAATCGAAGAATCGCTGGATATGTGGGTCGAAGCGATATGGCGATTGGATGGTGCTGGCAAGAGTGTGTCAACAACGGCAGATGTCAGCGTCGGGACGGCAGCGGTCGACCTAGGGCCACAACAGAACGGGAAGACAGAGCGATTGTCAGAGCAGCTGTCACAGCACCGGATTCGTCGTTATCAATAATTAAACGTGTGGCCCGCACACATGTGTCCAACATGATCCTCAGCAGATGGATGAGAGAGCGGAATTTACCCTCACGTCGACCGTTACTCCGCTTACCTCTCATGCCTTTACACCGTCAAGTCCGATTACAGTGATACCGGGCTCGATCAAGTTGGAACTGAGCTGACTGGGGACGTATAGTTTTTAGTGACGAGTCCCGTATACAATTATGTCCTGATGACAACCGCATACGTGTTTGGAAACGTCCAGGGCAGCGTGGGGATTCTGCTATTATTATTGCAAGCTACACATGCCCATATTAGGGCGTTATGGGCATGTGTGGCGTGCGACAAGGCCGCCCGGCCGCATACGGCAAGTGTTGCTAAGAATTGTCTTCAAGCTTTCCCAACACTTCCTTGGCTAGCTAGATCTCCTGATCTCTCTGTCCCATAGAGAACATTTGGGACCCTATGGGAAGGCGATTGCAACCATCCAGGAATGTTGACGATTTAGCCCGATAGTTGGTGACAATTCAGCAAAAAATTTCGCAGGACACCATCCGGGATCTTTATCAGTCTATGCCACGCTAGATGACAGTTTTGACCCACGCCAGAGGTGGATCGCCTTATTGACTTCCTCCCTTTGTAACGGTCAAACTCTGCAATAAATCATTCAATTGTTCTGAAATTTTAATCGTTTCTTTTTCTATGTATGTTCTTCACATCCACCAATTTTTATTGCAATCGGACAAAAACTTGGTGCGCCTTTTTTTTTATAGAATATTTTATTCTTTGTGAGACAAGGCCTATTTAATTTATATTCTGATGTCATGGGACTTAAGATTTGCTGTTGCTTTTCATATTAATTTCGTTTAAAATAGCAACGTTGCATTAAATATTATACAAAAAAGAAATTAGAAACTATGATTTAGTTGAAGAAAGCGAGTTCAAACACGTTATCGATAAACAGCATGCAAAAATCCAATTATTTAATGAGGTTAAAAACTTCCTAATCCATATAAATGTTGCTTAATGACTTCAATTTGGTTTTAGTGTTGCAACACTCACAACTAAGCAATTATCAGCTAGCAAAGTTTCTGCCGAGTTTACAAATTCTGATGTCTAGACGATGGCTATCAAAGCTAACGAACTCATTAATTTTGAATCTGACACTCTTCTATATTTTGAGATTGCCTAAAATTTTTGGAAGTCACGAAGATATTTTCGGGTTAAAATGAACATTCATACACGTCTCCCTCTTCTTAAAATTCTGTGGTAATTAAGGAAAAACCTCTTAGCTCATTTTGGAAATGTTTTCTGGTGATGAAGATAGCGTCCAATAACTAGATTTCTTTTATCTTTCGAATGTATTTGTAACTCTGAGCAACAACATGGAGTTTACAATATTATGGGGGTGGGGGGGGGTGGCGCATATATGTATATATGTTTATACATTGCAGCATAAAAATTGCAATTTATTTCAAATTATTGTAGCAGCACGAGCCCATACAGCTCGACGTTTACACTACTAGAGCTTATTCACACGTAGGTGTCGAAATTTTTGAAAAACCTCACCCCGGTGGCTTTGTGTGTTGACCATTATTTGGCAATTGTGTTATCCCCTCGAAGGGTAATAATATCTTACATCCTTATATATGGAGAAAGAGAGCGTTGTTCCTATCCTCGTTCGTCTAGCGGTCTAGGACACTCCGGACAAGACGGGGGGACCCTGGTTCGAATCCAAGATGGGGTCGGGGTCTTTTTTTTCCTTCTAAAAAAAAACTCGTTTGAGCTTATTTACACGTGGGTGTCGAAAATTATTGCATACATCGTCCAATCTTTAGTTTCAGTTCTCCTAACGTCCTTGCAGCTTGTTTAGAGACTTCTTGCTTTAGAAAGCCCCACAGGAAGAACTTCGTAGGAGTTTATATTGTGATTATATGATGGGCGGCCACTGTAAGCTATCACTGAAAAACTTGGGATCATCATTGGATTGGTCGCATCATCACCAATCGCTATCCCGATTGGTGATGATGCGACCATTAAAATAACAATGCAAAAAGTGAGAACCTCTTCTGTAAGTTTGGGGCTTGGTCCCATTCTGTTGAAACCACTGCACACGCATCGTAACTGACTTCCGGCGTAAGGCTGCCAGGAAAAAAATTACTCAACATTTCTTGGTAATTTTCAGAATTAATATAACCAACAAAGAAGAATGGCCAAACCAGCCCTCTCTTGGATACGGCACACTATACCAACACTTTTTTTGGGGGGTGAAAAGATGATATGATTTCACGTTGGTTTTCTAAAGCCCAAACACGGAAGTTCTGTTTGTTAACTTCTCCTGTTAAGTGAAAATAAGCTTCGTTGCACTAACTGTTGAGTTGGACTCCAAAAACCAGGTGACGACATTCTTTTTCTGTTCAACAGACAACTTACGATCCACTATTCTTGCCGCTTTTCCTAACGATTCCACATCAAAACATGCGATAAAAATCTATATAAAAAATTATTGAACAATTTCTTTTCGAAAGCTATATTTGTTTTGCTCGTGGGCTAAAAATAAAATTATGAATTTTTGTTATTAGGTAGTTTCATATGAAAAACCCTGTATGATTCCACTTAACAAGATTTCCACCCATATTGGGAAAAAATAGTGTCTGACTTCTCCCACAAAACTCTCGGACCAATCAAAAACAAAATTTTTAACTGTATTTCGGCTGTAGGAAAAACGGCTTCACGTTTACAGGATATTAGTTATTCAAAACGGAAGTAAAGATTTTCCTGGCTTTTCCACGTTTTACCACAAAATCCCGTTTTTCCAGGACCCTTAAAGATGATTTTAAATCCCCTGACAATTCCGGGTTTCCCAGATGCGTGGGAACCCTGCTTTATGCTGGAGATGCATTCCCGGAAAAAGGAGCCCTTTTGGCTGATTCAATGATTTCTGTAAAGGTGGCTGCTCTTGGTATTTAGTAATACAGTATTCGACTCGTAACGTGAGATAAATGGTAACAAATTACGAACAGCAGTAATATTAAGTAGCGAGTTGTTATAGAATTATGGAATTAATACAGATAATTACAATTATGCTGGTTGTTTTAAAAAGTTTTAAATAACGTTTAGAATAATTTATTTTTTTAAAGAGGTAAAGGAGGAAAATTTTACTTATAAACTGTGCTGTAATAAACTAGCGTTATTCGGCGTATAATCGTATAAAGAAATAAAGAAATTTGTGGGTGAAGCCAGTAGCATAACAATTCGAAACTCATGAGGGCTTAATTGGCTGTAATGGAGGTTATATGATGCGGCGTTGTAGAAAATACGTTTTGATACTCATTGGGGGGGGGAAGGGGGCTCGAGCCAACTGGGACCCCTTCTTATGCCATTGAGTGGAGCAGGAAAAGGGACTGGAGGGGAAGAAGAACGAGAGGGATATCGAAACATTTAGAAACATGGGCCCCACATCTTGAAGCGAGAACCCAGACTAGTGTCTTTAGAGGGGGTCCTCTCTCCTACTTACGAGAGCGAATCCAGGGGGAGGGGTACAGGAGGTGAGCACCCCTCCGAGACGGTATATTTTCGGGTATACTTTGTATTGATTTTCAAGTTTTGCCCCCCACCTTCAAAATTAGGTATGAAATGGGTTTTCAAGCTTTGCGCCCCCCCAAAATTTTCTGGATACACCCTTGCCTACCTGCTGCTAAAATTAAGGGCAGCATGATGCTCTACAAGCATTTGGATAAAATGTCAATGCAAATGATGACACAAAAGTAATATGTATATGAAATAAAACTATGTAGATTTATGCATAATAAAGACTTACAATATTAAGTATTATCTAAATATGCATTTTCTAGGTTTTGTTATATACTTTTTGGACTATTGAGGTTTAATGGGAGTTCAAGGGACATTTCAAGGAGAATGCGAGTTACTTCAGTTTATTGAAAAATTCGAGTTATCAAGGTTTTGCTGTATTATAAACAGAAGTTTCGTATTATCGTTTAATTTTTGGAAGTATATTCGCGTATTTTGTTTTAAGTAAATCTTAATTTAATGAAGGATTGATATAATAAAAGTTCCTCTTTTTACTTATTTTCTCAAAAGAAATTATTACACAGGCCTAATTTATGCTATAAGGGGCCCCGGCAAAACTTTGTATAGGGCCCCACGAAACCTTAATTCGGCCCTGGATATAGAAATAAAAAAAATATACGAAATTTTAAAAGGGATCAACGTCAGAATTAAAATAACGCTTGAATAATATCTGGCCTTGTGGGGCCTATATGTAAATCCGGTATAGAAGACTCCTGTTCATTTCGTTTAGCTGGCCAACCCACTACACCGGGGTCGCTATAATCCCAGGCCCACAAGCAAGAGCCCTGTCAGCTCACCCTCGTGGAGACCATGTTTAGAACTTAAATAAAATTTATGAACAGGGATTTCAATGTTCCTGTTCAAAACCATCTTTAAATTTGTTTGTGAGTTTTAAGGCGCAAGGATATCAAGGGTCATTATGTGCCGGGACTTCGTTTTTTGAGAAATCTGACCCTTTCATGGCCAAGGAAACCAACCCATGGACAATTGTGAGTAGTTAGTCGGTAAAAAATTTTTTTTTTGGGAGGGAGAGGGACTCTTAAGAGTTGAACTCGGGGTAACTGCGCGCTACACAAATGCGTTACTACATGCACTATCAGAGGGCGCCGCCATCTTCTAAAAAGAGTTAAAAATCCACCCTTAACGAATTATATTTTAGGCCGCAAAAATAGCTAAGGTCAAGGCGTGCCAGAACCTGCTGGGGGTCAGAGGAACTTGGATTTCTATTGGCTAGGAAACCGGACTCTGGTTTACGGTGAGCATCAGCCTTGGATTAGAGCGTCGCCTTCGGCGGCTACCCTTCCCAAAGCCTTCCTCCCCATGCCCAACAATGTAATGTAAGCAGCAATTTTGCAACGAAAGTAGAAGTACAAGACAAAATATCACAAATGGTGAACCGGAACCGGTTTTTAAAATATTTTTGAAGATTTGAACCAGTTGTCAACTTTCTTTGCTATATGCTGAACACTGTTTTTTGGACTGTTTTGCTGAACACTGTTCACATAGCAGTTTTCACTAAATATGGAAAAGACAATTGAATAGTTATAAAATTTAATAAATCAAATTTTCTCTTCTCTGAAAAATATCAATATCATCTGTAATGAAATTGATCTGAGGAAGGTTACCCCTTTCAATATCGATTTCATGTCTAGGTCTTAATATCGATGAATTCTTTAGATTGGAAATTTAATTTTTGCAATTTAGCTTGCTCGGCATCTGCTTTTTGAGTGTCAAATTCTTGGAATATTCTTGGAGAATTCAAAGAATTCGTTCTATTGAATCGCTTTGTAATTCATTAGCTTCAAACGTCGTTTTAGATGGAAATACTTGGTAGCAGCTTTTCACATACCAAATAAAGCAATTAAGAATCAATAACGGATTTAACAATATGATTTATTTGTGGGCTTGTAATTACATTAAGATCCAAAGGTCGTCATTTACATTCTCAGAAAAAGACAGGAATTCGCATCAATGAGAAAATATTTTAAATTTATTCGCTGTTTTGAATTTATTGCAAACACGGGAAAATACAATTTGCGAATGATTTTCAAACACGATGTATGTTGTGTGCAGCTGTCTAGTAATTAAAAAATTTTGTTGGGAGGGGGGCAATGGTAGCTTTAAAGATTACCATGCGATGCGGCGTTAAAGAGAGTATGTCTTAATAACAAACGGGGGGGGGGGCGCATGAGCTCCCCCACGAGCCCCTTTTTCCTATGTCAGAGGACGTGCTGTTGCTAAAAGTGAACTCGAAGAAAAATATTTTTAAATAATAAAAATTTTAAAACAATACTTGAAAAAATAAGAACATGCTGTTTGACAACACATTTTTGACCTAAGTTTTCCCTCATTTTAGCTGTGATAAAAACGCTAATTTCGCATTAATCATTGTATACATCGCATCGTAGTGACGGCCATAGTCGGTTTCGCGTTCAGGTTGGAGACGAGCTGCACTTACCCCAAAAATAAAATATTAGTTGAGAGTCAACCGAGAAGAGGGGAACTAGAGACCAAAGCAATTTCGGCTAGGCATTCAAATAGTTGACAGCAGTGGTTCTTTAACTTTCCTAGACAGCGGACCCCCTTCAGAGATCACTCGCAGACCCCCAAGAATTAACTCAAAGTTCAAAACCCAGAATTTGCATCATACATATTTATTTCTAGTGTTTCATCACTAATTTTCACCATTTAAGGAAGGAATTTTCTCGGCATTGAAGAGTAAATGCTGTTGTCTTAGGCATTTTTCGAACCTTTGTAAAACACTGGGAGGATTCCGCGGACGCCCAGGGTTTCGCGGACCACAGTTGGTTAACAGGATAACGCGTGAGTTCATAGATAATGTATATTCCACCATGTAAATCAATTCTAAATAGTTGAAGTCAATAAATAATATTGTGACGGATAATTCAGTGAGTGATTTCACATTGATAATTATTATTATATCTATTATATATATATATTATATATTTTATATATATATTATATATTTTATATATATATTATATATTTTATATATATATTATATATTTTATATATATATATTATATTTTATATATATATATATATATATATATATATATATATATATATATATATATATATATCATCATCATCATCATCATATTCAACCATTATCTATCCACTGCTGGATGAAGGTCTCTCCAAATGCTTTCCACACAAGTCTATCCTGAGCAATTCGCTTCCACGTCACCCCAACCTGTTTTCTTATTTCATCCACCCATCTAGTTTGAGGACGTTTTCTAGGTCTTCGGTGGTCTCTTGGAATCCAGTTCAGAATTTCTGTTGTCCATCGTTGATCAGTTCTTCTTGCAATATGCCCAGCCCATCGCCATTTCAGCCCTTTTACTTTAACAATGATGTCCTCTACTCTAGTTTGCTCTCTCACCCAAGTGTTTCTTTTTCGATCTCTCCTAGTTATTCCAAGCATGCACCTCTCCATGCTCCTTTGCGTTGTCTGTAACTTTCGTATTGCTCCAACTGTTAGACTCCATGTCTCTGATCCATAAGAGAGGACTGGCAATACACACTGGTTGAAGACCTTTCTTTTTAGACACAAAGGCAATTTCCCCTTCAGGATAAAACTGTTTCTTCCAAATGCACTCCAGCCAAGTTTAATACGTCTGTTGAGTTCTTTCATAATGTTGCCATCCATTGAAATCAGCTGGCCAAGGTAAATATATGAATCAGCAATTTCTAGCTCAATGTTGTCAACTTGTATTTTTGTTTCCTCTACGAAATTATTGAACATGATCTTAGTTTTTTGTAGGTTCATCTTGAGTCCAACTTCTTTACTTCTAGTTGAGAGCTCCTGTACCATGTCTTGGAGTTCTGATGGGTTCGTTGAAAAAATAACAATGTCATCAGCAAACCGCAAATGATTTAAATATTCACCATTTATTTTTATTCCCTTGTTATTCCAATTTATCTGCTGAAAAATCATCTGTAAAGCTGAAGTAAAAAGTTTTGGAGAAATGGTATCTCCCTGCCTCACACCTTTACCAATTTTGATAGCTTCGGTATCTTTATGTAACCGAAATTTTGCACTTGCATTTTTATACACACGTTTCACCATGTCAATGTACACTTCCTCGATGTCTGCTGATGTTTTAATAGAGTCAAAGGCCTTCTCATAGTCAATAAATGCCACACACAATTGAAGTTCACTATGCCCTTCCAATTTCCACTTTCCGAATACTCTGAATATGGTCCACTGTACTGAATCCACTCCCCTGAAATCCAGCTTGTTCTCTTTGGTTGAGCTGCATTCAATTTTTTCTGCAGGCGATATATGTTAGAACTTTGTGAAGATTTTATAAATAGCAGGTAATGTTAATTGGTTTGGTAATTTTTAAATCCTTTTATCATCTTTTTATGCAAAAGAATTACTGTTGCCGAATCCTATTTGTATGTTACCACTGTTGAGGCATTTGGTAAAGAATTTTGCGAGTATGGATTCTACATATTCTCCAGCTTCTTTTAAGATATCTAATGTAATACCATCATCACCAGGGGCTCTTCCTTTCTTCATATTTTTTATTGCAAATGAAACTTCTTCTTTTAAGATTTTAGGAGCTGTTCCTTCGACTATCTCAGAGTCTTCGTTTAATCCACTGTTACTTTCATATAGTTTTTTGTAGAATTCTTCAACTCTTCTAAGTATTTCTTCCCTATTTCTTGTTACGGTGCCATCCTCTCCTTTTAATGCAATGATGTGTTTCTTCCCAACAGATAAACTTCCTTTAACAACCCTAAGGCTCTTGTTATTTTCAATGGCTTTCCTTACTAGCTCACAGTTGAATTTTCTTATGTCTTCTTTCATGCTTTTGCGCAGAGTTTTACAAAGTTCTATGTACTCAATCCTGGAACTGGTATTTCGATTGTCCACCTTCATATCTCTTCGCCTTTTCATGAGCTGTTTCGTCTTCTCAGATAATTTGCTATTGTGCTTTTTACAGGTTACACCACCAATTTCCCCAGCAGTTTCAATTATTGTCTTAACAATATATATATATATATATATGGCCTGCAAAAGGGTTGCTGGTATCTAACTGGAAGGAGACCCACACGCTGAACGTATGTGACGATGTGTGGAACCGGCCAGGCCAGTAACCTAGTGTCCTACCCCGCCTTCAAGTGGTGCAGGCTGAGCTTTCTATTTATGTGGCAAATTAATATTTGCTGCACGGATAGAAAGGCGGAAGGGGAGGGCTAATTCACCAACCCGTCTAGCCAGCGTGGTGAAATTATGGCTAATTCCTCCATTATGTTGACACACCAGAAACCATGGCCCCTAGTCTCCAGGTGCTGGAGTGCTCCTGATCAAGGCAGCGGTCAGTGTGGCATGAAAGCAGGGGGTGCTAAGAATCACTGGAATGGCCCAGGCTGCCGTTTGTTATTGACCTTGGCTACGTTTAATGGACGATCCCTTGCTTCTGAAGCAAAACTTCAGGAATTGGAAGAAGAACTTGACAAGATCAAATGGGACATTGTAGGACTCAGTGAAGTTAGAAGAAAAGGTGAAGAGTTGGTGGAACTTAAAAGTGGACATTTGTTTTATTATAGAGGAACGGAAACTGGAAGAACAAGTGGTGTTGGCTTCTTAATCAACAAAAGAATTAAAGACTGTCTTCTGGAAGTTGAAAGTACATCAGATCGAGCAGCGAGGCTCGTTGTTCAACTAACCCAGCGATACCAACTTCAAATAGTACAGGTATATGCACCAACATCAAGCCATACCGACGAAGAGGTTGAAGAATTTTATGAAGAAATCAAAGAGTTACACACCAAAGGGAAACAACATATCAAGCTCATCATGGGGGATTTCAATGCAAGAATTGGACAACAGGAACAAGGAGAGACATCGGTTGGTAAATACGGATATGGGGAAAGGAATGAACGTGGCGATCAACTCATCGAATTTGCAGAAGCTGAAAACCTTAGCATCATGAATTCATTTTTTAAGAAGAAACCGCAAAGAAAATGGACATGGAAACACCCAAATGGGGGAACTAGTGAAATTGACTATATCCTGGCAAACAAGAAATCAATTATTGAAGATTGCAGTGTACTGAACAGATTTAATACTGGAAGTGATCATCGAATGGTGAGATGTAAAGTGCACTTAAATACTAAATTAGAACGACAGAAGCTCATTAGGAAACAAGTAAGTAAGAGGGTGGATTTAAAGAAATTAAAAGAAAATACCGAGGCATTCAAGTTGGAATTAAAAAATCGCTTTTCTGCACTGGAAGGACTTATTGATGAAAGTGATATCTCAGAAGCAAATGAAAACATTGTTAAGACAATAGTTGAAACTGCTGGGGAAATTGGTGGTGTAACCTGTAAAAAGCACAATAGCAAATTATCTGAGAAGACGAAACAGCTCATGAAAAGGCGAAGAGATATGAAGGTGGACAATCAAAATACCAGTCGCAAGATCGAGTATGTAGAACTTTGCAAAACTTTGCGCAAAAACATGAAAGAAGATATAAGAAAATTCAATTGTGAGTTAGTAAGGAAGGCCATTGAAAGCAACAAGAGCCTTAGGGTTGTTAAAGGGAGTTTGTCTATTGGGAAGAAACACATCATTGCATTAAAAGGAGAGGATGGCACCGTAACAAGAAATAGGGAAGAAATACTTAGAAGAGTTGAAGAATTCTACAAAAATCTATACGAAAGTAACAGTGAATTAAACGAAGACATTGAAATAGTCGAAGGAACAGCTCCTAAAATCTTAAAAGAAGAAGTTTCATTTGCAATAAAAAGTATGAAGAAAGGAAGAGCCCCTGGTGATGATGGTATTACATTAGATATCCTAAAAGAAGCTGGAGAATATGTAGAAGACATACTTGCAAAATTCTTTACCAAATGTCTTAACAGCGGTAACATACCAAACCAATGGGATTCTGCAACAGTAATTCTTTTGCATAAAAAAGGTGATAAAGAGGATTTGAAAAATTACCGACCAATTAGCTTGTTACCTGCTATTTATAAAATCTTCACAAAAGTGCTAACACATCGCCTGCAGAAAAAATTAGATGCAGCTCAACCAAGAGAACAAGCTGGATTTCGAAGTGGATTCAGTACAGTGGACCATATTCAAGTATTAAGAGAATTAATTGAAAGAACACATGAATATGAACTTCCATTGTGTGTTGCATTTATTGACTATGAGAAGGCCTTTGACTCTATTAAAACATCAGCAGTCATCAACTCTTTAAGATCAACAGACATTGAGGATGTGTACATTGACATGGTGAAACGTGTGTATAAAAATGCAAGTGCAAAATTTCGGTTACATAAAGATACCAAAACTATCAAACTTGGCAAAGGGGTGAGGCAGGGAGATACCATTTCTCCAAAACTTTTTACTTCAGCTTTACAGATGATTTTTCAGCTGATAAATTGGAATAACAAGGGAATAAAAATAAATGGTGAATATTTAAATCATCTGCGGTTTGCTGATGACATTGTTATTTTTTCAACGGACCCATTGGAACTCCAAGACATGGTACAAGAGCTCTCAACTAGAAGTGAAGAAGTTGGACTCAAGATGAACCTACAAAAAACTAAGATCATGTTCAATAATTTTGTAGAGGAAACAAAAATACAAGTTGACAACACTGAGCTAGAAATTGCTGATTCATATATTTACCTTGGCCAGCTGATTTCAATGGATGGCAACATTATGAAAGAACTCAACAGACGTATTAAACTTGGCTGGAGTGCATTTGGAAGAAACAGTTTTATCCTGAAGGGGAAATTGCCTTTATGTCTAAAAAGAAAAGTCTTCAACCAGTGTGTATTGCCAGTCCTCTCTTATGGATCAGAGACATGGAGTCTAACAGTTGGAGCAATACGAAAGTTACAGACAACGCAAAGGAGCATGGAGAGGTGCATGCTTGGAATAACTAGGAGTGATCGAAAAAGAAATGGTTGGGTGAGAGAGCAAAGAGAAGTAGAGGACATCATTGTTAAAGTAAAAAAGCTGAAATGGCGATGGGCTGGGCATATCGCAAGAAGAACTGATCAACGATGGACAACAGAAATTCTGAACTGGATTCCAAGAGACCACCGAAGACCTAGAAAACGTCCTCAAACTAGATGGGTGGATGAAATAAGAAAACAGGTTGGGGTGACGTGGAAACGAATGGCCCAGGATAGACTTGTGTGGAAAGCATTTGGAGAGACCTTCATCCAGCAGTGGATAGATAATGGTTGAATATGATGATGATGATATATATATATATATATATATATATATATATTGATAATTATTATTATATCTTTACTTCATTCGTAAGCGTTATTATTATTTCGGCAATAGATGTATTTATATAAATCGAATAACAATATTGTTGTTTAATTTAATAATAGATGTATCAGATAGGAAAATAGAAAAGTTTAAAAAAAAAGTACAACGAAAAGCTCCAAATAGCTATTTTCCTTAAGCCAATAGTTATTGCTTGGCTGTTTTTTCCGACGAAATACCAGCTTTTCATAAAAAACGGACTCTATAAATGACGTAATAAGGACAATTCTCAGACCCGTATGCATTTTGGCTAGGATTCTACAGACAACCTCACTCCAAGAATAAAACTTTCAGGAAAATTACAAAGCCCTGTGGTTCGTTAAAAATTTTACAGTCCCTAATGATGCAAACATGCCTTGAAAACATCCACATATTTTCAAATGTATTCTTCTCCATCTTTGGAAGATTTTCCCCACAGGGATATTTACCCGAGGCCCTTCACTCCCGCCCATCGACACTACGCCAATTCAAACTTTCCATTGTAAATCACGAGTTTCAAAAACTCCGAGTAGAAACGCAAATTGTAGATGCTACCAGTGGCGTGGTAAGAGTGGGGGGAGGGGGGCTCGGGGCTTAAAACCCTCCCACTAGATATCAAGATACATTGGTTTTTTTTTTTACCGAATCACATGTCCTGTTTTAAAGCTATCTGGGACTCCCCATAATTTTTAAACTGCAACGCCTCTGAACGCTATTAAAACGTATGAATGGGCAGTTTATATTTTGTCGTAGCACACTCAGCAATTCTATGAACAGACTTGACATTACGTCAATAATAACAATCTCAAAATAAAAGGCAGAGGAAATGAGTGGCTTTGACGAAATATTCCGACATATACGCAGCTTTAGAGAGCGTATCCATCATTTTATAAACGTTGGTTTTTATTAACTATTTGAGTTTTTCTCGAGTAAAACAAAGGAACCAAAATTCAGAAAGGAAGATTTCGAAAGTAATATCAGAAACCTGTTTCGAAAAACCTTGACATGGAGGAGGAGGATTGTGCAAGGGTTTCATTGGGAAGGGTGGCCGCCGGAGGCGGCGCTGTAATCCCAGAAACCTTGACGTGACGCCAGTTAATAGCAGTGTTATATCCAATAAGCTTCAGCTTCTGTTGTTCCCTTGTCACAAAGCATAAAGACCTGTTTCCTCTATGCGATTTCTATTTTTCAAAAATCCAAATAAGATATTTTTCAAGCGGCCGTGGAGGGTGTTGAAAAATAGAAATATCACTTTTTGACAGCTTGTCTGAACCGGAATTTTCCAATTCTCAAACGCGGAGTGTTGACACGTTTAAATTTAAAACAAGTAAATTACAAATCGTTAAGTACGACGACATATAACTTACTATAAGAAAAATTCTAAAAGTAACTATAATTTATTTAAATACACATAAACTATACACATATATAAATAACTTAATCAAACTATAGTAACTTAAATAAACTATATACATATAAATAAAACATATGTGGAAATAATAAAAATGCAGATATAAAAATAATAAGATGAACTATATTACACAAAATAAAATGTATAAAATGAATAAAATATACAAAATAAATAAAATATTCGAAATAAAATATATGTGATGTCCAAGGAAAAGATGGATAAATGGCGTTTTTACGATGCAAGGAGACTATAAGTGTTATACTAGGCTAGGATATAGGATATACATATAGTTTTCAGGGGAATTCGAACCCTTTTAAAGCCTGGGGAATCAACCCCCAGACTACGGTGAGCAGTTAATAAGCGTTCTTCTTTTGGGACCATTGGGAATAGAACCCGGGTTAACGGAACGCTAAGGGAACGCGTTACTACAATAGTTGAAACATGACAAGTGGAAAGGAAAGACTTAATTTTTACCTATGATAGATGACAGGGCGAAAATTTGAATCGTCGTATTTCATTTTCCGTGAGATTGAAAATAATAGTACTGATATTGACAGACGCAGCCTATCCCTACAGCTGATGGTACAGACACGTATATTTAAATTAGTTTTAAGAAAATTATATCCATGCGAATGAATAATTGACTAAATTAGAATCTTTAGTCCTTATTTACAATCATTAATAATTTTCACTGAAAGCCGCGTCATCTCCAAACTACTTTAATTCATACAATGCTGATTTATGAATCCAAGTGGAATTTTCTTAAAGTAAAGCTTAGTGATATGCTAAACATTTAGCTTATAAAATAAGAAATGATGGATGCAACTTAAAATGTCTTTCACACGTTGAATCTGAAGGAAATGAGACAGCGAAAATGATTGGAAACATACAGAATTTTTCTGAAAAAAATCGATAAAATGTATCCTCACTTCTATTTAAATGTCTTATTTCATCCAGAATGAGCTACCTTGTCTTTTTTGGTGAATAGTTCGATTTGCCAAGACATAACTATTTTTTTTAGGAAAGGAAAAAAAAATACATGATCAAACTGCTATTGCTGTTTTTTCCTCTTATTTTACGTTTCTCATTTAATGAGAATTTTGCTTTTTTCCTCATAGCGAAAGGTTTCATTTTCCACAGAAAAACTACTTTTTGTAAAGAAAAAAAGGTTACAGTCAAAAATATGATATCGAGTTTTAAACCCAATCCAGCGACGAAAAACCAGTTTTAGAATTGATAACGGAGCAATGCTAAGGGTTTGGCAAACGAGGCAGTTTTCTCAGTTTAAAAGTACAGGAGTCAAAATGAGGCAGTAGCGTGTGAGTGTATTACATGTCAAGGTAGATTGTAGATGTAGACACATGTTAATGTGTTAGAATTGAAAAACGATAAATAGTTAATAATTTAAAATAACAGGTGTTAAAAATTAATATTTTTTATGACGAGTGGACGCTATTTTACATGTTTGTCTTACAATATAACCATTTGGACTGCGATGAATCAATTTTGATAAGAGTAGTACCATTGGATAGAACTTACGAGAAATAAAAAACTCAATGGAAATACCCATCCGAATTCAACCACTCAGGAGCTACAAGGCGATTCGTATAATCCGTCCAACACACAATCATTCCATTAACAAACCAAAATATTCTCGAAATGTTATTTTGAATAATTTTCATATTTTTCTATTGTTATTAAAATATCCAATATTTCGAACGAAAATTCACAAAAAACTCCCCCCCCCCTCCTTGGCTTCGTGTGTTGACCATTATTTGGCAATTGTGTTATTCCTGTGAAGGGTAATAATATGTTACATCCTTACGAGCGCAGAAAGAGGGACCTGTTTCATGTCCTCGTTCGTCTAGCGGTCAAGACAGTTCGAACTTAATTGGGGGACCCTGGTTCGAATCCAGGATGAGGACGGTGTCTCTTTTTCTCCAAATATAAAAAAAGCTCTACTTTATTAAAGCAACATCTCATAATCCCATATAAATTTACTGTACCGCTAAAGTTTCATTAAACTTTCCTAATTAAAACCTTTTTATCAGATAAAAAAAAACCAAACGAAAACATTCAATATGCGTCTGTTTACTACTGCTTCTCTTTCTTTGGCGTATGCCTTAGTGCAATTTGCTCTTTAAGTTATAATAATTAAAAATAAAGTCAAAAGAAACAAATTCTAATAAAGTTCTAAATATTTATACAAATACATGCACAAACGTCATCCGGACAGCAGAAGATACTGAGATCGTATCCCACTAGAAGTAGAAAAACATTTCTTTTCTGTACGAACGTCTTCCCATCTAACCATGCCATGACATCGGTGTTACTATTACTAAAAGTTGATAAAATTTGTTTCCAAATTTAAAATTTTTCGCTAAAGAGGAATAAAATGAATTAAAATAGCCTTTCTGTACGAAATCTCGACACTAACTTCACAAAATCGATGCATCGATTCTGAAAATGCGAAAGGAGAAATTGATGTAATCAAGTGCGATCAAAGCTGCTCAGACACAGCACGGAAAAGGAAAATGTATATTATTTCAGAGAAGGCGCTGGGAGTGCCAATCAATATATGAAAACGTAAGGATTCTTTTTTGTGAAGAACCTTTCGCATTTATCATCTTTGAGGATATTGTTCAAAAGTTTTGGTTCGTTAATAACTGTAAAGCAATAATTAAAATGCTCTAAAAGCAGACTAAAGTGCATTTGGGGAAAGTTAAATGAAGTGCTGAAATATTAAGCAAATGTGGGATGCAAGAGTAAGTTTCTGTAATATTTTATATAATACCAAAAGGCTTAATAGAAGAGCACATTATAATCTCGTATAATTACGATATTAACCACTTTAAATAATTAAAAAACTATATTTTAAAACAAAGGTTTAAGAAATAAACTAATCTGAATGACTTATTCACTGTTCTCTGATAGACAAAAGGTACCACTCCCTTAGGCAGTCACGTTATGGACTTCCCGTTAGCAGGTCTCTAATCTGATTATTCCATTACTAGATGTATTACCAACCTGAGGAGGGTGATGTGCGAAGGTTATTAATTCACCATTAGAATGAAGGCTACTTTAATTATGACTCCATTTTTGCGTTTGTGATGGAACATTATGCGTAGATATTGTTTCGGTAGAACGAGCGAATTATCAGAAGCAATTCGGTGGAAAGTATTATGGCGTTACATTGAAGTAAAAATGGCATCATTCAGAAGTAACAAAATGCTACTCATTT
>QLNU02015003.1:72505029-72526759 GCA_006491805.2 Dysdera silvatica | reverse complement strand
TTAATTTATTAAAACCAGCGTCGATATCGGATACCACAACGTCAAACTCAAAGTCTAACACGGGCCAAATAAACGAGGATTGAGTTTATGCCGCGGAAAAGAACACTTTAATTTTCATAGAAACTTAGATTTATTTCGAAAAATGTAGCAAATAAAAAAAAGAACAAGAACAAAAAATTTATGTTTTCTTCCTAACACTTGACCTTTCTATTACGCTATTAAGCTTTCCTACTTCGGAGGAAATCTTTTTCACAGCGATTACTTTCAACATTACTCTGAACATTAACGAACTAGACACTGAATAACTGCAGAAATTAACATGCGCAACGTAAATAAACCTACAATAAAACACCACAAACTTTTTCTTGCAAACAAGCAAAATATTTCTTGTAACATATTATTGCCCTACTCAGGGATAACACAATTGCCAAATAATGGTCAACACATAAGCATCCGGGGCAAGGTTTTGTGGTTTTTTAAAAATATTTTTTGTTACGTACACCAAACAAGTTAGTACAAGACCAGTGTCATGAACTTCCAGCGATCAAGGTATGTAATTGACAAGGTATGTAATCTGCGCGACGGAAAATCGATGACATACGATTATATTAATCAGTTATTCTTCAACGTTGTAGTTCACTATTAATAATTATGTACAACTGGATATTGTAAAAATTATGCTAAATTTTTAGTAACATTTTTTTTACATATTATACTGACTGGGCCACAAAAATATTCATTGCATGCTGCGAGTCTGATATGCTTTCTCTAAAGCAGTGGTTCCCAACTGGTGGTCCGGGAAAGAGTTCCAAATGGTCGACGAGACGGGTCGTTGGGTATTTAAAAAAATTATTAAATATTAAAATTAAATATAAAAATGAAACTGATGGTATATTTTTAGTATTTTGAAAATAATACCTCATTGGACCTTTACCTTGTATCTTTTCAATGTTAAATTTTCATTCGGGGCAGAGATTGCCATCCCCGCCCCCTTAAATTCGCCTCTGAACTCGTAAGAGTTTTTCGCAGTGGTTCGCGTATAAAATTAATGTGCAAAAGTGGTTCACGGTTTAAACTGAGTTGGGAATCACTGCTCTAAAGTGTGAGCTCATATTAGGGAATTTATGAAACCAGACACGGTTTTCCAATGCTGAAAAATTTTTCACCTTCAGTGGGGGGATCCAAGTTTGAAGCACAACATACTCTGTATTCCTTTCTGCCACGAAATACAACCGGCAGACACTCTTGTCGGGTGGGTTTTTTTTTTTTTTTTGTGGTTTTACGGCTCAAGGACTACAATGGTCATGCTGCTCCGGGATCTACTATTCTCCGAGGAATCCTAACCTCTTAAGGTCTAGGGAACCAAACCTCGGACTACAATAAGCAATGCGATCTTTACGAGATCTAAGTGTTCTTTGCACCGTTGGGTTCGAACTCGAGTTAATGGCGCACTAGGCGAACGCGTTACCACAATGCGCCATAGCCGGGCCTTGTTCAGCGAAATCTGCTTTTGGAATATTAAGAAAGACTGAAAAAATGTCGGATAGTTATTAGTAATGCACGAGGAAATAAAACGTATTGAAGTATAATTATATACTTTTTATTACGTTATATTGCTTTGAATAATTACCGCAAGGAAGTGAAGTTCTCAATATACACATACATGCATACACAAATATATTATGTATATTTTTCTTATATTTTTGTCACTTTTTATTCATTTTTTCGGTCACAACGTACTTCTGATTAAAGAAAAATTACCTGCAATCCATCCATAGCGTGATTGATGTAGGTGTAAAATTCTCCTACACCGCATTCTCCAGACTGGGGTCTGTATATGACCAGGCAGAAATGCAGACCGAATAACGGAATAAGCACCAAAGTGGCTCGAACTGCTTTTCTACAACATAAGAAACCAAAGAACATATTACATATAAATTACTCTTTTTAAACAATGGAAAGTATAATTTCAACGTGTTTCAATTTTATTTTTAAATTTTATCATAACTGCTTAATGTACCAACTAAATAATTTGTTAATTGAAAAGCATAAGAATTATTACTACATTCTATCCTCATTTATTAAATATAAACAATTTTCATCATAGCCAATGATGTGGTAATATTAAATGTTAAATTACTTACAAAGAAACGAATGATTTCTAGGCACCTGGTGGGAACAGAACCCAAAATCACTTGATAACCAATGAAATGCTCATATCCACTGAGTTACACGTGCATAAAATTTATTATTATTTATTAAACTCTTCTCTGCGAGCAAATTGTGGTAATATTAAACGATAAATTCGCTCGCAGAGGGGAGCTTGATTGATGCTTGTAGCTCAGTGGATAAGAGCATTTGATTGGTTATCAAATGGTTATGGGTTCGGTTCCCACGTGGCGCCGAGAGATTTTCTCTAATTTATCGTTCTACCGTTGGTTATTAACATTTTCTTTCGGGAATACTTAACAGTAACTCCGATCATTCGTTTTACAAGAAAGTGACAACTAATGTCACAGAACTTGTAAAACCACAACAAAAAACTTGACTAATGTAGATATGAGGGTCGTACACAAGGATGGTCTTTTTGGGGGGTAACCCTCAGTTGAGTAATGTTATTACCTGTACAAAAAGATTCCTTAAAAGAGAAATTTTTAATCAAATTTCCGCCGCGTTCTTTTCGTCAAAAACTCCCCTATTGAAATTATGAGCACTGGATATGACACTGTATGCACACAGAGTCAACACATATAGTTCGTTCACGAAAAGTAGTCCGATGGAACAGTTAGAATTCACGAGAGCTGACGTCACAAACGGCCTAACCGATTACAACGGACGGGAGGACCATTTCAGAATTGGTTTTTAGCAACGTTCGTCTGCGTCAAAAACCAGTTCTAAAATTATGTCCTCTCCTCTACTGTAATCGGCTAGGCCGTTTGTGACGTCACCTACCGTTATTTCTAGCGGTATCATCGGACTACTTTTCGTGAACGAACTATATACACTGGTATTCAGAATCAAAGGCTAATCACTGCATATGGAAGTAAATAAATTTTATTAATGTATGCAAATGAATCAAAGTTCTGCAAGAACTGGTTAGTATAGTCTCATTGGCAGTGCAAGGAATCGCTCTAAGAACTGTGCTAGGAGAAATTGTACACAGCATTAACTTTCCAGAAAGTTATGTGGAACACTTTACTTTGTTCTATACCTGTTCCTATCTGCATATATAATTTGAGTTTCGTACCAATAGTTTAATGTTTGAAATTATGTAATAAAATATTGCCTTAATTGAGGTCCGGTTTCAAAGTATACGGCGCTTAGGGCGCAGAGTTTTCGGCGCCTTCCCCCGGCCGCATCATATTTTAACCCCAGGGAGTTCGCTATACCCCCTATATCCCCCAACACCTCCAAATTTCTTGACACATCCTCTAAAATCAAAGTTCATATACCCGCTAAATATTCAAATTACAAGAAAGGAAAAAAATATTGCGCAAATTATTTTTCCATACTTTTTCTGCATATGTAAATTGTAATAATCTTTAGTGTGTAGCAATTTTTCAAAGAAAAATACGGATAGGGATATAAGGAGGGAGAAGGTATCATATGAAGTAAAATCTTGCCACTTCAAAAATTATCAACTGTCTGTGAATGGGTTAAATGTCCAAAAAGAAATACTTGAAATTTGTTTTCCTTCGAATAAAAAAATATTTTTTGTTTGTGTAAATATGGACGAATTATTTCATAACTACTGAATATTTTATTTCGTTTCTTTTCTGGTAAGTACATTTTATAAGAAAAATTAAAAACTTGAAGGTAAATTTGACACCCCCAACAAAGATTGAGATTCTCCACTGAGCAACTATCCTGGCGAACTCCCCGAATCTACTCCAAACTGAAAATCGTGGAAAATGAGAGAGACATTACCGAAATCTCTCAACAATCGAAACAAGCAGAAATCAGTCGATCCGCTTTTTTAAATGCGCGGGAAAATCGCCCTGTGTATAAGGGACATTTATGATACCTTGTGGGCTGTATTATAAAATAGAATGATATTTGTACGAAAATAAATCTATTTGATTTGATAATCGTTTATTTTTCAGGATGTTCAGGATGGGGGTGGGGGGAAGAACTGACGGAATATTCTGGAAGATAGATTGCAATTTAAAGGAGAAAAAGTCCGCCGCCATTTAAGGTTTTGAGCCCCCAAAAATATCGCCACCTTTTCGCTTACCCAATATGCCCATTTATGAATCAGGATCTGATTTAACTCTCACATTCGCTCGTTTCATTGATGTGAACTATATTCACTTTCACACTTTATCTTTTAATTATGAGCACCAGTATATGATACGAAGAATGACAACGTGCGATACAAAAATTGGGCTATACATATGCGAAAAATGATAAAACAGTATGCCATTTGTTCAGTTGCAATTTAATACTATTTTAACGTTTTTCGATATCTTGTAGCCGTCTTCTTCGGAAGCAAAAACATACGTTGCTTCTGTGGTTCATAAAAGCTTGTTATTTAGGACTTCAGCGGTACTGCGATACTAAATAATCAGCTTTCATGACTCACAGAAACGACAGATTGTATGAATCTGAGATTCTCTGAAGGAGGCAGTTATAAAATGCCGATAAAACTGTTAAGGTTTACTAAATTCTAACTGCGTCAATTATGTGTACTGTTTCAGTATTTTGCAAATATCAGAATACTTTTAAATTACCTGTATTGGCTAGGTTCATTGGCGTGTGTGGCCCGCAATTTGGTGACTAGTACTCTTATAATGTTACACAGAAATGCCATATTCACCTGCAGGAAAGGAAACAGAAAGAGGCGAAAAATACAATGCAAGTAACAATACACGGGCATTCTTGTTTTATGTCGCGAAATAAAACATGAGAGTTCAGAAACCGATTTTTACGAGGAAGAAAGAAAAATGCTTGTCCTGGAAAATGGAGCGGAAAAAGACATAAAAATCTCGAACATCAAACGGTTGGAACTAGAGAAAGGGCCTACGTGCTCTTACGTACAAGATCATCTAACGGAAGTTATGCAGTTTCCATTTTTTAGTTTTATGACTAGGATTTACATACCGCGGGCATTTCGCGGTACTGGTTTCATATTTGAATATTTTGTTTCAAAGGTTGACATTTTACTTCGAGAGAAATAGCGTCGCATTAAATTATTTTTTTAATTTTTGATAAGCTAGAGTTTGAAGTCAGAATTTATGAGTTCGGACATCAGTTTGATGCTGGGTTATAGTTTGTTAATAAACATCGTTCAAAGTTTTAAGCATTTTAAGCAAGTTATAAAATGTGTACTTGCTTAGCGTCAGTAGAAAATTTTATTTCAGTTTTTTGCTGCTTATTTTAATGCACCATATGTTATTAATTATGAAAGCTTTACTATTAATTATGTATGCCTTTCTGTTAATTATGCAAATCTTATTTTATTCTTCGTTTCTACCGATTCTTTGCCATTCTTTATTCGTCTGTATCTTCCCTGATGCACTATATTATAAAGTTTATTTTTAGGGTGGAATTAATATTCCTAACTATGTATTGAACGCTGTTGGTATTTTACAAAACCTCCACAATTAAATCTTATTAAATTTTTATTAGTTTGTACGGAAATGGTAGTCTTCACGGAGTTTCAATGGACTTAATACATATAGGTTTTTATTGCACATTTGGTGGTTATTAATTTTTTGCATGAGCACGCTAAGTTTGCACATAGTCATCTCTCAATCTTATAAAAATACTTGAGAAATATTAAAATTACGCAGCTGGAATAGTTAACATTTTTTCAGTTTAAATGTTTTTCTGCTGCATCGCTGCCATTTTCCTCAAAGCCCAGTTACTTAATAGCACAAAATTTAATCCAAACTGAATGAATTTTTGAAGTAGCGAACGTGTAATCGACGAGAAGTTCTTCGTTCGGATGGATAAGCAAAGTTGAAATAAAATTAAGTTCGGAGGTGAAAAAGTTTGATGACGAATTCAGTCTTACCAAATAAAAATTTCTTATCCAATGTCCAACAGTGGAAGATTTAGAAAGGGTTTCTGCTTTCGAACACAGGCTTGCGGTTTTTTTTTAACATGCAGACGTATATACGGCGTTTTCCATAAACGTAGTATCTTTAAAACTCACAAGGAATGCTGTAGATCTCCCATGAATTGCTATCAGAAATAGCGTCCTTTTCTCGCCATAGTTGACGGTGGGTTCGAAAAATTCAACTCAATAGACAATATCATGACAAGCTTGCGGAAAATACGCCAATTAAATTTAAGATTCTTCGTGGGGTGGGTTAAGTATCCGGTATATTCAAATATTCATACACTTATTTAACTTCGAAAAAACCCTGATAGTGGTCACGTGACAAATACATGATTTAGGAAAATTCACGTTCAATCTTAGGTGAATCAATTTTAAGTGAGCAATTGTGCCAATTAGCCACGCTGGGAACCTTTGAGTTGTCAATTACTGGGTCAGATGCAATTGCGCTCCGTAAGAAATTCCGCTAAAGCTAGAATGGAAAGGGCTGACTTCGAAGTAAAGACTGTAGTCTTTCTCCTGAAGAAATAAGTTGTTAGTTAGGTTTACTAAGTTAATTTGGGTTAATACTGGACGTGTACGGTCTACATAACTTTTAGTACGTTAAACAGGATTGGCAAGACTTCTCAATGTACTCTTCAATGTGAATATAAAATGACTAATTGTACCAGTGGAAAATTGGAGTAAATGTAGGGGAGCTATTCCCCAAGCCCACGAGACGGTGGTATCCATGGAGTTAGTGCAAGCGATTGTACTGAACCCTGGTGGTGAATCCTAAAAGGTAAATAGAATTCCCATTAAATGAAGGGTTAGAAGTCTATACTTAGTCGACAGCCTCATCTCAGATTATTCCTCCATTGTTGATGTTGGAACAGAATTGTTTTGTTAACCATTATTGGTATTTAATAAGAACTAAGTAAATCTAGCAAATCAAATTTACCAAAGCTCGACGTGATATTTAAGGCTATATTCAAATAACGTTTCTCTATCAATTTATATAATGAAGGTAAACTATTTGTTTCTGAAGAGAATGATTGAGTTTGAAGCTAACATAAAGTTGACCGAGTAATTTTAGGTATTTCATTAATATGCAGCATCGAGTGTAACGGTAATTAGTATTGATTTATACAGTTGTGCATAAAAGTGCTAATTAAATAAGGAATTGCTAAATATGATTACAATAATATCATTACAAGTGGATTTTAACTGCTTTAACTTGAGGTTTTAAAGCCAAAGGACTAAACGTGACACCTTGTTAAAATAAATAGTATTTGTTAAGAGAATCATATTAAGTAAAGCTTTTGAAGAGTAAATTGAAATGAATGTACAGTTACCCTTAGTTCGGTAGAAGCCTTATGGGCAATTTATTAACAAGGTAAACAATATTTGCTAGTTTTATTATTTATAAATCAAATATTATTTAATAGAGTTTTGATTTTGGTTAGTTGTATTTTTATGGCGAAAAGACAAGAGTTGTCATTCTGTGTCAAGAAAAGTGAGATCGTACATGCGGTTTTAATATCAAAATAAATTAAAATTATAACGTTAAAAATATATTAAAGATAGAATAAAACAATGTAATAAAATCAAATGAGATTGAAAAATGAAGTCAATATCTGAAAAAATAAATAAAAATAATTTCATGATTATAGGAATCAGATAAAATGTCACAAAGGGTAAAATTATTTTGGTTAAAAGCTAATGAACATTGTTGGTTAAAATTTATGCAAATGGTTAACACATATAACACATTTAATAATTCACATGTGGCACACATCGGGCCGTCTTTTTCCTTTAACAGAGTTTTGAAATGCTAACTACTGAACGGAAAAATAATGTAGAGCTGGGATATTTTGCCATGGAGGCTCCAAGTTAATTAGTTATGGTGATAATCCTTTGTTCATTTCCACTCAATATTCCTCTACACTTAGTTTTCTCAGTCCCAGTACTTTTAAGTTCAAATTCTGTGAAAATTAAAAACTTACAATACAGTACATTAGATTGAGATTGAACTTAAGAAATAATAAAATTAATAAGCGTTGTCTTATCGTTAAGCATCAGTTATGTCAGCATTGGAAGGTTATTAGATGATTAGAACGAGTTTCTCTAATTTTTTAGATTTTCACATAAAGTAATATTAATGTATCATTGGAATTAAGGACATCAAGTAAATTTTATTTCAAACTTTACTTGATATAATTTTTTTTATGTTTACTGAAACACATATTTATTTCTATTTTTAAATATTTATGAATACTTATTTATTAAGCAACTGTCCTATATTTAATAACCGAGTAGTAAAAAATAAATTTATTTTTGGGGAAAAAGAAAACTTACTACTAGACTCAATAGATTTGGTGCATTCATTATCCATTCATACATTTCCACCGGCAATGCCCAGCATCTGGAAATGTACAAGAAAGAACATTTGTGGGAAAGGACATTTTAAACACATTTTCTTGCGTTTCGTGAAGTTCGAAAACTTAGTCTTTTTCTTACTTTTCATTTGCCAATGTTCGTCGTAGTATCGCATAAATGCCCACAGGTAATACAGGAAATGCTACGAAGGCAGAATAAATTATGAAAATTACAATAAATGTCTATTTCTAATAAGTAAAAATTATTGTTCATTTTCAACTGTCGCAAGCAAAAGAAATTTGGAATTGGTGAAGTTTTAGATAATTTAATGGATGCGTAATAATAGTTGTCCGCAAGTTTTTAGTCCATTAAAAGGACAAATTATTGTACACAGTTAGTACTGTACTGCTCTATTTTTTGTCATGACAACAGCATACCTCGACATGAACAGTCTTAAAAGTTGGTTAGATATTGTGATACTTTATTCTATTTATACGTCTCCAGGTACTGCGCCATATTCGACAAGTACGAGTATGATCGATTTTAAACTTGAACAGATCTTTCCACTTTGTTTTTCGTTCCAAACAAGATTAAAATACGGTGGACATTTGAGATTAGCACATCTACTTAAATAGTCCTTTAGTCGACATGCCTTATCTTGTCATCATGTTGAAAAAATATATTCTGAGAAAAAGGAAATCCATGAACAAACGTAGATGATCAGTAAGATAAGAAATTATTCCCTGGTGGTGATAGTCTCGGTAAGAGTAAGGGACAACCTTCCAAAAGAACCTACGTTGGTGCGCCTAGATCCGATCATTACAGCGCCTCTATCTTCCTGCAGCACTCCAACCTGATAAGCTGAGTTCATACTACTTCGTGATCTGCGACACTGGTACGTTTCTCCCAACAGCACGTTGAAGATGAAATCTTAATTCATAGGGGCAGACTTCTGCCTCCTTTTTTTATGGAACAAGGATACCAATGGTTATGTTCGCAGGTACCCGTAGTTCCCCTTGGAAGCTGAACTTCTGTTGCCAAGGGAACAAACCATGGACTACGGTGAGACAAAAACTGGCACCCATTATACGGTACCATTGGTAGTCGAATCCGGTGAATGACATAATAGATGAATGCATTACCACTATATATAGAGAGAATGGAGGCAATTAAAGAGGGTTAGTGGGAAGTGTGGCCGCCCAAGGCGGTGCTGTAATCCTAGATAGGACACGCAGGACGACCACCCTCCACAGGAAGGGGATAAAGGGAACCATGCACGGCGCAGGGAGATGCACGCTCGCATAGGTGTCACTTCTAATGGGAATCGAAGCTAGCAGACCAGAGGATCGCAACGAAGAGAGGAGGTCCTAATCACTAGAACGGAACCACATCCGGAGCCAGCCAAGGCTCCTACAGGAATCGGCTAAGCTCCGCAAGGAGAGCGACGCGAGGGAATCCAGGAGGTTGGACAGACTCGGGGGGGGGGGATGCCCAGTTGGCTGCGAGCTCTGCCACTGTGGGGCAGTAAACATACGTTTTTTTCAGAGAATCGGAACCCCTTTAAGGAACAGAGAACCAACTTCTGGACTACAGTGAACAGATAGGCGAATGTTTTTTAACACTGTTTGAAGTCCAACTTGGATTAAAGATTAAGGGATACTTGGAGGAGTTCTTGTTTCCAGTTGCGATATTTCTTCGCCCATTCCAGTGCATTTCTTTTCATAAGAATGCTTGATATGGATATTCACTGCTTCCCATTTGAGCCATCGTTCGTTAAATGGTCTTTGTATAAATGTTTACGGAACTTTTCATTGGATATCGCCTTATATTTCATTGCCTTCCAGTCACTTGTTACAACACATGAAAACCAAAACCCTCATTTGATGTCAACTGTGCATCTATGGCCCATGTTTACCAGTTGATGAAAGTTTTGGAAAATTTCATACGATCTTGGTATACACTTTTGACGACTTCTGCACAACGGTACCACAGGAGTTCTGTATCCACTGGGCAGGAACAACTAGTATTTCTACTCACATTAACTCTTAGTTCAAAACCAAAGTTTGCTCAAGCGCTTGCCTTTGCAGTTGCTCGAATATTTTACAATACAGGAACAACTTACATATAACATCTTATTATATCCTTTGGAGAGATGCTGCTATTTTGTAGCTGACAGCGAGGCATGTGTATAATAATTTGTCTTCTCAATTATATTTTTAATTAATATAACATCAAACTCTCAATACCTACCCCATCCAATAATGTAAAACATAATGAGGTTCTTCTGTTCTGCGAATGCTGCAGCGATCAATTTGTGGAGATAAAAGCCTTCGCAAAACATCCACATGTAGTTTGTCATTCGAAAGTACTTGGTTAATATGAAGAGCAGTTTACAACCCGGCTGAAAAAAGAAATTCAAACTTTATCTTTCATGTGGAAGTGACAAGTTTAATGTTCATATTTATATTATGTCATGCAGTTCCTTCAACAGATGTTTTTGACACTAACTTGTATTAAAAACTACTTTTAATTACTGTAACCGTGTATGGCCGTTAGTAAACACACATATCACAGAGCTCCATTAATGACCTTTTTAAAATAATTACGAAGTTTTTGCAATTTTTCTTTTAATTTAAAAGCTTAAGCTGTCAATTTTCGTGTCATTTGCAGTGCTGACAATTTCTCCCTTCATAATTTTAAATTATGTCAACGAAGGCTTCAGGGGAAACTGTTATATTATCTTGGTATAAATTCTTTTATTATTGATTAATCGGCGTGTCGCATAGTGTGATATTTTAGCAATCTAGGTGGAAAAAAAAATTGAATTTGGCAACTAATTCAATAATTAAAAATATTTCTTATTTGATTAGCAAAATATCCATTTTTAATACCGTATGGTTATTTTTATGAAGAAATGGGCGGGATTTTTCCAAAATGAGTCGAAAAACGTCCCTACTTGCACTAGAAGTGCATGTTCGTAACCCACTGAAATCATTTGTCCAAGTTCTCTTATTGGATGTGTCACATTAGCGGTCTCCAGCAATATTTGTGTCCTTAGATTATTAATTTCAGTTTATAAACATAATATTAAGTGATTTAATTTTTCAAAATACTATTTTGTTTACCCGGAAACTTAAGCATATGAGTGATTTTCATATAAAGTAAAAGTAATTTTAATTTATACCTTTACTTTTACTATATCATACCGTTTTATACAGTTAAGTTACTGTATAATAATTAAAGCTAGACTTACCTACTCAAAACCGAAAAAAAGTTGCGTAAGTTTGCGCATTAAATTTTTTTATTTGTTTTCCAGAATGACTCCGCCAATTACTCGTCAGTCCCTCTTTAACCTATGGGTAGCAAATTCGAAACAGTCAAGATTTGGTGCCCTAATGGTTTATATTTTGCATGAATTAGGCGACCTACCCGTTTCAGATACTGTTTTAGCCAGTATAAAAGTAACAATTAGAAGCTTCAATCAAAAAATTGAGCAAAGGTAGGATAAGGCGACAAGGCATCAAGAAGGATACCTGAATGATAATTCCTCCTGGCTGAAAGGAAATCTTACATTTGCCGACATTGCGAGTCAATCTACACGAGGTACCTTAACGTACAATGGCCTAAGTAGGAAACTAGTAGGACTATAAAGCGGTTTAGTGTATGTTGTTTTAGGTCCGTAAAACAAAAATTAAAACCCTAGATCAATCAGCCAGCCAAGTTGAACTGTCAGTGGCGGCTGGAATAAAATTACGGAAGGAAAGGAAAAGGGATTCTGCTGCCGTCGTCAAAGAGCTTGGCATTGCATCTACAAAACGAGGCACAACAATGAAGGAGGCCCATATATCTTACCTTCGAAAGCTAGCAAATCTTTCTGCGGATCGCGCTGGCGTTAATTGTGGATGCCAAGCTTTCAACGCGATATTTCAACGTTATACGTCTCCAAGTCAAACCCTTTAATTATAAATTTTATCCACCTCACTACAAAGTTAAAGAAGCAAAATTATTATGTTATCCTACTGGAATTACCGTAACAGCAGTATCGGTAGAAATAGCACTCCAATCACTGATTGGCCATACTATAACACAATTATGCAAAATTCAAGAAGTATTTCAGTATTTACATTTGCCCGAAAACAATGTTCTTAATATAATTATAAACCGAGGTCGTGATGGATCTGAGAAAAATAAGTACCGTTAAGAATTTTCTGAAGAGTGTTCTACAGATGAATGTTTGTTTAGTATTTTTATGATACCTATACAACTTTGCGCTGATATTGATGAATCTAAAACCCTAATTTGTTAAAGCCTTGCACCATCTTCAACCAGGTACTGTTAAATGCACTTTCAAAACGAAGGATATAAACTATAAAATCCTCAAATTTTGGCTTCAAAGTAAATTCGTATAAATTTGATAAATACGCAAAGCACACGCGGAACCCGTTAATTAGTGAATATGGCATTTAATGCCCGTAAGCATACATAAAATACTATTTCACGGAAGAGGTATTATTGCCTCTTATATCCTTCTGAAAAATTAGTTTTTCGAAGAAGTTCAAGAGGCCAGAAAAAACACAATAGGAAATGCAGAGCATTTTTACGAGGAAAACGACAAGAATTGACACAAATTTACTTAATAGATTGCCTGTCACCTCAGACCCACTAATTGCAAGTTTAGGTTCTTCACCTCATACAAAACGAGGAAAAATTAATTTAGAAGTTTGGTATTACTGGAACCCTCAGGAGATTTGAATTCAGCAAGTAGAGGGTGATTATGTATCAATCACATCACAAGATCCGTTAGAAGATTATACTGACGGTAGTGATTCCCAATATTTTTGTGTTACGTAATTGTTTTTGTAGCATAAAAATGTATGTGTTTTTAGAAAAATAGAGCATATTTGATGTTCATGTAATAATTATCGATGTTTTTTTTATAAAACTGTGTAAAATATTAATATCATATTAGTCCAATAATTTCATTTTTCTGTAACACAGAGCTGGAAAATGATTTGAAATTATTATTTTCCAAACGCCTTAATATATGAAAAGTATATATACCTTTCACGTATTTTACACGTAACAGCATCCAAGAAATAATTAAAATGCTTTATGTGTGGTCTAATAATTTTTTCCACCTAGATGGCTAAAATATCACACGGTGTTCCGGTTTCTGAACGTCTGATACAGTCTAATACTTTATTATAATTACAAATAACCATGTTTCAAGATTTAATAGGTGTAATAGCGTTGACTAAGCGTTTAAGCAAACGAAATTAAAATCTATTCTGTGGTATGGTTTGCTTGCTTTGTAACTCGTGCTTCAAAAATCAAATCATTTTAGTTTAATTCGAAAATATGGCTGGCTCTCTAAATGTTTGATTTGGCCCTCAACAATTTTCGTCTTTGATCAAAAAACTCATTTGACAAAAAAAGAAATGAACAAATGTTTGTGAATGCATGTATAAGCGAATGATGTAAATAAAGGCTGCTAAAAAAAAAGGGAGCTGACGCATCCGCCATTTTGTTGCCTAAGTTACGGTTGCAAATTGTATTTATTGGCGACATTTTGAAAGTTGCGCCAATGTTTACAATAGTCGGATAATGGCGGATTGTTGATTATTTTTATGCCAAAATAGCGATCATTGCGCCAAAACTGAAAACCTTTATCGCCAAGGTAAATTTTACCGGAAGTGTACAACAAAATGATGGCTGATGCGTCGGTCTATAATTCTAAGGGCTCTAATGTACACTAATATTATGTGAAGTTGAGCATATTGTAGACAATGACGGGGGGTTTTCTGTTTTCACGGCATAAATACAGCGAATGTCCTACTGCATCGGCATATACAACGGTTTTTCAAGGAATTCAAACACTGCTGATAATGGAATCGTATACTGGGTTGCAGTGCGATGCAACGCTTTCTGCGATACCATAAGGAGTCGAACCTGTGTTAGTGGCGCCGCTACACCATTGTCTGGGATTACAGCGCCAACATTCTGAACTTCCCCACTTAACTTTTTTCTGATATACTTAAGTACGCCACTGCAGGACAACCTGCATTTTCGCCCAGAATTATGTATTTTTTAATACCTAGGGAACCAACCCTCGGACTACCGTAGTTGGTAAGTGTTTTTTTTTTTCACCGCCAAGTGTCGTACCCGGATTAACGGCGCACGAGGTGAATGTGTAGCCACTGAACCACCACAGGGGGGGATATTGTTTGTTTTCTATTCTTACAAAGAACTGAATCACATCTGACTACAGAAACAGGTCGGAGTAATTACGAATGCATTTGGTAGCATCAAGCATTATGAGCGAATAATTTAAGATTTTTGGATCTTCCATACAAATTGTTGAGGAAAAAATAATTTCAACGCGTGGGACTTGGGCCGATCTTTGGGTGCTACGTTAATGAAGCAGAAAAGAATGTAATTATTTAAGAAGTGTATACAAATTGATATTATTTCCTTAGTATAGCATTAACGTGCATTCTTAACATATAATTGAACGAAGATTGAGCTTATGTATGTATGTGAATAATATTTAAAATTTATGCGCTAAATATGTTTTATATAACAATTTGTGACTAGGTGTTTCAATATTTGCTAATGAAAAGCAACCTGATTAATTACAGTTTATGAAAATATTTTGCAGGAATTAGATGAACTAATTTTAGAAAAACTTGCAATGCAGAAAATTGTATTATTTGAAAAGTTATTTATTATAAATTTTAGCTTTATTCAGTTAATATTATTAAAGCAGTTTGTTTGCTTTGTGATGGTGTTCATTTAAAAATAAAATTTTTGGAATTATAATTGCTATTCTAAGAGAGAGTCCACCGACTTCGTTAATTCCGTTTCTCAATTTTTAAAATTTTCAAAGGTTTATGGAAATCAAATTGTTAAGGAACTAGTCAAGTTAGTATTCACCAGCTTTTTGTTATCCAGTCATCCATCAGGTATATTCTACGAATTTATTCTTATTTATAATTTTGTACCTGAATAATACATTGATACTTGAAACTCAAATATAAATGAGAGAGAGAGAGAGTACACAATGTTACTGGATGTTTTAAACATCCAATGTATAATTATTTTTTACATAAAATAAAAAATTACTCTTCATGAAATGGATAACCATCTTTTATGACGTAGATAACCATTTTTTATGAAATAGATAACTATTCTTTACGAAATTGATAACCATTTTTCATGAAATTTCATAAATTTCTTGTTTGTTCACAATTTTATATACTTTACCTACAAAAATAATTACCGTGATATAAAAAGAACGATACCTAAGATAGATTTACGAATACAATAGATAAATGAATAAATATCTGAACATAAATAGAATAAAAGCAATAAAATAAAAATGCTTAGATAAAAAGAGTAAACTAAATCCAACAGGGGATTGGTAATGGTTGAAAATGTGATTACGATGAATGAAAGTATCGATAATGTCATCTTTTATGAAAGAACAATGTCCGATGAGAAAAAAATTCCCAACATAAGGAGGGATTTTTACAAGTTCCTTAAAACTACGAGGTGATCAGAAACACATCCATTCCCTTACGTTTAAAAATGCTCAAAGTAGTATTCTATCCATCAAAATGCTCTGCACCAAAATTTTTAGTTTGTATTCCGGTTGTCCCTACTTTGCAGGAAAATCCCTCTTCAACGTATTTCGCAATGTGTTTTAGTTTTACAGTATTCTTTAGGCTACTGCTTAATGTTAAGAAATAACAGCCTTGTGTCAGTGTGAGCTATATTATGATATACTGTACCTCACTTTTCCTTGATGATGTCGCTTTTGTCCTTACGCTATTGATTTTTCCCTTTTATTTTGTTTTTACCGGCGATTTGGGGAAAACATAAGGCGATCTCTCGTCGCAAGGGACAAGACAAAATAGGAATTTATGAAGAAAGAATAGAGCAAAACTTTTGCGTCTACAAACAACTGGAGGAAGACGGTTGATGAGATGTATTAGACAAGAAGGAAGATGAAGATAGATAAGACAGGTTTAAGTTTCCCCATAAGTAATCGTAAGCTTTAAGATTTCATGGTATTGTATAGTTGACATAATCTTACCCAATACATTATAATCATATAAAAGGAGAATGTAATTTTTACAATAGAATTATATTAACATCAAACGGAAGTTATATAAAAACAAATGCTTACGGAAACATAGGACCTTTAATATTTCCAAAACACCATGTTTTTACCATCCTATAAACATTTACACTACCAGATGTATTTATTAAATCCAAGCTAAATCTTCATTTGCCATCGTTAATTAAAGTTATTTTAATTGATTTTATATTTGCTGAGAAAGCTGAAATCAAAAGCAACCGAAAATTCCTCAAATTTTGTTTTGTGACTTTTATGAGGTCCCAGGGCGCCTTAAGCAAGGGTGGACTGGGTTTTTTCAAAGGGCGCGTACTTTGGATTATCGAAGGGCGCGAGTCCTATCGCTCATAAGGGCGCATCGGCCGGGGGGCCGGTTGGAAGGCTGCCCAGTCCGCCCGTCCTTAAGTATTTCTATATATTTTTTATTTTGCGCATCATTATTTTTATTATTTTTCAAGCGCTACTCAGTAGAACTATTTTGTCTTTGAATTTCATCTACATCGTGTATACAGGGTGTCCCAACACCAGGGTTGCAAACATCTAGGAGGGGTAGGGTACACCTAGACGAACAATATTTGTCATAGAACCTAGGGTCGCAAACCACTCACAGCGCTAGTTCTAAAACCGTCCAGCATGCACAAATATTTACAACCAGTGCGTGAAAAGCGCCAGATAAAACTCAAGTCTGCTGCTCATGTGCATAGACCAGGGGTGGGCAAATGCGGCTCTTCGTTGAGTTAAGTGCGGCTCCCGTCGAAAATTTAAATCCTTTTTTTTTCCAGAAGTTTTTTTATGAATCTTGTTAAATTGACTAAGAAAGTGAATCGGTTAATGAAGAGTAGAAGTTGTACGTAATCGCTTCAAAAGTAGACCTTCGGTTGCATCGATAGGTCATTCTTGGAGTTATTATTAAACTTTGAAATAATTATTTTGTATTTTCTTTCTCTTAATTATATTTTCTCATATGTATAATTTACATAGCACTTAAGACTTTGGTACAATATGTAACCATATTAATTAAATTTGTGTATTTAATACTATGTAACTATGGCATGGCTCTTTATAATATACGATAAAGTAGAATGCGATTCTTATTGACCCTATACGTCCCCACCCCTGGCATAGATGGTCAGGACACCGCATTTTGCGCTTCTCATGCACTGGTTGTCGCTATCTATGTATGCTGGACGGTTTTAAAACTGGCGTAGGCAGTGGCATGCGACTACTCTAGGCTCTATGACCAATGATTTTCGTCTAGGTGTACCCTACCTCTCCTAGATATTTGCAACCCTGGTGCTGAGACACCCTGTATATATTTTTTAAACTTTAGCGTTAAGTTCCTGAAGGACCAATCCTCCTTACTGCAAATAATTGGATAAAAAATGTAAACTTTGCTTTTTTTTAATAGGCTTATGAATTGATATGTATATCTATATGTATATATATATATAATAGGTATATGTAATATTCTCTTATTTATATCAAACGCCTTAAACTTCGTTTATAGAGCAAGCAGAGAAGCGATACTGGAACTTTTGAAATTGCTCTTTTACGTATATAATTTCTTTCAAAATTGATTTTTTTGTATGACTCGGAACTTTTATTTTTCTTCTTCCTCTGAACCGTTAGTTTCACATAAACTACAAAAATAGGGACGTTTTAAAAACAAGCAATGCGAAACATTACTTCATGGCAAAACTTATATGAAGACGTATCACTAGGCAGAATAAATAAAAGTTCAACATTTTAGATGTAGTAAAATATATTACACATTAAAAAGCCTTTCCTCCAAACTTAAAGACGATCTCCTCGTGTTTCATCGTTGAGGAGTGTATCGAATGTTTTGCGAATGCAATCTATTCTACATCGGTCAGACTAAGCATGCCCTGCGCCATAGGTCACAAAAGGTCACAAAAGGTATGTTTAAAGAGCCAAACTGCACAAATCCTCCTTCAGTTGACTGCTGGGGCAGAAAGCATATGATTTGTATTTTAAAGATGCTACTATCATCCATTAACCCAGATCGTCACTCGGATTGGATTTTTTGGAAGCATTCTATATTAATAGTCACCCCGAAAATATCGTGAATGAATGCAAGTGCACACCTTGTTTTAGTCAGGCGTAGAAAAACCATCTGTTCATAAATCAGTAATCGCCTCACCAGCTTCAACTTCATTTTCACTACCGACAGATGGAGTTGCAGTCATCAAGGACGACAATTTTCAAGCGATAAACGGTTTCCAATTGGTTGCACAAGACTCGGGAAATTGGCAACACTTTGATGTTCATGTGGTTTCAACTCGCGTGTATTCCTGACGAGGGACAACCAATGCCCGTCCGAAACGTGCACTCAAATTTTTTCAATCAATTTTTCTACACCTACAATGTTGAACTCACATTTTTTATTTCATTACAACCTAAAAAAAAAAACGAAAACAATAAAAGTAGCACTCACCCCGTTTTGTTCCATGACGGTCTTGTAGGAGTCAGAACTGTGAAGTTCGTCAATAATGACAATAGATTTGAAGAGCAGAACCATTAATCCATTTAGTAACAGAGAGGCAAATAAGTTTTTGTGCATTGTGATACGGTGTACTTGAAGTTGCCTTCATCCAATAAACTTCGTATTAGTATGCAATTGAATTAATATAGTTTTATACATACTTCAAAAAATGCGATTAAAGACAAATTAGCAAGAATTTGTAAATAATTTTTTCCTAGTTATCAAGTAAAATGAATATTTTGCTTGTAATAAGTGTTATAGACTATTTTAACATGCACATATTCTTACACCCCCTTTCTCTCTCCCACATACACAGGTGGTGAACTTTTTTATGAAGGTGAATGCTAAAGTTGGATAAATCCTTTGCAAAAATAACTGCATGTCCTGTATGACGTCACTATGTGTCAGGGAGGCGTACTTGGGTCCATTATTAAAGGTGAATTCCTAGAACGAAGTTTCGAAATTTGAATACTTTTGAGTTCCTTTAGATTTTACGTGCCCAAGAAATCTGTACGAGTGTCATAGGGTCAGCACGCCTGAATTAGTAACGTGTTCCTGCTAATTTTATATGACAAAATGGTTTCACCGTCGTTCATTTTATGAGGTAGTATCAATTTTATAAAAAAGCGTATATTTAATATAAATTTATATAAATCGTCGTTCCCAGGGTTCAGTAATAGATGCGATGCTAGTTGGCTTCTGGTTGGTTATCCAAACATCTATTAGCATTTACACACACCTTAGCCTACTTTTTATTTAGGTTTCGTAACCATCAACATCTATATTTTCTGAGGTGGAGGTGGTTAGAAATATGCTTGGAGGATCTAACAGCATAACGGGGAATTTAAAATTCTGCTAGCCTATTCCACTAGTGGAATCTATCCCGGATTTAGAGCTTATAAGAGAATATCCAAAGCTTTCCATAGTAGAAAGTAACCCGAAGTTTTGCAAGGCAGAAGAAAAATTTTCTTTTCATAGAAGCTGTTAAGTCTTATAAAACAGTTCTACCATTTTCATGCTTTGTACCGCCACCTTGCGGAAAATTGTTGTATAAACCAGTTGTAATTCAGGCGCCGACTGCGTCGACCGCATTGCAATTCTTTAAAGCGCTAATTCCATCAGCCAACATCATTCTCCCAGTAAAGCGGAGAAAATTAGAAATAAACATAGATAATTTTATTATATTCTGGTCCGTCGTCATGAATACTTTATTCAGCGCCACCAGAAGCCGTACACCGCATCTTCGGGTGGGTGAATAAGCGAAAACTGATCGTTGTCCAAATTACTCAAATTTGGAAATTAGATTTATACGAAAGTTTCCAGCGTGGAACGACCATGGGCTAAAGCGGCAGATTATGGGGAAATGCGATCTTCAGTGAGCGAAAATGGATTATAAAATATTCTGTTTATGGAGTGTATTTGGTAACTGATAGCAAACTTTATAAGCAGTGGGGAGGGGGTATTAGACGCAGAGAGCTTTCCCACAATCTTATTTGGCACTTTTTTTGTTCCTATAGTGACTAAACAACAAGCGGCTGGCTGAACTGGAGGGCAGGAGCGAATAGTAAATCCACGCGAGTTTTGCCCAAATATCAAAAACCGATGGGATAACCTTCGCGCAAACCTACAGCGTATTTTCTCGCTTGTGTTAGAGTTATTAAAATGAGGTGCCAGAAAAACTGGTACAGGCGTGCGTATGCAAATAACGGAGCTTTGCAACCAATCAGCGTAACGCGATGCTGTCGGCAGCGCCTATATAAGACAAGAGATGTCTGGCAAAGCTGTTAGATCGGTTCTTGCCGCTACAATGGCAGGTTATCAAGATTTAAGTGATTTTGAACATGGCGTTATAGTCGGCACAAGAGAGATGGGACATAGCATCTCCGAGATAGCGACAAAATTTGGATTTTCGCTTACGACCATTTCACGGGTATACCGTGAATATCAGGAATCCGGTAAAACATCAAATCCATGACAGCGGTGTGGCCGGAAAAAGACCTTGAAAGAACGGGACATTCGACGACTGACGAGAATCGTTAAACGAGATAGACGTGCAACACTTCCTCAAATTGCCGCAGATTTCAATGCTGGAGCATCAACAAGTGTCAGCGTGCGAACTGTTCAACGAACCATCATTGATATGGGCTTTCGGAACCGAAGGCCCATACCATGTACCATTGTTGACTGCACTGCATAAAGCTCTACGTCTCGTCTGAGCTGCTTCACCATTGGATGACTGACACACGTTGCCAGGTCTTACGAGTCTTGTTTCCAATTGCATCAGGCGGATGGACGTGTGGGTATGGAACGCCTCCTTGAATCCATAGTCCCTACATGTCAACAGTGCACTGTTCAAGCTGGTGGAGCTTCTGTGATGGTATGGGGCGTGTGCAGTTGGCGTGATATGGGACCCCTGATACGTCTAGGGACAACTCTGAGAGATGACAGGTACGTAAGCATTATGTCCGATAACCCATAGATATCCATTGTGCATTTCGACGGACTTGGACAATTACAGCATGATAATGCGACACCCCACACATCAAGAGTTGCTACCGAGTGGCTCCAGGAACACTATTCTGACTTTAGCTACTTCCATTGGCAACCTAAATCGCCAGACATGAACATTATCGAGCATATCTGGGATGCTTTGCAACGTGCTGTTCAGAAG
>QLNU02015003.1:72494745-72504929 GCA_006491805.2 Dysdera silvatica | reverse complement strand
AGTAAATACTCTAATAGTTTTTTTCTAAATAGATTAATATTATTTATGTCCTTAAGAGTGTTTGGTATTTTATTCCAACTCCTTAAGCCCGAATATTCAATGTCCTTGTTATAAAATTCCGTTCTAATTTTTGGTAGTCTATATTGACCTTTTCTCTGGAAGCTCGATTGTTTCCATAATCTATTAATTCAATATTCTCTATATATTTATTTCCTTTTATTCTTTTGAACATTATTTTTAATATACTATAATCATATATCTTATCTATTGGTAGAATACCATATTTGCTAAACAATATAATTTGATTTAAACTTTTAGTTTTTTCAATTATTTTTATAAATTTAATCTGTAGCGATTTAATTAGTCTGGTATTTTTCTTATTTAGATTTTCCCAAATGCTATTACAATAGGTCAAGTGACTGTATATAAATGGATAATATAAACCCAGTAATATATCTCCGGGGACTGTTCGCGACAATTTTCTCAAAATCCCTATTCCCAAACTCACCTCCTTTTCTACTCTTTCTGTCTGCCTATTCCAATTCAAGTCCTTTGTCAATACCACTCCCAAAAAATCAATTTCCTTCACAATTTCAATTTCTTTTTCCATTTAAATAAATTTTTTCTGAATCTTCTATCAATTTTCTTATATTTTGTACTAAAAATTAATATTTTTGTTTTGGATTCATTTATTTTCATTTTATTTATTATAAACCAAAATTCAAAATTTTTTTATTACTCCATGACCAATACTAGTTAACTCATATTTGTCTTTACCCTGAATAAACACACGTTTATCATCTGCATGTAATGTTAAATAGCCATTGTTAGATATTTGCGCTATATCATTTATATACAATAAAAACAGGAGGGGACCAAGAATGAACCCCTGGGGAACACCATATTTATTTTTAAGTGAAACATATATTATATAATTAATATGTACTATTTGCTGCCTTTCTTGAAGATAGGCATTTAGAATATTGTTAATTTTGCCTCTCATACCATAATGTGATAATGTGTCTAATAATATGTTCATATTAATTACGTCAAACCCCTTGCTTAAATCGAAAAAAATCCCCATACCAATAAAGCCATTTTCCAGAGATTTTTGTTATTACATTTATCAAGGCAGTTTATGTGGATCTGCCTTTCAAGAAACCGTGTTGACTACTAAAAGAGATGCATTTCATGAGTGTAAGCAGGGGTGGTTGGTGGGAGGTCACAACTCCCATTAAGTATAAATATGGTGTTGTGTCAAATATATCCTCTCTATTATAAACTTTGTGCACACATTATCGCATGCCATATTACTTTCGAAAACGCGCCTGTAGAGTTCTTTCGTATAATACAGGGTGTTTCATTCGATCTCGCCGCAGATTTTTGCTTATATTAATCAAAGTAATGGTATCTAATAAAAATTACTGTGGACATATCTTGATGCGTGAGAAGCGTGGTGACATGAAAGAAAATGTTGGAAGTGACCGCTATGTGCACTAAGGCAAGCCTGCACACGCTTCTCCATGTTACAGAAGACTGCCATCAAAGTACCGGGAGTTGCAGCATCAATTTCTTGCTGAATGTTGCCTGTCAATTTCATAAGAGTCCGTGACTGTACTGTATTCAAACACAAACCACATTGTACTCTTGATCACAACACGAACACCAGACCACACTCTCACAGCTGCAACACAAAAGCAAGCATTCTTCCGTTAGACATCATGAAATGTCCGACTGGTGCATGGGCACGCCTAGACCGAATGTCACGCCAATTTTCATGACGCCACCATGCTCCTCACACACACCAAGAAATGTCCGTAGCAATTTTTATTAAATTACGACCATTACTTTGATTAATATAAGCGAAAATCTGGGGCAGAGAGCGAGTGAAACACCTTATACTCTCTCTACAGATGTATAGATGTTATTGGAATATTTCAAAAAGGAATAGCTCCTTTTTTTGTGTATATGTGTGTATATATGTTTCGTATTTGTTGAGATAGTTATATCAAAAAATGCTACCCTATGCATAGAATTTTTGATAAAGAAATACTGAGTGATCTCATGCCTTAGAAGTGATCGATCTTTGATCATGGCACCTGCTCTAATAAGATCGATAGACACGTATCCGTGGTTCAGTTTACTTGATAATACGTACGCTGACAAAACACACACACACATATATATATATGTGTGTGTGTGTGTAAAGAACATAATTTTTCTTAATTTACTTGCATTTATATATAGTTTAAATTTTTATCAAAAAAATTATCTAAGTTGTGAGATTGTATATTTTTAAATATCGCATTATAATACATATGGATACATTCTTTCAATAAAGGAACGTAAATCTGATTTTATTGATTCTCTCGAGAAGTTACACATAACTTTGTAGACACAAGAATCTTTTATATTAAATAATTTTTTGGAAAAATACGTACGAATTTTTAAGGATTGTGACTTTAATATTTAGGTATTCATAATGAAATATAACGGATACCAGTATTAAAGAAATATATGATATTAAGTTCCATTATGAAATTCGGTACTTTATTACAAGTAAATTCATCATAATTTATTATGGAAAATTTTATTAATAATTTAACAATTCTTGTAAATACAACAGTTTAAGCATAGAAATTCAATGTTGTTACTTTAATAACACTGAATAACATACAACGATAATGTGCAGGTAACAAACTCCAAGTGGAGACTATTAATTGAGAGAAATTATATAAAAGTTTTTTATTAAAATAAATAATGTTTCGGAAGCTACCTGCTCACTTTATCAGGTAAAGAAGGCTGAAAAAGGAGAACAACGATAAATAGAAAAACAAATAAGAATTTATATTTGTTTTTCTATTTATCATCGTTTCTTTTTTTAGCCTTCCTTACTTGATAAAGAGAGCAGGTTGCTCCCGAAATGTTATTATTTATTTTAATAAAAAATTAATTACTCCAGTAACAAAACATCCTATCTATGGAACTCGTTGGTAAGTTCTTATTTTGTTTTATTATGTAAAAGAAGTTGAAATGAAACAGTACTATGTAAACAGTACGTTTATAAAGCACGATATAATGTTAACAACGTATCTATAAAGAACGATATAATTTAAACATCATGTCTATAAAGTATGGTATAATGTAAACAGCAGGTATATGAAGTACCATATAATGTAAATACCATGTTTATAAAGCACGATATAATGTAAGCAACACGTTTATAAAGTACGATATAATGTAAAAAGAATGTCTATAAAGCACGATATAACGTAAACAGCATGTTTATGAAGTACGATATAATGTAAACAGCATGTCTGTAAAGCAAGATATAATGTAAACAGCGTGTTCATAAAGAACGATATAATGTAAACAGCATGCCTGTAAAGCATGTTATTATGTAAATAGCATGTTCATATAGTACGGTATTGCGTAACATTTTTATGTGTAGCACAGTACTAGGTAAGCACTAACTTACTTGTAAACAGTAAATATCACAAGGGCAGGTAGTAGGAAAGTTATTGAGATGGAGTACATTGCAATATGGAAGTATAGAAATCGTCTATGTTCCTGAGAAGGAAGGAAGAGGAAGAAAATGACATACAAATATATAACTTTCAAAATTCGACCATATAAATTTAAAAATAAAACATGATTTACTTCAGTTGATATCACGATTAATTAGTGCGAATTTTTAATAATTTTAATCACATTTTTGAATTATCAGTGATTTTATATCAGTTTAAATATTTTTCATACACTATTTTTATGTGAAGTATGTGGAAACAAATTTTTAATCTTCCGCTGTGCATTTAATGTATGTCAGTAACGTATGTTCTAGGAGGTCTAGGTAATCTTAGATGGACCAAATAGTTTTTATGCATTTTAAAAATTTTGTGAGGCAGCTGTTTTTCCTAAAACCTTCACTTACAATTGAAGGTCATTGGAGAGTAATAACCAAAATATCAGAAATCTCGAACGGAATCTGTCACATCCAGAGAATGAGGTATAATTTTTTAATATATTTTTTTTACTAATTATGGGCAGGACGGCGAAATCATCGTGAAAAGAGGAAACGATTTTAAAAATCTCAAATTCGTGTATCGCTATACGATGGCGGGTTTGGAAATGTCACCGGTGCGACAATTCAAAAAATAGTGTTTAATCAAAATTAGAAATTGTTATTAACAATAATTCTAATGACAAAATTTAAAATATACTAATTTAATATAAATCCTAGTAAAATAATATAATCGAAACTTATAATTTTGGTTGCTTTTGATACATTTTAATAAGGATACATTAGTTTTTAGGTATTAGAAAATAATGAACAATTTTCGTTAGAATTTACGGAAACTATTAATTCTGGTTTAATTAAATCACTTTTGACAGGGCATCTAGTCGTAAGCTTCGGTACAATCATTTGTCTTTGAACCATACTTCCCACAAAAGCTGAAGAGCAGGTATACTTAAAGGAAAAGATTTAATATGAATTGTCTATTTTCTGCTGATATATTTAAGTTGATATACCATTTATCAGCTGATATATATAATGCCTTTGTCCCAACTGTATCTACTTGCAATATATTTTATGTATTCGTTCACATTATTCAATCAACTTTTAAGTGAAGGGTAAAGCCATGGTATTTTGGGACACGTTTAAAATTTGAAAAAGAATGATGTTTACATCATATTAAAACTAATAAATTATATCATTTTAATCTTTCAAGTCTTTTCAAAATAATGAATTGTATTATTTAATTAACAGTACCGAAATTGAAAAAAACATTGAAAACTCCGTTACGGAAGGACATCATTTCATATTTTTTCTGTCCTTCCGTAACGACACGCATTTTTCAAAGTGCTTTCTTTTCATACTGTAGGAAAGTTTTCATACCTTTTCTTAAAATGACTTACGAAAAACATTTCAGTTTAATATTTTGAAATTGTAGAAAACATTAACCATGAATATTATGCATGTTCCGTTTCTTTTCCTTCCATAATATTTTGAATACCATAGCTTTACCCTGAAATAACATTTACTTTGGTTTTGTTTATGATATTATAGGTTTGAGTTTAATTTTTCTCTGCCTAGGAAAATTACTTGACATCTGATAGGTCGTTTAAAACGTACTGCAAGCACTCTTAACAACTGAAGATTACCCACTCTCTGAAATCATGTCATGTTACAGGTATTTACATTGTGTCTTTCTTTATTCTAGAAATATTCACGCCATCATTCAAGATGGGACAGATAATTCAGAAAGCTGAACCATGTTGTACATAGAAGGAAAATTTATTCAACCCATATACAGTTGGCGATACATCTGTTTCGATAGGATTCTAATGATACAATTGATTATTTTTGAGGTTGGGAAAATATTAACATAATGAGGTTAAAAATGGAGAAAAGTAGAAGCAATAACATTGTATAACTTGTATATGTAATAACTTGTTATGAGACACTTCCAGTCAAATACTGTATCTCGAACACTAAACATCATACTAACATCCATGCGCTGCGTACAGTGCAAGGAAAACATAGGTCATAACCAGGGGCGCCCATATGAGTATTTCTAGCGGGGGTGGGGGGCCGAGGAAAATTATTACCTTCTTCTCAAGGCTGTCAAACATTTTAGTGAATGTACAAGATACTAAAATGCTACAAAAATAATTTATACTGCTTGGCAATTAGTAATGAGCTAAAAAGTACCTTATTTTAAAATGTGCTTGTAAAACTTTTGAAAGTAAATGCATAGCAGAATCGGGGAAAATTAAATTTTGGAAAGACTGGGGGGATAGAGCTCCCTTTGTCCCCATATGGGTGCCCATAGGTCATACAGCGCTGAAGTTTCACGAAGAATCCGAACCTCTTAATGCTTCTAATGCTGTTACAGGAAGATTGTCCTGTAACAAAGTTTCGTTTTAACTTGTATATATTCCCCTATGGACATTTCAACTTACAAGGGAACCCCTTTCGCTGTTCACTGCACTTTGAGATCAGACCTATGGGAGATGATAGTGCTTGACTTCCTGATCACGAATATGTAATCATTTGTCTGCTAAAATGATATGACAATTTTTTATGAATATTTGAAATCCAAAAATGACACTTTTTTCGCTAGGTTTGATATTTTTTAATCGCACTGTATGTGAGCAAAAACAGGTTTGAAGTCGGTAAGATTATGAAGGATCATCGTATTTAACGGATAAAAATAAAAAATTATGTCTCAGCTAATTTAAACAGTATAAAAAAATTAATATGAAAAATGAACTTTTAGCATAGATATTTGGCGAATTTGGCGACAATTTTGAAGAGTTGGCGGGACATTTAAGTTTCGCATTCCACTAGCTATATAAACTGTTCCGCAAATGTAACGTTAATATAGTTGTACGAGTTTCCGATTGTGAGAAAATGAAAAATATAGTGAACATAATTCAATCCGTTTTGAATTTGGTCGTTAATAAATACGACACGCTTCCGTCGTTAATAACTGACCAAGAACTTAAGGAAAGTCGGGAAGTATTGTCGAAAATCGAAAACATAATTTTTAATAACAATGTCAGTGAAAGTATCAGTTTAGATTTTGAAGACAATTGTGATTTCCGTATCGACGAAGAAAGTGATATTAGTATAGTTGGTGATGAATATTATAACTGTATCAATTGGCAATTGTACAGTTTAATTTTTCTCATTTTTAAATGAAGAGCATAATTCAACGATTAATCCACAATTTATGGTTAAATAACTTCATGAAATAAAGTACATTTCATGAAATTTTGTTCACATTTTTTCTAATTACAATAAATGCATTTTCAAATAGCCTACTATTAAGTTTTGTTCACAATTTTTTTAAATTCCATGGTTGCAACAGCATGTGATATGCAATGACCACATCCAGGTTGGATAAATATAGCAACTTTTCATTATTCATACACATCATTTATTCATACTCATATTCATACATCTCATATATGGATACTCATATTCATACATCTCATATATATATAGATACTCATATATTCATACATCTCATATATGGATACTCATATTCATACATCTCATATACGGATACTCATATCCATACATTTCATTTATTCTTACTCACATATTCACGCATCTCATATATTCATTCATTCATTCATTCATTTCATTTATTTATACTCATGTATGCATGGTTCTATATAGTTATGTGTTTCTTTTCCTTATGAGATAATATTTTGGAAAAAGAAATGTAAAAGAAACTTGACATGGGCTGCGATAATACGAAATAACTACCTCGAACGAAAACCTGGAGTAGCCTTCAAAATTGTCCTCAATTTCGCCAAGTATCTATGCTAAAAGTTCATTTTTCATATTTTTTTATACTGTTTAAATTAGCTGAGACATAATTTTTTATTTTTATCTGTTAAATACGATAATCCTTCATAATTTTAGAGACTTCAAACCTGTTTTTACTCACATACAGTGCGATTACAAAATATCAAACCTGGCGAAAAAAGTAATTTTTGGACTTCAAATATTCATAAAAAATTGCCATGTCATTTTTGCAGACAAATGATTACATACTTGTGATTAGGAAGTTAAGCTCCCATCTCAAAGTGCAGCGAGCAGCAAAAGGAGTTCCCTTGTTAGTGCGAGAATTTTCAGCGACATGCATTTTCATCAATAAATATCTTTTCAGCGAAGAGAGAGACATTTTCCAACAATATGTAAGCTTAGGGTTGGCTAAATAGACCACTACGTCTCCCTTTGAATGGGGGGGGGGGTGAATTCCCGGCGAACGAAGCTTACTTGAAACGGCTATCTCTGTCGGCGAAGACAGGTGATCTAAAGGGAAATACTATAATGCGAAGTTCTACCTCATTTACTGACATAACTTAACTATCTTAACAAATGTCACGGGACTGCAAATAAGTACTAGGAGGTAGGTAACACAAATAAAATATTTATTAATAGCTAAACATAACATGAGACTAGTAGAAAGCATGAAAAATGATAATTGTGATAACTTCGTCTGAGGCTTAACTATGGCGCGGCTAAACATGCTGACGTCTATTAAATAGCTCATCTGAAGTGAGCTTCCATTAGTTTCCTCTCTAGATTGCTGATCTTTCGACACCTTTTTTATTTTAACAATTTGACTATGGATGTAGCCTATCTTGGGTATTACACACACATATATTGCAAAATACATTATCAACAGCAATAATATCCAATAATTAAACTGTCATGTGACTATCATTAATTAGATTACGTATCTAACTCTATATGTCTAATCTGACTCTTAGGGGAAGATTGCCGGAATTGACGAGACATGATCAAAAAATATTCTCTTACCCCGCTCTCGCGAAGGATTCCCCTCGACATCTCAGAAGTTTGCTATAACTGTACGAGAGGCATATCAATTTGATCGACAACACTGGCGGAGAACGTACGTAGTCCAAGGAAGCTATTCACCTCACTTTTAAAATATTGCTTTACCATCTTTGGGTCCCATCTGGTACTGATCTCATACTGATCTGATTATTCTCGTCTTATACTGACTCTAATCTCATGCTCTTCTGCCCTGAAAATGATTAAACTTTTTAAAACTTCAAAGTAAGAATGGCGTTTGGACCTGTGATTGGTTATTGGCTTAACCTATCAATGAGGTGTCTGTTTCTTGCGGTTTTGGTGCAGTGAGGTCCAGATTTCCCCTGCGACGGACGCTTCCGTAGAAAGGCAACAATTTTTATTGACATTTACGAGGTCTCTTGAATTGATGTGAACGATTTTTATGGATAGAGATTCTATGTACGGACCTTTGAATTATCCAATTAGCAGGGTTTGTATTGTGCAGACGCAACCCTAAAGAGACGGCATGTCCAGGCGCGGTGATCAAAACCAGGGCAGTCTTTATGCGTCTGTTCTTTACTTACGCCATAAAATCTTGGACTATTCTAGAGATTTTTAGGTTGTACAAAAGGATGAGAGAATTGTAGGAATGGTATTATTCATGAAACATCTTGACGCCATTGCATTGCAAGGGAAAGTGAGTGCTTTCTTTTATGGCTTAACGTACAAATTTAAGGGAGAAAATATACAAATTCAAATAAAACTTTGTCTGGTAACAATCTTCCTGTAACATAACCAAGTATTTAACTCCATGGAGACTTTACTTCCGGTATTCAAACTAATTTTCTATTAGAACACTCTTCAGAATCTGACTCTTCAGAAAGTTTGATGATCATAAATTATTCGATGTCATTGATTAATATTCTTTTGCCTGAATAATACTACCTCCATACCGTGGTGATGAAACTCCTAGATGTGAATCACTACAGTGTGAACATTGTGGTCTTGTAGCTATTTAAAAAAACTCTTGTTTTCTCTTTCCAATAAATTCTTTACTTTCTCCATTTAAAATTCGTTGGAAAAAGATGAAACCATTGTGAATCATCACATGTTCACATTTTACGAAGAGTATGTTTCGTTTGCTTTTGCCAATTCTCTCTCTCTAATATCATATATACATTTATGTATCGTGTATGAGAGTAAAGAAGTAGGTTAAACACATGTGAAGCTACGGGGACTATGTGAAGAGTCAGGAAGAAAACCGAAAAAAAAATCTTTTGTAAACATTGCACTTCCCTCTTAGGACTAATATAAAACGAAGTATATTTTATAAGGTATTACTAACCTTCTCATAATTAGCACAATTTACTTATTATTGATAGACATATAAAGCCACCAGTGCAGGATTTTTTTATGATTTTATCGAGGGAAACTAATAATGACAAATATTTCGAAAAGATATCAAAACGTTAGTCACCAGAATATTTATCAACATCCCAATCAATAATTCCTTCACGAAAATCATTAAAAAACACTGCCCTGGTGACTTTATGAGTCGATCAACATTTGGCAAAATGTGCTAACCCTGGGAAGGGTAATAATATCCTATGAAAATTTAAATACGAAAAAAAAGGAGCATTTGTCTGGTACATTGACGTACGCAGGGTGTGTTGTTGGAGGTTGTAACCCCCATTGCAATGAAATTTTGTATATTTAACATAGGAATGTGAATTGTAGCTCCGTAAACAATCCTATTGAGCCTATAAACCCCACCTTATGAAGTTTCTCTATGAATGATCTTGTATCTCAGCAGTGGAGTCGGTTAAAAGAATTTCGGGTCATACGA
>QLNU02015003.1:72480919-72494645 GCA_006491805.2 Dysdera silvatica | reverse complement strand
GTGGTATAAAATTAAAATGTCGGTAATTTACTTTTATTGTTTGAAATGGGGTTTTCTAATTACGATTTCACACACACACACACGTGTGTGTGTGAATCCTTATTTCATGTAAATATTAATTATGGATTAGCTAAAAATTTATTGTCCATAAAATTTTTAGACAGCAGTAGCGATGCTAGTAACGAGGCTCTCTTTCCGGTAGAAAAAAACAAGAGATTTCTCGTATTCTGCAAAAAACAACAAAGATATTGATTCGCGCGTACAAATCCGCATTGTTATTAAGAGATTCGGATTCGCTGGAATATCACATTTACGGAGTTTATGAGCACAGTCTTGACTCGAAGACGTTACAAGTGAAGGCTGAAGAGTGGTACAAAGGTGGAGTCTTTGTGAGCTTCAGAGCAAGGATGTTTTTTCTTGTAACCAGGACCGAGAGAAGAAGTAGTAGAAACGAAAACAGTAGAAAATTGAAAATGAATTTTGAGTTGGCTGTTGTGGGTGCACTTTTAGAGGACATTTAAAATGAGAGGCAAACAAAAGAAAAAATAGAAAAGGAAGAGCAGGCGATGGGGAAGAACTGAAAACTAAAAGGAAAGAGAGGGGAGGCAGGAGGAGCAGGCAGAGCATACTTGATTTAAGTACAAATCAAAAATTTTGGCTTTAAAGGCGTGAAAAGACAGAGCTTTAAATTCTTGAGGGATCGAATTCTAGATTTTAAAACCCGTAACGGAAACGCTATGGATTTTATAGTTTATGGGAGTTCGCGGTATTTTGATTTCATTCTGATGACGCGTCTTATATTCATGCGTTGTCTGTGAAATGGTGAAGGATAAAACCAGATTACCTTTAGTGACTTTGTACATAGGGAGTGCAAGTTTGTAGTTTTACTAACAGAGGGAAAAGAAGAATGCGCCATAATTTAAAAAATTGGCCAACGTGTTCATGGAAACCTGCAAAATTAACTATTCGTATAAGCATTTTTTGCGCTCTTATCAATTGCCGAAGGGTGGTCAAATATGTGATTCCCCAGACCTCAACACAGTAGGTAAGTTTTGAATAAAATAAAGAGTGGTAAAGAATCATTAGGATATATTGAGGAACGACATGTCTGAGTTTCGAAAATATTCCCAGGAGACTGCTAAGAGAATTGGTGAGATCGTTAATGTGTTCTTTCCAGGTTAAGGGGGAAGTACCTTCGGGCTCAAAAATCGAAGAAAATTTCCAATAACATTAAGCATTAATATATAAATGACGTTATTACATAATTACATAGAATTTTTTGTGAGCCACAAGCAATTTATTAGCGGTTTAATGCAATTATAAGAAAATATCTGGTTATAATAATTATTTTTAATTACTTTAATTAAAAACATGAAATTCAAGCAAAATAAAAATCATTATGCTGTTACGCGCAAGACAGAACTAGTTGTATTGAAATTAGAATTGCCATGAAAAGTGGAAAATATTTCTAAGGTATGTACCTTAGAAAACCCCCTAAAATAATTGTTATATATATAATAAAAATATGTTAAAACACACCTTCATAATTTGTATAAAAATTTCGTAATAATTTATGCATAACAACGCAGCCCCTGGTGGTAATTTCAATATATATATATATATCATCCGCAAAAGGGTTGCTGGTATCTAACTGGAAGGAGACCCACACGCTGAACGTATGTGACGATGTGTGGAACCGGCCGGGCCAGTAACCTAGTGTCCTACCCCGCCTTCAAGTGGTGCAGGCCGGGCTTTCTATCCAAGAGGCAAATTAATATTTGCTGCACGGATAGAAAGGCGGAAGGGGAGGGCTAATTCACCAACCCGTCTAGCCAGCGTGGTGAAATTATGGCTAATTCCTCCATTATGTTGACACACCAGAAACCATGGCCCCTAGTCTCCAGGTGCTGGAGTGCTCCTGATCAAGGCAGCGGTCAGTGTGGCATGAAAGCAGGGGGTGCTAAGAATCACTGGAATGGCCCAGGCTGCCGTTTGTTATTGACCTTGGCTACGTTTAATGGACGATCCCTTGCTTCTGAAGCAAAACTTCAGGAATTGGAAGAGGAACTAGACAAGATCAAATGGGACATTGTAGGACTCAGTGAAATTAGAAGAAAAGGTGAAGAGTTGGTGGAACTGAAAAGCGGACATTTGTTTTACTATAGAGGAACGGAAACTGGAAGAACAAGTGGTGTTGGCTTCTTAATCAACAAAAGAATTAAAGACTGTCTTCTGGAAGTTGAAAGTACATCAGATCGAGCAGCGAGGCTTGTTGTTCAACTAACCCAGCGATACCAACTTCAAATAGTACAGGTATATGCACCAACATCAAGCCATACCGACGAAGAGGTTGAAGAATTTTATGAAGAAATCAAAGAGTTACACACCAAAGGGAAACAACATATCAAGCTCATCATGGGGGATTTCAATGCAAGAATTGGACAACAGGAACAAGGAGAGACATCGGTTGGTAAATACGGATATGGGGAAAGGAATGAACGTGGCGATCAACTCATCGAATTTGCAGAAGCTGAAAACCTTAGCATCATGAATTCATTTTTTAAGAAGAAACCGCAAAGAAAATGGACATGGAAACACCCAAATGGGGGAACTAGTGAAATTGACTATATCCTGGCAAACAAGAAATCAATTATTGAAGATTGCAGTGTACTGAACAGATTTAATACTGGAAGTGATCATCGAATGGTGAGATGTAAAGTGCACTTAAATACTAAATTAGAACGACAGAAGCTCATTAGGAAACAAGTAAGTAAGAGGGTGGATCTAATGAAACTGAAAGTAAATACCGAGGCATTCAAGTTGGAATTAAAAAATCGCTTTTCTGCACTGGAAGGACTTATTGATGAAAGTGATATCTCAGAAGCAAATGAAAACATTGTTAAGACAATAGTTGAAACTGCTGGGGAAATTGGTGGTGTAACCTGTAAAAAGCACAATAGCAAATTATCTGAGAAGACGAAACAGCTCATGAAAAGGCGAAGAGATATGAAGGTGGACAATCGAAATACCAGTTCCAGGATTGAGTACATAGAACTTTGTAAAACTCTGCGCAAAAGCATGAAAGAAGACATAAGAAAATTCAACTGTGAGCTAGTAAGGAAAGCCATTGAAAATAACAAGAGCCTTAGGGTTGTTAAAGGAAGTTTATCTGTTGGGAAGAAACACATCATTGCATTAAAAGGAGAGGATGGCACCGTAACAAGAAATAGGGAAGAAATACTTAGAAGAGTTGAAGAATTCTACAAAAAACTATATGAAAGTAACAGTGGATTAAACGAAGACACTGAAATAGTCGAAGGAACAGCTCCTAAAATCTTAAAAGAAGAAGTTTCATTTGCAATAAAAAGTATGAAGAAAGGAAGAGCCCCTGGCGATGATGGTATTACATTAGATATCCTAAAAGAAGCTGGAGAATATGTAGAAGACATACTTGCAAAATTCTTTACCAAATGTCTTAACAGCGGTAACATACCAAACCAATGGGATTCTGCAACAGTAATTCTTTTGCATAAAAAAGGTGATAAAGAGGATTTGAAAAATTACCGACCAATTAGCTTGTTACCTGCTATTTATAAAATCTTCACAAAAGTGCTAACACATCGCCTGCAGAAAAAATTAGATGCAGCTCAACCAAGAGAACAAGCTGGATTTCGAAGTGGATTCAGTACAGTGGACCATATTCAAGTATTAAGAGAATTAATTGAAAGAACACATGAATATGAACTTCCATTGTGTGTTGCATTTATTGACTATGAGAAGGCCTTTGACTCTATTAAAACATCAGCAGTCATCAACTCTTTAAGATCAACAGACATTGAGGATGTGTACATTGACATGGTGAAACGTGTGTATAAAAATGCAAGTGCAAAATTTCGGTTACATAAAGATACCAAAACTATCAAACTTGGCAAAGGTGTGAGGCAGGGAGATACCATTTCTCCAAAACTTTTTACTTCAGCTTTACAGATGATTTTTCAGCAGATAAATTGGAATAACAAGGGAATAAAAATAAATGGTGAATATTTAAATCATTTGCGGTTTGCTGATGACATTGTTATTTTTTCAACGGACCCATCAGAACTCCAAGACATGGTACAGGAGCTCTCAACTAGAAGTAAAGAAGTTGGACTCAAGATGAACCTACAAAAAACTAAGATCATGTTCAATAATTTTGTAGAGGAAACAAAAATACAAGTTGACAACATTGAGCTAGAAATTGCTGATTCATATATTTACCTTGGCCAGCTGATTTCAATGGATGGCAACATTATGAAAGAACTCAACAGACGTATTAAACTTGGCTGGAGTGCATTTGGAAGAAACAGTTTTATCCTGAAGGGGAAATTGCCTTTGTGTCTAAAAAGAAAGGTCTTCAACCAGTGTGTATTGCCAGTCCTCTCTTATGGATCAGAGACATGGAGTCTAACAGTTGGAGCAATACGAAAGTTACAGACAACGCAAAGGAGCATGGAGAGGTGCATGCTTGGAATAACTAGGAGAGATCGAAAAAGAAACACTTGGGTGAGAGAGCAAACTAGAGTAGAGGACATCATTGTTAAAGTAAAAGGGCTGAAATGGCGATGGGCTGGGCATATTGCAAGAAGAACTGATCAACGATGGACAACAGAAATTCTGAACTGGATTCCAAGAGACCACCGAAGACCTAGAAAACGTCCTCAAACTAGATGGGTGGATGAAATAAGAAAACAGGTTGGGGTGACGTGGAAGCGAATTGCTCAGGATAGACTTGTGTGGAAAGCATTTGGAGAGACCTTCATCCAGCAGTGGATAGATAATGGTTGGGCTGGTGGTATATAACATATATATATATATATATACACACACACACACGAGAGCGAATCAGAAAGTCTTTTCCTCTATTTTTTTTTTTTAGTCAAATTACGGCTGTAAATGCGAAGTCAACATATCCATTCCCAGCGGTGGATCTTTCTTGGTCCGGCCCGGCCTTATCTGCTGGTAGCTCAGCGGCACGGCGCTGCTGTCAGTTATTGAAGATGGCGGTTGTGCTTCACACGTCCACGGTGTACGAGCAACGAAGCGTGATTCGTTTTCTATGGAGCAAGGAACGAACGCCCATCGAAATCCACAGGGAAATGCAGCCCACGTATGGTGAAAAGTGTCTCGCTTTGGGAAGTGTGAGATGGTGGTGGTGTGAGTTCGCAAAAGGCCGTGAAGACTTGCATGACAATGAGCGTTCGGAGAGGCCGCGTTCATCGATGACTGACGACAACATTTCCCACGTGGATGAAATAGTGAAAGCGGATCGGCTTGTGCACCTCAAGGACATTTCCCGGAAGCTTGGCATTTCGTATGGGAGTGTTTACGACATCGTTCACGGGTTCTTCGGGTTCCGGAAGATTTCATGTCGGTGGGTGCCAAGGCAGTTGGACGACATGCTAAAAGGCAAGCGAAGGATTGCTTCACTGAATCATCTACAACGGTATGCCGAGGAGGGTGAAAGTTTCCTGGACCTCGTTGTTACTAGTGATGAAACGTGGATACTGCATTTCACGCCGGAATCGAAGCAGCAGAGCATGGTGTGGAAACATCCGGGTTCGCCTCTGACAAAAAATTCCGTTCGATGTCACCTGTTTTGAAAGTGATTGACAGACTGATACCCCACATTTATCTGGAAATTTAAACTGGCAGACACCCAGTGCCGGACTAGGGTTTTTATGAGCCCTAGGCTGGAAGGATAGAATGGGCCCTCGCGGTATTTAGTCAATATATCCCGTTTTCCCTAAAGTTCATTATCTTCCATGTGTTCAGACACGTCAGTAAATTTCCTGAATATTTATAAATAAAAATAAAATAAAGCTTAAATTTAAATATCACCTCCCTTCAAGGCCTCTGAGGGGGGCCCCCAAAAACTAATGGGGCCCTAGAACCTGGCTTACTTGGCCAATACGTAAATCCGGTATTGTAGACACCTGAATAGTTAATAACCAAAATTGCAGGACGTTGAAAAAAAATCATGTAGTTAATTAAAACAGACAAAATATTTGCTATTCAAATGAAATTTTTTTAACAAAATTCTCGCGAAAATTAGCTTAAAAAAATGTAACTCATTTATTCCTAAATTGTCGTTTTGCCTTTGGATCTACAGAATTTAGATGATGCTATAGACATTATTATATATCAAGCTATTAATTTTATATTAAATTACTCGTAAAGAATGATTTTTTGAACCCACGACCTTCTGATTACCGGTCAGGTGCTCTACCTACTAAGCTAGAGATGTCAACCATTTCCTCCTTTACGAGCATACACAAGGCTTTCTATGGACAAGTTCGCTATTGGTAAGTATGTCTTATCAGACATTCTTACCTCTTTGACTTGTCGCTTTGGTAATAGAGTAGTCACAGCGCTGCCACACCAACTTACCTACTGTCTTGAGGTCTGGGGAATCACATATTTTACTTCCCTTAGGCAATTGATAGGAACGCAAAAAAAAAAGCTTATGCGAATAGTTAACTTTGCAGGCTTCCATGAACACGCTGGCCAATTTTTTAAATTATGGCGCATTCTTCCTTTCACTCTCTTAGTAAAATATAAACTTGCACTCCTTATGTACAAAGTCACAAAAGGTGACCTAGTTTTACCTTTCTCCATCTCACAGACGACACATGATTACAATACACGTCACCAGGACGATATCAGGCTACCGCGGACTCGCACAAACTATAAAACACACAGTGTCTCCGTTACGGGTTCTAAAATCTGGAATTCGATTCCTCAAGAATTTAAATCTCTCTTTTCTCACCCTTAAAGCCAAAATCTTTGATTAGTACTTAAATCAAGTATGCTCTGCCTGCTACTTCTGCCTTCCCACTCTTTCCTTTTAGTTTTCAGTTCTTCCCCCTCCTCTGCTCTCCCTGCTCTTCCTTTTCCATTTTTCTTTTGTCTGCCTTTCCCTTTAAAAGTCCTTTAAAACTGCACCCGCAACGGTCAACTCAAAATTCATTTACATTTTTCTACTATTTTTGTTTCTCCTACTTCTTTTCTCGGTCCAGGCTACAAGGAAAAACATTCTTACTCTGCAGCCCACAAAGATTCCACCTTTGGACTTCAATCTTCATTTGTAACATCTTCGAGTCAAGACCCTGTTCATAAACTCTGTAAATGTGATACACCTGCAAATGTAAATCGCTTTATAACTTTGAGGATCTGTACGCGCGAATCGATATCGTTATTGTTTCTTGTTGAATACGAGAAATCCCTTGCTCTGTCCTCCGGAAAGAGAGCCCCGTTACTAGCATCGCTACTGCTCTCTTTCCATTTCCCAAGCAAATCGTTTGTATGGTCTCCTGATGTACATAATAATAAGGAATAAAGTATTACTTACTTAATGGCGAACTTGTCCATGGAAAGCCATATATATATATGTAAAGGAGAAATTATTGACGCCTGTAGCTTAGTAGGTACAGCACCTGACCGGCAATCAGGAGGTCGTGAGTTCGGGTCCCACCAGGCGCCGGAGAAATCGTTCTTTTCTTTACGAGTAATTTAACATCTTTTGTTGCCACATCATCGGCTAATATAAGAAAAAGAAAAGAAATCGTTGATTTAATAAGCTATTAAATTGTTGTAACTGAAATATGTAATGATAGGTTGCTGCAGTCGAAAAATATTCTTTGTTTATTGTATATAGCAGCGTGTGTTTCAGCTTCTTTTTTGCTCCAAGGCAAAACTCGAGACCAGAAAAAGAAACTTTTCGCAAACTGCAGATGTTAAACTCCCGAGCTTCTAAGCAATAAAAATCAGAGTAAAATGGCAGAACGTATTTTTTTTCTTTCTGAGAGCAGAATCTTAAGGGTTTTCGATTTCCGTTATCTTTTACTCGTGATCGCTGTTTTTCTCCTCCTTCTTTCGTAGTTAATCTGTGTTTATTTTGCTCTATTCAGTTCCCTTAAACGTTTTGGGGAATTGGGTGAAAGCTTATGATACACATATAGACATCATGTTCATTAACAAGCGTCCCATATTTCTATGTTTGAATTGAACACAGTGTTATTTAATTTATAAAAATTTTGTAGTTGATAATTACTATGTCTAACATAGTATCCATCCAGCGCCGGATTTACGAATAGGCCAATTAGGCACGGATCTAGGGCCCCACAATTTTGGAGCCCCTGCAGAGGCCTTATAGGGACCTGCTGATACAAAAGATTAAGCGTTTTTTAATCCTGTTTATTTACAGTTGCTCCAGATAAACTTTCATTACTGAAATTTCCTGAATTTCATTATTGAAAGAGTAAATACTATTAATTTTTAGGGATATTTATACATTATCAATTAAACTGGAACAATCGAATTGAAGCAATTAACAGAAAAAATAAGATCAGATGGCATATTAAATAAACTAAATAAATTATTACCGTTAAACGTAAAAGTTAACCTATGTCATTCGACAACTTTTTGATATATTAACCACGGTAACAAAATATGGGGAAATCTCTAACTAATACAAAAAATAAATAATTTGCTAAATAAAACATTTTATTATTATTACAATTATTAAAATAAGTCTATATTCAAATAAAACCAACAAAAAAAATAATAAAAAAATACGAAATTCTAAATCTAATATTCATAACTTAGACATTACTTCGTATTGACGAACGAATGAATGAAAATAATCATAACAAATCTATTAAAATAAACGAATTAAATGAAAACTATAACACCAGACGTAAGATGGAATTGGAAAAACAAAATATAAGAAACAATATAAATTACTATGGAATACCATTATGGAAGAATCTACTCCTTGAAATTAAACCAAAACACAAATTTAAATCAAAATTAAAATAATACTTACTAAATAATCAAAATTGATTCGTTGTCACTGATTCCAGACACACAGACAATTGTTTTGGTCTATATCCTACATATAACCGCTATAATTACACATGAATAAATTATTTTTGATTTGACCGGTAAGCCTGAATTTTGAAATAATGAACTTCAAAAAAAAATCTCATGATTTATTGACTGAATATTGAAAAGGCCACATCCTTTAGGGATCCACTCTATCCTTTCAGTCCAGGGTCCGTAAAAACTTTAATCCAGCATTATGCCTATCATTATATTAACACACGCACATGTGTACATACACACGTACAATGGAACTTTTGTAGCAGTATTATTACACATCACTTTACTTCTGCGCGCCTACGAACAGTTCCTACTGCCACTACACCTTCATATATCGGAATTAAAGGTTCTCTATAAAATGTTCGATATACAAAAGTTCAATATATGGAAGTTCCTACTGTTTAAAGGTTCTATAAAAATGTTCAATATACAGAAGTTCAATATATGGAAGTTCCTACTGTTTAAAGGTTCTATAAAAATGTTGGATATGCAAAAATTTAATACATGGAAGTTCCTACTAATTAAAGGTTCTATAAAAATGTTCGATATACAAAAATTTATACCATGTTTGGCGCAGTATAGCCCAGATGCTCTTGCGCCATAAAAAAGCCAAACAAAAGTTTAATATATGGAAATTTCTACTGTATATGCGATACACTGTCATGCTATGCTGAAAATGTCAGTTCTCACGAATAATCGTTTTTGACACCAACACTATGAGCTAAAGTTTTTTATAGAAGAAAAAAGCTACCGCAACTGACCCGGAGTACCTTAACCACTCAGCCACCAAGGCAGGAATAATGTCCTTTTTCTTCCTATTTAGGGTATTATAGGATATTATTACCCTTTGCAGTTAACTCATTTGCCAAACTGGTCAACACATAAAGCTACCAGGACTCTTTTTTTTTTTTATCAGTTCTCATCTAATCACTGCTCATTCGTGCACTGATGATGTCCGCCATGTTCGAGCTTCCGAATTTGGGTTTGAGTCTCAGTAAGTTTTACTGTTTGCGAATGTCTCATAGTTAAGAGGTTACATCTCAGATGACGCAAGGACCTATTAAGCTCGGCTTAGGCAGTGGTAGTACTTAACCCCTGTTGCATCTACGTGACTTATGTTGTGTATAATGCCTGTAATACTACAGCCTTAACCGTAAATAAATACCTCTTTGTGTTTAAACAGCGTGCGTCATCTAGCTCAGTGGTTCCCAATTAGCTAAGTACCTTTGACTCCCTGTTTTTCAAAATCCAAGCCGCGGACCCCCCTACATTTAAAATTTTTTCTCTCTGTCTGGACGGGGCAATTTTTTTAGAAAAAATGTATGGCAGTCCCTAATAAGCAAATAATTTTAAGTGAACTTTTTAGGTGTTTAGACCTCTCTGTAGGGAAAACTACTTGCTAATTTCACCCAAATTTCGTACATATGCTGTCCTGAGTATGCGGTTTTGATTTCTGAAAGAAAACATTGAGTTCATATTTCGGCCGCTAGGGAAGGAAATGGCGCTGCGGAGCAGGCAATTTATTAATATTAACAACGAAAAAGTGTTTTAACATGCAATAACCTTTATTGCAATCACACTAAATTAACTACAAATTACAGTATACCGTAGGACAGTAAATATGACTAAAAAAAGATTTGTGCAATAACTTTATTGCTATCACATGTGGAACCACACTATCATCACAGATACGGCTCGGTATGTCCGCCGTCTCTTTGCTCTAGAAATTGCATTCGATGCACAACACATTCCACGGCAGAACGTAACTCATTCGCTTGGAGGTGGGATACATGTTGCGAAATTCTGTCTTTTAAGACTGCTAAGTTCGGAACATTGCCTTTATAAACGCAGCTCTTTAAATATCCCCACAGCCAAAAGTCACAAGGGTTAAGATCGGGTGACCGAGGCGGCCAAGATGTTGAAAATGACCTGCTAATCACTCTGTCATCCGAAAAGTTTTGCCGTAATAATGTTTGAACAGGCAACGCGATGTGCGGGGGTGCACCATCTTGCATGAAAATTGTAGTGTCAAGACAATTTCTCTGTTGAAGCGAAGGAATGACAAAGTTCCGGAGCATAAATGCATACCTAGAGCCAGTAACAGAACATGTCATTGGCCCCGAGGCCGTATTTTCTTCAAAGAAGTAAGGACCAATGACGAAAGATGAGGTGAAGCCACACCACACTGTCACTTTTGGAGCATGCAACGGAATTTGTTGATGAACGTGGGGATTTGTGTCAGACCAAATATGGCAGTTATGTATGTTTACAGCGCCATTCAAGTGGAAATGGGCCTCATCACTCCACAGTATCTGCCAAGGCCATTCATCATCCACTGTCATCCGAGCAATGAACATCAAAGCAAATGTTTTCCGCACGTCATTATCACCAGAAAGCAATTGCTGAGTGTGGGCTATCTTATATGGATAAAACTTCAGGACATTTCTCATAACTCTCCACACTGTCGTATATGGCATGTCCAATTCCCGTGACAGCGCACGTGCACTACTGTTACCATGTGCACTACTGCTACCTTGCTCCACTGCTGCAGTTGCAACTCTTCAAATTGCTGCACTCGAGTTGGTTTGCGGCATCGTCCTGGTTTAACGGTGAATGTTCCGCTCTTTTCAAAATGCAAGATTATTTTTCGAAGATTTGTAATTGTGAGAGTGCCTCTGCGTAAACCTTTTACCTGCCGAAATGCTTTAAATGCAGCAGAAACATTGCTATTTCGTTGATAAAAGAGCTTAACGAGTAACGCGCGATCTGGTAAAGTAAGTTTCATGACGGAGTCCTCGTATGGTGGAAAAATGCTTCACGACTCCTTATATAGGCAGAGGATGTTGCGCATGTTAAGTAATATGTAAATTGCCTGCTCCGCAGCGCCATTTCCTCCCCTAGCGGCCGAAATATGAACTCAATTTTTTCTTTCAGAAATCTAAACCGCATACTCAGGGGAGCATGTGTATGAAATTTGGGTGAAATTGATCAAATAGTTTTCTCTACAGAGAGGTCTAAACATCTACGTTTAAAAATAACCCTATTCTGCAAAACTTGCTTTTGCTTGCCCTCTGTCCACTACTTGATCTACAGAAGCCTTTTTTCCCTTTTGTGACTTTATGAACTGAATCCTTACGACAGGAAAAAGTTCTAATGTTGGTTGAATTTCTCCAAGGTCTTCTTCCAACTCCTTTGAAACAATATCTGTGGCTTGTGTCGATCTTAAACTGACTTCATGGGGTGAAAAGAGAACACACAAAATTTGCTATAGGCACTGTCTTTTCTGCCTTTGGGCAAGTTATGCTTACTCAGTTCAGATGGACAGAACTTCCGACTGTGGTGAGATTTTCCTTGACTTTATACAGCACTTGTGACGGTCGTGGGAAAATTGCAATTTGCATATGGTTCGCAAAGACTTTTTAGCACTGTTATCCTATCTTCATCAGTGAGGTTAGGCTTCTTGGCATAATTAGAAATATCTGCAGTCAGAATTTCCAATTTAATTGTTTTGGTCTACCTTTACCTCCTAGAAAGCGTTTGAACACAGCCCTAGCGACTGCGGTTGCTTACCTCAACAGTCGTCTCATCAACGTCGCTGGGATCGTCACTATTTTCAATTTTACTACTTAAAAAAAAATCTGAGGACGTAATAATTTTCCACTTTGTTAGCCCAAGGGGTGCGCGGGCCCCCAAGGTAGGTGCGCCAGAGCATGTTTGAACTAATATGATTTTTAATTAACTTTAATTTAAAAAAAGAACGTTTTGTACTTATATACGTGAATAATATTAAATATTGCATCTTTCTCTTTTTGTGTTGTGGTAGTTTTTAACTGGGAATCTCTCGAGTTCGGGGCCCCTTGAGATTCGGGGACCCTAGCTGCCGCCCGGTCCGCCAAGAGCTTAATCCACCACTGTCATAACTAAAATTCAGGGGTCTAAATCTGGACATCGTAGCAACCTCGAAGAAAGCTCTCTTTTGTTTTGGTATTTAGTTGTTGCTTTTAGTTTACTTTTTAAGGATTTCTATAAAAATGGTTTCACTTTTTGGCTACTATATATAACTTACGCAGCGTTTTATAAATGCTTGTAAAATAATGAAGTCATAATTTTGTTTCATTAATGATACTTACCATTATGTGTTATTAACATTGTGAAGATTGGAAATAGTTAAATTTTGAAATATCTTATTCCCATACGTTCCTTACTGTTTATCATTTAATATTCATAAATTAATAATGCAGTACTTGGCAATACTGTGTCCTGCGGTGGCGCAGTGTGGTAACGCGTTCGCCTAGTGCGCCGTTAATCCGGGTTCGACTCCCAACAGTGCAAAGAACGCTTACTCAGAGATCTCATAAAAAGATCGCACTGCTCACTGTAGTCCGGGGTTTGGTTCCCTAGGCCATAAGAGGTTCGGATTCCTCTGAAAACTGTAGGTCCCAGTGCAGCATGACCACTGTAGTCCTTGAGCCGTAAAACCACAAACTTGGCAATACTTACAAACCACAAAGTTATCGATTATAATACTGCAGAAGTTATTCCTCCTGCAGAGAAAAACTTGAAGAAAAAAAGTTAATTAAAACTATTAGTAAGTTATCTAAGAATGTGATCCTCGAAAGCCTAATAATTAGTTTAGTTCATTATACTGAGATTTGCATTTAGAGAGACTTTTCACTTTTAAATGAACTGTATCTTTGACTTGGCTTTTACGTTCATTTATTTTTTTAAGTTATATGCTTAAATATCAGACTTCCACTTTTTTTTTTAATTTCATGAAAATGTTGGCAATTTTTTTTTCAGAAAATTT
>QLNU02015003.1:72371332-72480819 GCA_006491805.2 Dysdera silvatica | reverse complement strand
GAGGCTGAGAAAAATTATTACCTCCTTCTCAAAGCTATCGAGAATTTTAGTGAATGTACAAGATACCAAAACGCTACGAAAATAATTGATACTGCTTGAAAAATAGTAATGAGCTAAAAGTACCTTATTTTAAAATGTGAATGTAAAACTTTTGAAAGTAAATGCATAGAAGTTTCGGACAAATCATATTTTTAAACAGCTAGGGGGTCTCAAGCACCCTCTGATCCCCATATGGAAGCTCATGAATCAGTACTGCATCCATTGTTATATGTTCCTTTCCACTCCTTGGAGAAACGGAGGATAGTTTGATTGCAATGTTATGACACTTGTCAGAATAGTTTTATTTTTAGTTTATTTATGTAATAGAAAAAACATTTATTTATGTAATAGAAAAAACATTTATTTATGTAATAGAAAAAACATTTATTTTTATATGAATAAACACTTCCGTATTGGATATGTGTGGACATTTAATGCTATATCCGGGAAATAAACGCCAATGCCTGTATCTAAGATTTTTTATCCTAATCATTTATGAGATGAAATAGGTAATAACAAGAGCCAGGATTATATGGAACTGCATATGCGCATTTGCAATTGAATATTTTAGCTCCTTTTTGCTTCATACATAAATGCATAAAAACGATGACTTCCAGAATAAAATGCATATACATTTTGGAGCTGTTCCTTCGACTATCTCAGAGTCTTCGTTTAATCCACTGTTTCCCTCATACAGCTTTCTGTAGAATTCTTCAACTCTTCTAAGTATTTCTTCCCTATTTCTTGTTACAGTGCCATCCTCTCCTTTTAATGCAATGATGTGTTTCTTCCCAATAGACAAACTCCCTTTAACAACCCTAAGGCTCTTGTTGCTTTCAATGGCCTTCCTTACTAACTCACAATTGAATTTTCTTATATCTTCTTTCATGTTTTTGCGCAAAGTTTTGCAAAGTTCTACATACTCGATCTTGCGACTGGTATTTTGATTGTCCACCTTCATAAGTCTTCGCCTTTTCATGAGTTGTTTCGTCTTCTCAGATAATTTGCTATTCTGCTTTTTACATATTACACCACCAATTTCCCCAGCAGTTTCAATTATTGTCTTAACAATGTTTTCATTTGCTTCTGAGATGTCAACTTCTTCAATAAGTCCTTCCAGTGCAGAAAAGCGATTTTTTAATTCCAACTTGAATGCCTCGGTATTTTCTTTTAATTTCTTTAAATCCACCCTCTTACATACTTGTTTCCTAATGAGCTTCTGCCTTTCTAGTTTAGTATTTAAGTGCATTTTACATCTCACCATTCGATGATCACTTCCAGTATTAAATCTGTTCAGTATGCTGCAATCTTCAATAATTGATTTCTTGTTTGCCAGTATATAGTCAATTTCGCTGGTTCCTCCATTGGGGTGTTTCCATGTCCATTTTCTTTGTAGTTTCTTCTTAAAAAATGAATTCATGATGCTAAGATTTTCAGCTTCGGCAAATTCTATGAGTTGATCGCCACGTTCATTCCTTTCCCCGTATCCGTATTTACCAACCGATGTCTCTCCTTGTTCCTGTTGTCCAATTCTTGCATTAAAATCTCCCATGATGAGTTTGATGTGTTGTTTCCCCTTGGTATGTAGCTGTTTGATTTCTTCATAGAATTCTTCAACCTCCTCGTCGGTATGGCTTGATGTTGGTGCATATGCCTGTACTATCTGAAGTTGGTATCGCTGGGTTAGTTGAACAACGAGCCTCGCTGCTCGATCTGACGTGCTTTCGACTTCAAGAAGGTAGTCTTTAATTCTTTTGTTGATTAAGAAGCCAACACCACTTGTTCTTCCAGTTTCCGTTCCTCTATAATAAAACAAATGTCCACTTTTAAGTTCCACCAACTCTTCACCTTTTCTTCTAACTTCACTGAGTCCTACAATGTCCCATTTGATCTTGTCAAGTTCTTCTTCTAATTCTTGAAGTTTTGCTTCAGAAGCAAGGGATCGTCCATTATACGTTGCCAAGGTCAATAACAAACGGCAGCCAAGGTCAATAACAAACGGCAGCCTGGGCCATTCCAGTGATTCTTAGCACCCCCTGCTTTCATGCCACGCTGACCGCTGCCTTGATCAGGAGCACTCCAGCACCTGGAGACTAGGGGCCATGGTTTTTGGTGTATTAGCATATTGGAGGAATTAGCCATAATTTCACCACGCTGGCTAGACGGGTTGGTGAATTAGCCCTCCCCTTCCGCCTTTCTATCCGTGTAGCAAATATTAATTTGCCACATAAATAGAAAGCTCAGCCTGCACCACTTGAAGGCGGGGTAGGACACTAGGTTACTGGCCTGGCCGGTTCCACACATCGTCACATACGTTCAGCGTGTGGGTCTCCTTCCAGTTAGATACCAGCAACCCTTTTGCAGGCCATATATATATATATGTATGTGTGTGTGTGTGTGTGTGTGTGTGTGTATATCCTGTGCCCTTGCTATCCCGATTTCATTCTTCTTCTATGAGCTAACGAAAGCTATTATCTAGTTTTAAAAGCTGGGTCATACCATTTGGTATTATTTTCCGTCGATATTGATGAGAGCAGTGCCGGCTTTACGCACAAGCAAAGTAGGGTTCCTCTGTCTGTTCATAATTATTGTTGATTCTAATCTGTCATTTCATAATCATTGTCGATTCTAATCTTTGGCATTTCGTTTTTCAGAAACTGACCAAAATGACAATGATTAGAATCTCGCATCCAGGGCCGGATTAAAGTTTTATGGGCCCTATGCCGTAACGATAATATAGGCCTCTAAATCATGTGGGCCTCGTGAAATATTATCAATAAATCTTGCGTTCATCTTCGAAGTTCAGTTTCGGCACTTATCAATGAATCATCTGCGAAAATGGCTAAAATGCTACACTCATTTTCGTTCACAAAACGGTCCTCTATGGCAATACTGGCAGAAACACTGCAGGAGTGATGAAGGAATATCCTAGTAAGCGGTCTCAATCAACTCGTGAATAGGTGCAAACATAAGCATGTGTAATGTGAGGCTGAGTTTCATCGTGATTAAGTAATGCGCACTCAGTAGAAAAACTGGTTCTAATTTTTTCGTCTACGTCCGCATTTGCGTTTACTTTCCAAGGTGTAGAGATTGCCTCCACTGACCTGTAGTGAAATGTATTGTAGTTTGCATAGTTCTCGTCTCGAGATTACGCTGTTGGTCCTATGGAGCGGAACAGATGCTTTAACGTTATTTCCGAATCACGAATCATTTGTTATCATTTCAAGCTTGTCATTTTCTTTTGTCTTTTTTCCACAAATGCTTGCTGGGAATGGCACCCTGGTCAGTGAGGTCAGAGGCAGTGGTCACAAATTGGATTTTTATGGCGCAAGGATAATTGAGGTTATTCTGTACCCACCAAGGTGAAATATAGTAGTCAAAGCCACTACACCACTGGGGCGTATCTATCTTTATATCAGTGAACCGTTAAGTTATATAACCAGATTTTATAAGTAGTATATAATAATAGTTTATTTTGCACATAAACTAGCAAGCTTTATATTTCTTGAAACACGTACTGATTTTTATGCAATACATATTTTTACATATACAGGGTGCGTCAAAAGTTCGTAAAATTTTTAAAAAGTCATAAAAAAGGAAAAAAAATGACAAAGAAGTGCGGTTTACGCTGAAAATTTTCTAAAGAAATTGTATTTTTTTTAGTAGCAAAAAATGTTTAGTTCAAAAAATCACCTACAAATGGTGCTGAAAACTCCAAAAGACAATGGACAGGACAACTGTGCATTCCATCGATTTATTATTGCAACAGTTGTTCAATATGACCTCCAAAACATTGTATGACAGAACTAAGGCGAACAAGACATGTGGACATTTCTCGTCTTCAGTTGTTTCACTGTACGAAATTTTCGCAACGCAGTGGCTTCTAATTCAACATTCAGGTAGAAGAACTTCATAAGCAACGCTTGATCTGGCAACGATGACATTCGCAAATTATGCAGTACTGTTGGATTCGAATGAACAGTACACGTTCATCCACGTCGTCTATTGCAAGCCTGCATTGCATGCTTCTGCTGAATACCTTGCACCATCTGCAGGTGACTTTTAAACTAAATATTTTTTGTGACTAAAAAAATCAGATTTTTCTGGAAATCCTTTCGCGCACACCGCATTTCTTTATCATCATATGTTCCTTTTTTTTATTTTTTAAAATTTTCACGAACTTTTGACCCACCAGTACATGCTTATCCTTACACATACATATTTAACCCTTTGCACTCCAGGCTATTTAGCCAAAGGAATTCAAAGCCATATACTGAATGTCGCTCCAGCGGAGCCAGTGGAGTGCAAAGGTTTAATTTTCAATAGCTCTTTTAATCCGCATACTCCTAACCAGTGTTTACATATATATAGAAGGTCGCAATGCCAGTGGTCTAAATGCCAGTGTCATAATAAGCTTGAGACCCTATACAGATCTCCAGCCTATTCAAGCTCACTTTTTATCAATATTTATTTATTGAGTTAATATAATTTGAAATACAGAAATTTTTCTCGCACAGCAATGATATATCTTACATACAATTTGCAATGCTGTATTCAGGAAATTATGACTGCGATATTGTATTTAGGTAGTATATATCAATTACTAATACACTAAATCCTCTTTAAACGACCACCTATATTTAGCGACTACCTCCCCTTACGACCACCTTTTCTGGAAACATGTTTCCTTTCCACCACATAGACTCAATGCCAAATTTACCTCCATTCAGAAACCATCTCTCTGATCGACCGCTTTCTCACGAAACTGACAGTGGTCGCTTTAAAGAGGTGCTATTCTAATTTTATTAATCAGACAAGTAAGAATGCTCACTTCAAAAGCTCCGCAATTACTGTAATTGGTCCATTCATTGATCATATCCTTCAGGAACCACGTACCATTTGGCCAACATTCTTTGACAGCGTATCCTATATCAAGAAAAGTAAAAGAATATTCATTTTATCTATTTCACCATCAGATTTTCTGAAAAAGTTAACTACTTCGATTTGATTAATGCTATTTTTAGGATCGCTTCGAAACACAAAATAGTTCAAATTCCACCTTATAGAACGTTTGTTTTGCGATGCAAAGATAGCAAGGGTCCTGCGGCTCTGCGACCTACATTTTTCGGAGGAATCCGAACCTTTTGTGACCTAAGGAACCAACTCTAAAACTACAGTGAGCATTTAATCGGAAAGAGGTTTTTTGGCCACTTAAGGGTGCATACAGGCATGCAATAGAACACCGTAACAGAACATCGTCGCTTAACACAGGATGTTACGCAATGACGTTGCGGGGCGAACATCGCCGCGTATCGTCAGTGCGTAACATCACTGCGTCTCATCAGTTCATGCTGATATCCAATGTACACTGATAAAACGCTGTTGTTCGCAAACCGGTCCAAATATACGAACGTAAGGTGTAACATAGTCTTGTAACATTCCTTTGCGAGCAGCGATGGGGAAAAACCGACGCGGAAATGTTACGATGTTCTGTTACGGAGTGCGGTCCAGACTTGGTACGCGACGGTGTTACGATACGATGTTCTGTTGCATGTGTGGACGCGGCCTAAGAGTCAAACCCGGGATAATGACGCTCTAGGTGAACTGTTACCATTGCACCACCGAAGGATTCCCCTCCTTCCATACAATGAACATGAAGTACGTTAAGAAAGATGCAAATGTAAGGAGTATTACTGAGCAGGCTGGGATAAAGTTACATTTAAAAAAAATGTAGTTTAGGAAAAAAATAACTAAAATTTAAATGAGATCATTTAAAAAAAAATCTTAGAAAACAGGAAAATGATGGCTGATTGGTTTGTCATTTTTAGATTTCATATTTCAATATGCGATGTGAATCGGAGATGCGTCGGACAGTTTGAGGTGACCTTTCTGCTGTGTTTCTTTTATAAAATCTGTTTGAGCTTCTGCATGGGAACCAAATCGAAGGTTCTCAAAATGTATAGGGTGCTACTTCGGGGGGGGGGCACTCAAGGTATTTTTCGCACATAAAATTATTTTTTATTTGAGCTAAATTATGATAAATGATATACTTAGGAACTAATTGATGGTAACTGATGTGCTTAGGAGCTAAATGATAACTGATGTGCTTAGGAACCAAAGGATAATAACTGATGTGCTTAAGAGTTAAATGATGATAACTGATGTGCTTAGGAGCTAAATGATAACTGATGTGCTCAGGAGCTAAATGATAACTAATGTGCTCAGGAGCTAAATGATAACTAATGTGCTCAGGAGCTAAATGATAACTAATGTGCTTAGGAGCTGAATAATGATAACTGATGTGCTTAGGAGCTGAATAATGATAACTGATGTGCTTAGGAGCTAAATAATGATAACTGATGTGCTTAGGAGCTAAATGATGACTAACACGCTTAGGAGCTAAAGTATTTCGAGTGATGAATTGGACGTTGAATTTAAGTAAGGCTGTTGCATTTGAACGATATATTCATTTTCTTATAAAACGTAAAATATACATATATGTGTAAAAATGGATGCACTAAGAACAAAATATTTTATATATAGACTAGATGGAACGGAAGGAGCGTGACGTTCACATGTCAGTGTGAAGTAGGGGCCATACGCAGGGATAAAAATAATCTGAGAGCACCACCACTGAATATTTTATATACTGTGGCGGAACATGCGATTTCATGGTTCACGAAAGAATGTAAAATATGTCTGTACGCAATTTTGGGATACAAATAATGTTTTAATTTTAATGGAAGTTTTATGCACTTCCTTTTAATTTGAAACTAAAATTCGAAGTCCCTTCTAAACTCTGAAATAGAAAAACATTGTAAAGAAGCTATACTTCAAAACTTGAATGTCTTGAGCGAGTTTAAAAATAAAGATTAAATTTAAGTTATTGCTTTCTCCTGTATTTCCTAGGTTATATAAATTTGGCTAGCTCAGAAAGAAAAAAATAATGCATTGTGTCAAACAAATCATCATCAAATCAATTTATTTTTCTTAACGTAACATTACAAAGCAACAAGGGAAATAATTAAAGGTTTAAAGTCATGTGAAGAGTAATACTAATGTACACTGAAGTGCCAGAAAAACTGGTACAGTCGTGCGTATGCAAATAACGGAGCTTTGAAACCAATCAGCGTAACGCGATGCGCCTATATAAAACAAGAAATGTCTAACAAAGCTTTTAGATCTGTTCTGGCCGCTACAATGGCCGGTTATCAAGATTTAAGTGATTTTGAACGTGGCGTTATAGTCGGCACAAGAGAGATGGGACATAGCATCTCCGAGATAGCGACAAAATTTGGATTTTCGCGTACGACCATTTCACGGGTATACCGTGAATATCAGGAATCCGGTAAAACATCAAATCTCCGACAGCGGTGCGGCCGGAAAAAGACCTTGAAAGAACGGGACCTTCGACGACTGACGAGAATCGTTAAACGAGATAGACGTGCAACACTTCCTCAAATTGCCGCGGATTTCAATGCTGGGGCATCAACAAGTGTCAGCGTGCGAACTGTTCAACGAACCATCATTGATATGGGCTTTCGGAGCCGAAGGTCCACTCGTGTACCATTGTTGACTGCACGGCACAAAGCTTTACGCCTCGTCTGGGCCCACCAACACCGCCATTGGACTGTTGATGACTGGAAACACGTTGCCTGGTCTGACGAGTCTCGTTTCCAATTGCATCAGGCGGATGGACGTGTACGGGTATGGAGACAACCTCATGAATCCATGGACCCTACATGTCAACAGGGGACTGTTCAAGCTGGTGGAGCTTCTGTGATGGTATGGGGCGTGTGCAGTTGGCGTGATATGGGACCCCTGATACGTCTAGAGACAACTCTGACAGGTGACAGGTACGTAAGCATCATGTCCGATCACCTACACCCATTCATGTCCATTGTGCATTCCGACGGACTTGGACAATTTCAGCATGATAATGCGACACCCCACACATCGAGAGTTGCTACCGAGTGGCTCCAGGAACACTCTTCTGACTTTAGACACTTCCATTGGCCACCTAAATCGCCAGACATGAACATTATCGAGCATATCTGGGATGCCTTGCAACGTGCTGTTCAGAAGAGATCTCCACCATCTTGCACTCCTATGGATTTGTGGACTGCCCTGCAGGATTCCTGGTGTGAATTGTCTCCAGGATACCTTCAGACATTAGTCGAGTCCATGCCACGTCGTGTTGCGGCACTTCGGCATGCGCACGGAGGGGGGCTGCACGATATTAGGTAGGTGTACCAGTTTTTCTGGCACTTCAGTGTATGTATAATATGTAATATTGAATAATTAAAATACTGTAATACTTTTACAAGTTACTCTATTCACAGCAAATTAACTTTGAAAAAACCGTAAAATACATCAGCAGAATCCAACTTGCTTTAGGGATCTAAACGAAATGAGAAATTTAACGCCACATATGCGCCTAAATTGTTCCTTTCTGCACGATAAGTCGCCAAATATGGTTATATATAAACATTAAGTTCTTCGCCGGCTTCATAAAAAATTAAATGTATATCATTTTCTGAACGAAGTACAGTAAAAGTTTGTCAGATTGGATTAATAGCAGCCGTGAACCGTAAACGAACAACTGTAAGCGAAAATGTCTTTTGTCGTTCATCCAAGCTGACGCATGCGCAATTATGGCTTTGCCTAGTTAAGTGCTCGATGAGGCAAATTTGGGTGCTTCTTGAAGCGAAATTTAGTTTGATGAGCAGGAACGCTATCCGCTCAAAGAGCAATATTTATTAACTCGAATTATTGATAAAATTTTTTGACACTGAATTTTGGTCAGAATAAGCTTGATGACCTACTGGGGAATAAAAAGAACAAACATTTAGATTAAGAGAATGAGGCTTTCGTATAATTGATGTATTTAGTATAGGCCTACCTTAGAGACAATGCGGGCTCACAGCCAGCACACTATAAAGTGAGCGACTATGATAACAAAGCGAATTAAATGGAAGTTTTAGCTTAACGGTGTATAATAAAGTTAGGTGTACACTATACTGTTGCCTATTAAGTGAGCAGGTGCGTTATGACAAATTGCAAAAAGGCAATTTATATATACTTAAAAAAATTTAATATAAAAAAAGAAATCAACCATAGCCTGAGACGAACTGTTGGGAAATAAGGCTGATATTAGATATAGGTCTGTTAAAAATTTCAATTTGAAAATAAAATAAAAAATAAACCAATAAAACACGATAAAATTGAGTATTCTTGTGCGGTTGTTACTGCAATTTTGAAGGAGGCAGATTGCTGATTCTAAAACGTCAATTAAAAATGTATATTTTATATGCATCATATAAAATGAAAACTGATCAAATGAAAGTAAATATTAAATTATCAAGATTGAACAACTGATAATGTATTTTATGCTTCATATACTTTAAACAAATATGTTTCACCATTCACGATTAAATTCTCAACTGATAATTTGGATAACAGCACTGCACAACTCAATTATCCCAATTGGGATCCACTCAAGACACCCCACCGGTTCAATGTCGACTGCTTAAACGAACACCAGTGTTTGTATATATGGTTACATCATCTCCGAACGTTCTTCCAATCCACCACATTGGCAAAGATAACTTGGGCGAATTTTGAAAAAGGGGGAAAACTAAAATATCGACCGACTCCCTATTCCAAGCGCGAGGTTTTTGGATAAATTGCTTGCTATTGCTGCGTATTAAGTCCTCACGTATTTTGTGTGCCGGAAAATCTGATTTTGAAGATACATGTTTGTGCTTTGCATGCTCTGATTATTAAGCAGTTAAAAATTTAATTAGAATCAGTTTAAAAGTGTGATCGCAATTAAACTGTAATCATAACTAAATTATAATCAGAGTTAAATTAAGGGCGATCGCAATTAAATTAATTGTAATCAGGGTTAAATAAAGGGTGATCGCAATTAAATTAATTGTAATTGCAACTAAATTTATAATCGTAATTAAATTAGTTTTACTCGTAATTAAATTAATTTTACTCGTGATCAAATTAGTTGTAATAGTAATTAAATTAATCGCAATCAGTTTGAATTAATACCGTTGCATCAACGTTTCCGCTAACCCTATCTTGTTCTGGATATGGCGGCAAAACATTTTGCATCTTTTTACACAAAGTTCAGTATTTCCGTACAAGTTCTCAATAAATCAAGACTCTAGTAATATTTACTACATCAATGTAGTACAGCAAGTAGTAGACAAAAACAATTCTTTGTACTGCCTATAAGTAAAGCTAATTCAAATGTTAAAAAGGTCCAGGTTTTTTTCTATAGTTTTAATCAGAAATAGTGTTTCCAAAAAATACTGTGGTATCTAAGCACATGCGCGGTTTTAAAAGGTATTTCAAATAATTACTCTATGGTTTCAGTGTGATATCCTACATAAGGTGTGTCCCACCGAAATAAAGCCACCGTGATTATATGCCGTAACTGGACACGAAACAAACCAATAAGAACGAAACAAATATATTAAGAAAGTCTATATACAAATACATATTTGCAAGGAGTAACTCACTCCCTGCCCCACCTGGGCGGGGGGAAAAATGAACGTGTAAAAAAGAGGGGGAAAAAGTGTCCCGCCGAAATAAAGCCACCATCCCTATTAGTGTTTTGGGTAACTCTCAATATTCGAGCTGCTACAGGTAAACAGGTTTATGACGTCAGGAAGTTGTCAAATAACTTACCTGTTCTATCCCAGTCGAATGTTGACTTCAGAAGGTTGTATTTTCTATTTCTCCTGCAGTATTGCAATGGGAAAACGAACCCAGCTATCAGAGTTCGAGAAAGGCCAGCTAACAGCTTTTAAGGAACAAAGTCTTTCACACAGACAAATATCTAAGCAAATCAAACGATCTAAAACCGTAATAGACAATTTTGTGAATCAGGGCAATGCGTACAGGTATAAAAAAAGGAGGTGTACAGGCAGAAAAATGACTTCCAGGCAGGAAAGAGATATTGTGCATCGTCTTTCACAAGGTGGTATTTCCCTCAGACAATTGGCCAAAGAGGATAACATCCCTGTGACAAAATCAACCCTGTCACGGATTGTAAAATATACAAAAAACTTCCAATATAAAAAAAGGAAACAGCAGCCCATGTTGAAAGCTATCCACAAGCAAAGGATAGTAGATTGGGCCAAATATCATCAAACCTGGAAAGACCAGTGGCATCGTGTTATATTCTCAGATGAGAAAAAAATTACTTTGATGGCCCAGACGGCCTTGCATTCTATTGGAATGATATGAGGAAAGAAGAGGAAATCTCCTCCAAAAGACAATAAGGTGGAGGCTCATTAATGGTGTGGGGAGGCTTCGGCTATGGTGGTAAACTTAACCTGGCTTTCCCCTTAGGCCGCATAAAGGCTACCGATTACCAAGAAATGCTAGAAATCCAGTTACTGCCATTTGCAGAGAGAATTGGTGGCCCAAGTTGGATTTTCCAGCAGGACAACGCCCCCATTCACGTTGCAAAACCCTCTTGTGAATGTTTTTTGCATAATGGGGTGCATGTCATGGAGTGGCCTGCCCTTTCCCTTGATCTTATTTCCCAAGAAAATGTGTGGGGGTAACCTCAGTAGGGCTGTATATGCCAATGGCAGACAGTTTCAGTCTGTGGCAGAATTGAAGGCTGCCATCATTGAAGTCTGGGATAATATTGATGCCACTGTCCTCCAGGGATTGGTAAATGGTATGCCACATCGTGTTTTCCAAGTCATATATAATCATGGCGGATATATTGGCTATTAACAGTAGTGGCTTTATTTCGGCGGGACACTTTTTCCCCTCTTTTTTTACATGTTAATTTTTTTTTTCCTGCCCAGGTGGGGCAGGGAGTAAGTTACTCCTTGTAAATATGTATTTGTATATAGACTTTCTTAATATATTTGCTGCGTTCTTATTGGTTTGTTTCGTTGCCAGTCATGGCACACAATCACGGTGGCTTTATTTCGGTGGGACACACCTTAAACTAAATTAGTTAGTTAATGAATTATTCTGTATTTAAGTATGGCCATAGATTTCATATACATGGTACATGAATGGTAACGGACAAGAATTATAGAAGCACCTTAAAAGAATAAACAAGTTTCATTTTGAAATAAATTCATTTTGAATTATTAAGAAAGGGAGAGACATTGTCCAGGGAGTTCAAGCTTTGACGTTCTCTAAAAAGTAAATGTGAACTAAAAAGGATCCTATAAAAAATATGTCAATTTAGAGGCGAAAACCATGCTTAAAAATAAAAAGAAATAATAAAAAACACCGCTAAAAGATCTTTTCAAAACCTTGCGGAAACTAATGTGTTGTTACATCAACTTACATAAAAAAGCACTCCAAAAGGATTTTAAAGGGAGAGGAAGAGCGAGTTGAAATCAGTTAAAATATAATACCTTTTCATCACCTTTGAAATATATGGAAAAAAATTCATAGATTAGGAAAGACTACAAATATTCGCAGAACATGCGTGGAATATTAGAGATGCAAGACAGAAAAATTGAATAAGGGCATGTTATTGACGGTAGATGTGTTCCTTGTTTAATTTGTGAAGTATATTTAAAAACTTACTACGACTAAAACCTTTTCCTGTCTGGGATTACAGCGCCGCCTCCGGCGGCCACCCTTCCCAATGAAACCCTTGCACAATTCCTCCTGACAAAAGTCTTTTCCTGTGAGACTACATTATACATAGTGTGTACTCTAGACACGGGATCATTCTTTAGTTTAACCCTTTATAGGGCACTGGGTGAATAATTTCCTCACCATGTGTTGTTTTAGAAAATTGATTGAATTTTCATGATTTTACTGAGAGACCAGGCCAGAAACACGGGGAAAATAATTTTTTAGTTAGATAAACGTACGTCCTACAAGTTTTTGACATCAACCCGGTAGTTTCTTCTTAAAAGCTTGTTGACATAACTGAAAGCAAAAAGCGGGAAACTATTATCCCACGGCCCATCTGAGACCACGCAAACATCGACATTTTTGAAAGTTTAGTTTTTCATGTTCATTTTAAAATATAGCATCCTTAAAAGGGTTTTCTGAATCTGAGTATCTGAAATTATGTATATTTAGCTTTATATTAAACGTTGAATTAACAATTTACAGCTATTCATTATGTAAATTTATCCAAGTTTACCCTGTGGGTACAACGCTCATTTTTTAAAGTTAAAAATTGTATTTAAGTTTCGGATTTTTTTTAACTCTATAAACGCGAGTTTTGATGTCAAAAAAGTATGTAACACGGATGTAGAAACATTTCTAAACATATTTAATTTTTTTATTTTTAGATAATACTAATAGTAAAGATGTTCTGCGCATGTAAACAAGTCACGGCACATATGAACTCCAGTTGGTGATGGAGTATCATTTTGAAAGATAGAATATTAGTCTGAGGAGTTTTTTTTTCCTTTTATTTTAATAAATTTTGCTCATTAACAATTTACCTACACCAGTTATCGGAATTATGAACTTCATTTTAAATTTTAATTAACTGTCAATTATTTATTTATTTTTTATTATTTATATGTTGATTTTATATTATATAATTATTAAATTTAATTACACATTAATATATTTTTAAAATTTTTATATTTTTGTTTCATAATTTTAATAAATTAAATTTGTTTTATAAATATATATTATACAATATTTATATATTTTTATTTCTTTATTTTATTTACTTAATACATTTATTATTTAATTAATTAAATTAAAAACTAATAAAAATTAATGTTTAATTATCGATTCGATAAAATCGGTGTCCATATTTTTTTTTTTTAAAATAAATATACTTTTATTCTTCGTCAATTTTACTTCCTGATTGTAAACGACAAAATTATTAGTTCTTACTGAACCACATCAAAAAATATCCATCTTCTAAAGAGAATGTTGGAAAATGTCTCAAAGGATATTGCTATATACAGGGGTTATGCAAAATTGGAAACGCCTTGCAAAATCATATACATCTTGACTAATATGGTGTATGACCACATTTAGCATTCAGAACTGATTGCAGCCACCTTCGAATGGATAATAGAGGTCTTGTCTAGTTTTCAGGGGAATATTGTAGCATTCTTCCTGCAAAATATTGTCAAATTCCCTTAGTGATGATGAAGGTGGATAGTTCACTCCAACATTTGTTTCCAACCCTGACCTCAAGGGCTCAATAATACTGACATTGAGCGATTGTGGAAGTCATGTAAGATCTGAAACTTCATTTCTGCGTTCAGAAAACAGTCCTGGACAATCTGGTCTGTGGAAACAGGTTTTTTTTTTTTTATCTTGATAAGCAGCATCACCATCAGAGAACGAACTTTGAACCATCTGATGTACCTGGTCACTCAAAATGGTCACATAGTCATTGGTAGTGACGTTACCTTGCAGGGTAATTGATGGGTCCAGAAATATACCATGATAAGGCTGCCCATATCATGAAGGGACCCCAACCATGTTTCACTCTTGGTAACAAGCAATTTGGATTGTAAGCTTGGGATGACGTCATCCAGACGTAAATTCCGACAGAAGTCACAAACAGTGTAAAGCTTGACTCGTCTGACCTTTGTCCATTGCTCCATAGTCCAGGTTTTATGACGGTAGCACCGCTATATCTTATTGGCATTTTAATCGCTGATGGGTGCTTTTCGAATATCGGTTTATCCATAAAAATCTTGCTTACGCAGTTCCTTTCGTACTGTTTTGATACTGGTGAGGGTTTGTGAGTACAGTATTCAGCTCAGTAGTCGCTTTTACAGCCGCAGATTTCTGATTTTTCATCTCAACCTTAAGCAACGTTCGTCTGTTATTCAACACTCATTTCCATTCACGCTGGTGTTCATTGGATGCGGTTTTTCCAGTCTCGTTGCATGCAGTCATCTTGGATACCGTACCTCATCGTACAGCAAAAAGTTCCGTTACCTTGGTTACAAAAGCATCAATCACATGAGCCCTGATGATTTGGCCGTATTGAAATTCTGCCAGCTCTGACATAATTTACTCACACCTGCACATAATTCTGTCTATGCAACAAATGATGCTTGAAATGTGCAGGCGACTTTATATCGGTAGTTGCATTACTACAAACAGAGCGCACCACCTAGAAACTCCGCTATAGCACAAATGGAAATTCAAGCACGAATTTACCAAGATTTTTTCCATATTTTTGTCCAACTCCTGCATTTCTGGTAAAGGTTTATAAAACAGAAAAGGTGCAGATAGACTGACTTACCCCTTGAATACAACTGCTAGGTACATTTCCAGAGGTTTCTTTATTTTCACTCCAACCTCTTCACTATCACTCACGCCTTCCTATCACAAGGTTAGTATTTTGAATAATTATGTAATACTGTCAAAACGTTTTCTTAAAAAAAAAAATTGTTCCTTTTAAAATCCGCGTATAAAGGATATCGATTCATACGGCAAAAAGACCGCGCTTTTGTGCTTTGCATTGTTAAGCTGTCGTGAATCACACGTAGACATTTAATAAAAAGAAAAAAATACATTCAATGTCTAAGGCATAACATGAGATTTATTTAACGTGTATTAACGATTGGATAATAAACTAAACATTGGCAATTTGGTGTATGTAAGCTGGCACGTGGATAAAGACCACAACAATATACTTCGGCATAACACTAACCTTTTTGACATATAGTCTATGAAAAAAATTGCCATAACCTAGGCGAACCATCGGTTTTGATGCCCTATCAACTAAGCTACCGAGAACCGACACATATGGTCTTAGCTTTGTATTTGTTGTTTCGAATAGTATTTTTTAAACAAAAGCGTAACGTAGTTTTGGTGGGTATGATTAAATGGAGTTTAGGTAGTAAAGCCTAAAATTTAATTCGCCCATAACTTCGAATTTTCATACAGAAGGTACGGTTTATAATAAACAAGACCATGCAATAGCTGATCTCAGTAGCTTAGAGTAATAAACAGAGTCCGAATACCTTTTCAAATAAATACACTCTTTAAAAAAAAAAGCACCATTAGGAAATTATCTGTTTTTATTAAAATTAAATATATATCCAGCACATACGCAGGTAAGGAAATGATAAAAATTCAAGACTGTAGGGGCTAGGAATTGCATATTGGATGTTCAAATTAATAGTTGGCGACGCATGCTTCTACGTCTAGAAAAGGAGTGATAAAGTTTCCTAATGGCATCCTGAGACACATTCTGCCAGGCATTCCTCACTTATTTCTCTAGATCTGCGACATTTTGCGGTGCCCGAATCTGGCGGCCTACCATGTCCCATACATGTTCGATTGGTGAAAGGTCTGGTGATCTTGCTGGCCAAGGAAGAGTATCAACAGTACAGAGGCTGCTCACAGATATGCGAGCCGTATGGGGCCTGGCATTATCTTGTTGGAAAATGGCCCCAGGCTGTCGTGTCATGAAGGGTAACACGGACGCAGGATGTTATCAACATATCGTTGAGCTGTTAAAGTTGTACGCAGAATAACTAGGGGCGTCTTGCTGTGGTATGGGATAGCACCCAACATAATCATAGTCGAGGTAATGGCTGTGTTCCTTTGTAAAACAAAGGGTGGTTGGGACCGCTGACCCTGTCACCTCCACACATTTATCCGATGGTCATCTGCTCCAAGACTGAAGCGGGATTCATCGTTGAACACTATGCGATACCAATCTGCTGGCAGCTATGATGATCGGCTACGACACCACTCCAGACGACTCTATCAATGGTGTGGGGTTAAAGGCAAACGTCTTAAAAGCCGCTGTGAGGGTAACCCCACCTCAGCCAAGTGTTGTAAGATGGTAGAAGGTGCTACGGGTGGTATGAAGAGACCAGCAGGTTGGATGGGGGACAATGATGTCGTTGGATCAGTTTGGGCCTGTCACACAACCAACCGATCTTGCCTAGTATTCGTGCATCTTTGACTTTCAGAGCCTTTACTCCGCCGTTGGGTTCCTCGCAGCAATCATTCCTGCTAACCACCTTTGCACAGCAGTGTCCGTACGGTGCAGGTGGCAGCCTATTGCTCAGTAGGACCAGCCAGTTTCACGCATCCCGGGTATGCGACCACGTTTGAAATCGTAAAATTGGCTATAAGGTCTTCGTCAACGTCGTAACGGCATTACTGGTTGCGTCTCCAGGGAACTGCAACGCTGATAACGAAAAAAAATAAACCGTTCGCAATTTTTACCACTTTTATACGATGCCAGTTGCGCAGTAGAAATGCGCGATATGATCGAAGTCAACATCTATTGGTTTTAAAATTTAATAGTTCGCATACTTTGTCTAAAGGAATTTGCATGCGAAATTTCGAGGTGATCTGATTAATTTTGAGGGGTTTAGTGGTTTTTTTTTTTTAATACACAAAATAGTAATATCCTCACAGATTATAAAATCACCACCCTGGAGGATTTTCTGTGAGTCATTTCTTTGATAATTGGCTTATCCGACAACTTACAGAAAGTTATCCAGCAACATATATATGTATATATATGAAAAAAAAAGCATTTTCGATGTTCCATGCCCCGGTGGTCTAGCTGGTGTGGCGCTCTGGTTCATACAAAGAAATCTTTACTACAAAATGTACTGTAAGCTACAATTATTTGGTGTGTGTCTATGCGTAACTGGAAAAAAACAACGGGTAGGCGACGGAAACTTTCCCCTTCCTTCATGGGGAAACTCCAATTAGTTGGCAACACACACTGAGCTGTTCGTTTACGTCTCGTCAGTCGGATTCTGTTGCAGATAACTGAAAAATCGGATTAACCGGATTAGCGCGGTTCGGACTAACCAGACTACTGTATTTCAAACAGCTCTAAAAACAACTTTAATCTAAATTAAAGAAACTAAATGAGGGGGAAGGGCGCACTCAATGGACCATACCAGCCATTCGCTCCATTAGAAGTGAGCGTTTCTCGTAAAAATTCTAACCGCTACTTACGATGTAACTAAAACATAATTTGTTTAATACAGGAGTCCAAATTACTGAGCAAATTAAACTCCGAAAGAATGGAGTTTGCTACAATAGCAATTGCGCTTAAACGAGGTGGGGGAAAAACTATTTTCTGGAGCTATATAGAGTGGCTTTGAACTCAAAGAATTTTGCTCTGGGGAATTCAATTAAAGAAACAAGAAATTACGAAGGCGCTTTGCAGCCTTCTAATTTCCTGAAAAGAATAAAACTTAATGAATTAAATTACCAAACACCATTCAATGTGGGGAGCCAAGAATTCTTTCCTTAATGTTATAAAAAAACATGCATTTAAATTTATTTCACTATGAGGTTTTGCAAATAACTTTTCTAGTTTAAAACTCATTGCTTTTCATTAAAAATCGCAATTTATCGATTTCTAATATACAGGGTGTCTCAGCAATAGGGTTACAAACTTTTAGGAGGGGTAGGGTACCCCTGGGTGACTTGTAATCACATAGTAGTCTGGTCGCAAACCACTCACAGCGCCAGTTCTAAAACCATCCAGCATGCACAAATAGTGACAACCAGTGCATGAGAAGCGCAAAATGCGATGTCCTAATCATCTATGCACTTGAGCAGCTGACCTGAGTTTTATCTGGCGCTTTTCACGCACTGATTGTAAATATTTGTGCATGCTGGACGGTTTTAGAACTAGCGCTGTGAGTGGTTTGCGACCACCATTGCTATGTGATTCCGAGTCATCTAGGTGTACCCTACCCCTCCTAGAAGTTTGTAACCCTGGTTCTGAGACACCCTGTATAAAATAATTTCGAAACAGATGTTCAGTTTTAAGAAATGCGGGGAGTTGATTTTATTTAATTTAGCTATACGGTATAATAAGCTGAGTTGTCCGGTTTTTGGATTATCGGACAAACTAGATATTCTAAGGCGGGACGAAAGGTTGTTGCGACCTCCGTACTGACTTTTCCCCCCTTCTTTTAGGAATCGAACTGGAAAAAATACAGAATAGATAGGGGCTCAGTACCTTGTGGGATAACATGGTACCAAAGCGAGGGTTGAATTTATCCTCTGATTTCAGGATGTTCGTTTTTCTTTCTTTCCTTTCTCAATTGTTCGCTTTTTATTTCTAACTACTCATGTCTGGGATTTCCTATCTTTACTTTCCTCTTTTAAGGTTGTTAACCCTTTTCTTTACTTTATGGCTTTTTGCAAACTGACTTAATGACTATTATTTGAGTTAATTTAAGAACAGTCATTCAAGCTACTTTAAGTACTACCTTTCCAATTCAGTTAAGTATTATCTCGTTCAAGTTACTTACTATAATTCAAGCCATGTGCTGCCATTCAATCCAAGTACCATGATCCGAAAATAAAGTATTATAATCCGCAAACACAATCATACGTTCATGTGCATGTGTAAGCATATTCATATTAAATATCAGTTTTAAGACCACTCACTATGCATGGCCACTCTTTTATGCTGTCAAATTTGAGAATATGAACTTATAATACATTTATTAATTCCACAATTTGCAAAATACATTTATAATTGAGGCAGAAATTTGACTTTTTAATACCTATGAAGACTTGGAAAAGTTTTATTTTATTTATATACATCACCCTGTAAAAACCTTACAAACACTAAAATTCATCGAAATCATTTAAACTAACAAATATTTATATTTAGGCTACAGAAAAAATTATGATTAAAAAGAAAAATAACACATTAAAATTCAATGATCTGTTACAAAATGGAACATGAGGAAAAGTCTTTGTTTCTTTATGTTATTACGGTACACAGACAGCAATGGTCAAACTGCCCTGGGGCTCAAAATTCACCAAGGAATTTAAATCTCCACTTGTAAGGTTATCACACCTGGACTACGTTGGGTAAAAAAAGTATGTAATCTATATTATTATCTATATTATGTAACTACTATATTATGTAATTATATTATGTACTTATACATTACAATATTAGCTATATTATTATGTAATCTGTACTAGTTGGAGCCAAAGCCGAGTTAATGGAACGACTGACACAAATGCTTTACTACCATAATGAAATAAATCGATGGTTTTAACGAAATAGATCTACGTTTTTAATGAAATGGATAACGAAATGGACTACTTTTTTAACACGTGAGCAGGCGCGCCGGTTAGAGGAACGCGAGCACGCGCGTGGGGTGCTTTACACTCCCATCTAATTATATAGCATTATTTCATTAAAAACGTCCAATTTTACAGGGAACAGTAAGTGGAATTTTCTCTTTGTCACCCTACCCCAAAAGATTATGACTTTGAAGGCAACAGGAAAGAGCTTGGCCAGTTTCAGAAGCAAGGGTGGACTGTTCTTTTAACAAATTGTAAGTTGTGGGATGTGAACTTTAATGAAATAGATATATATTTTTAATGAAATGGATCTACACTTTTAATGAAATGGATCAACATTTGTAATAAAATGGCACTACGTTTTCAATGAAATGGATTGACATTTTCCCCCCAGGAACCCAAACCTCCTAAGCTAGTGCTTCTCTATCTTTATGAGGCCGCGGCGGGGGAATTTTTATTATGAGACGAGGGCCGGGGAAATTTTCTTTTCATAAGACTAGAACCAGACTTCCTGGGGTACTTACTGTATAAATACCATCCATTTTTTAAAAGTTCATACATTAAACTATCATATGAATAATTAATTTTGACATAATTAGAAAGAGTATCAGTGCACTCCTTCTATTAATAGGCTACACACTTTTCTGGTACACCTTCTTGCTATTGGTCACTGACACTGCAATATACATATATTATTTCGTTCAGTTTAAGAACAGAGGATGCACCGCGCATTGTTGTAATCAAGCTTGTAGGCGTATTTTTTTATATTGAATATATGGCGATATACCCTACCTTAGATGCCAAAAAGATTTCGTGTCTGAAAGTATTTCATAACTGGTTTTCGCGCGAAAAACCAGTTATAACGCTCTACCACTCTACTGCAATGAAACAAGCCGTCTGAGACGTCCAGTGAATTCTATTCAGCTCATTGAATTCAGGATTTACTACCCGCCAATTTTCCGCGAACGGACTATAGTCGGTAAATTTTTTTTCGAGGGGGGGGGGTGCCGTTGGAAGTTAAACGTGCGGCCACTGCGGAAACCGAAACATTTCCAAAAATAGTCAAGTAATATGTAGTATAATTTATCTCTTATTCATCCTTCAAAAATTCAACGAATTGAAACATAATGGTACCGAAATGAAAATATGCCTTTACTTCTTTTATTGAATTTGTGTTTCTATTGATCAAGCGACAATTTACGGTCGTAGAAATGCTAACATGAAAATTAGACAAAATGCCAGCGGATCTAAATTTAGCTGGCTATATATTGTCGGTTGCTTTATTAACACAAAACAATGGTCGTTTAGCGACAAGCGGATTAGTGGCAATTACATAAAACGGTATGAACAATGCTACTAATTAATTGAGAGCCGCCAATGTGAGACTGAACTTTGTTTTTTGTCAGTATTCACAATTCTGTGATTAATGTTTGAGTGAAGGATATTTAATTGCACGTTGACACAAAAGGCAAATGCAGCCGCCACGAACGTAGTTGCACACAATTGTTTTTCGGAATATATTCTAGAATTGGATATTCAATCAGTGTTCTGGTTGGTTGGTTGGTTGGTTGGCTGGTTTATGGCGCAAGGACAGCGAAGGTCATTCCACGATAAATAATGTTGAAACACTGTTCTAAAGAAAATGAATCGAGAACACTTGGCGGAAACGATGATGTTATCTATCTTGTAGATGGCGTCTCAAATAATGTAAGCTAAGTACACATAGTTTTCAACTTGCACGTGGTAAGTTCCATGCGATTTTCGAACAATTGATTTAACCCGCGAGAAGGTGCGCCGATTAGAGGAACGCGAAAAGAGTATTTTGCACCCCATCTGATTATATAGCATTATTTCATTAAAAACGTCGAATTTTGCAGACAATAAGTGGAATTTTCTCTTTGTCACCCTACCCCAAAGATTGTGACTTTGAAGGCAACAGGAAAGAGTTTGGCCAGTTTCAGAAGCAAGGGTGGACGGTTCTTTTTCACAAATTGTACGTTGTGGTGTGTGAAACACCCCGCGCGCATGCTCGCAAGTTAAGAATGTTTACAATTTATCACAATATGAGTTAAGATCCACTGACCTGAAATCAAGGACTGGTCCAGAAAATATTATCGGAAGGATAGTGGGGAGCTATGTAAGCTAGAAAACGTATGTAAGCCTATGCCTAAAGACCTATAAGGATAAATTTGTTTCTTTCAGAGAGGGGTGGGGGCGATAGAGACACCAACTGGATCCACACTTGTCTGAAATTGCTTTTAGCCTCTAACCAGGAAACCACCCGAGGTGAGAGTTCCTGACTTCGTCGAGAGTAGTGTCGATGGAAAGCTCTTATCCGAAGGAAGAAAAAATCAAATGGAAATACCCTTTCGAATCCAACCAGTTAGGAGATACAAGCTAATTTGTTTTATGTGCAGAAAGAATCTATCCAGCACTACAAATAAACGAATATTTTTGTAAGTACGAAGGAAAAATGGCAAACATGTAAACTTCCCCTTAGGATGGTTAGTGTGCTGCTAGCTTCCTGAAATAGCTGAAATGATATTTTAACCATGGTAGTGTGTTTTTGAATGGAAGTGTTCAAAGCATAAGTGTTTCCAGCACTAAATAAATACAAGTAAGGGTAGTGTTGTAATATTGTGGAGTCAACGCAAATGTACTTGTCAGGTTAAAGCAAACCCGTTTTACTTACCGGAAGATATACAAAACACAATACAATTCTTATTTCTATACTAAATTTTTATTTCTGTGAAAAGAAGTATGGCAACACAAACAAGTTATTACTCTAGATCCCTTTTGATCAGCCTGACGATTGATTTTTGGTTTTCTATTAAATAAATTTTTAATTTCCTTTTAAACTCTTTTTAAACGATTTTTTATATGGTCTGGTAATTTAATCCATTTATCAATTCCATAATAATTTATATGTTATGTTCTTTTTTTTGGCTTTCGGAGTGTGCCTGAACTTGTATTTCTTACATTTGGATTTTTGTACATATCTATAGTTTCGTCATATTTACCTGTTGTAATTTTTAAATATATCATTATTCATATTTTGTATATGCATTTCTTCCATATTCATTATATTTTCTATTTTTATTTATTTTATACCTTCGTTATATTTGTATTCTATTCTTTGTAATAATATATCAATTATTGATGGTAATTTTTTAAAAATTACTTTACTTACCCTACCCTAAACACTATTTCCATAAATTATATGACTATATATTAATGAAAAGTACATGGGTTTTTTACTTTGAATCGAAGTCTTCTGAAAGGCATATCGGTGCACGTAGTCAAAGGTGTGGGGGGGAGTTAACTAGTTGTAAATCAAGTGACGCAAGTTTACTATAGCCTCCCTGTTGGTAATATCCACATCTGCACGATGAGTCTTCGAATACACAATTTTTTTTACCAGGTGCTTATAGGTAGGCTATATTATAGGCCAGTCAGGTGCTTATAGGTAGGTTATATTATAGGCCTGTAAGAAGTATACATATAATGGCTGGTGGCACTTTGTTGCGCCCGGAGTAATAACCATGGTCTCGACGTTATTTCTCATTTTTTGTCTACTAACTTTTGTGTCTGTTTGGCCAGACCACGAGTCTAGGAGTCACGAGTCTGGAGCAGTACCAGGAGTCTTGCAATTTTCAATGGACCTTGATTTTTTCAAAGTGCTCTCGAGTTAATTGTTTTGTGCTATTGCCAGATTTGGAGCACCTGGTGAGCTAAAATATACCTGTAGCTCCTGATACACAAAAATAATGTTAAATAAATATTTGTTTATGGTGGAACGTTGTGCTGGCTGGATTCTTTCTGCACATAAAACAAATCAGCCTGTATCTCTTAACAGGTTGGATTGGGAAGGATATTTCCATTTGCTTTTTTTTTTTGTTCCAAATGACAAGAGCTTTCCATCGACACCACTCTCGACCAAACCGAGAACCTATATTGACTTCAAGGACTCATAAATTGGTTGGTTGTATTTTATGGGGCAAGGACAGCGAGGGTGGTTTTGCGCCAAATAAGGTACTCATACATTGTACAAACTTTGTAGCAGTCACTGCTCTCTACAAAGCGTCTTTATTTCTCGTATGGGAGGAAATGTAAACTGTATTTATTGTCATGTATCGCTTCAATAGCTAACATAAATAGCGAATTTAGTGGAAGCTACCAACGAGTTTGCTGCATGATCGTCCTTATGCGCTCAATTAATTGGTCAATTTGGATAACATCAAGCGATATTTATAACACGCATATAGTGAAAAACTTTTATAGTAGCTTTGCAAATTTGTATTTTGCGTGAATACTCGTAGCTATGACGAGTCTGTGCTTACTAGCCCACGTTTGATCGCAAACCCAATATACAACTAACAGAACAATATTAAATGTAATTATTACGGAAAAAATAAAAGCCAAACTTACATAAACTTTATTGGTGCAGTTAATTTATAAAAAAATTATAAATATTGCTGATAGCCATTTCGATAGCACGCACGTGTCGCGTTTTATAAATTCACTGAATTAGTAAAGTTCGTGAAATTTTTGCTTCCATTTGATGAGTACAGTGTGTCGCCATTGTACCGATTACAGAACGAGTCTGGTGAAAAATTCACCAGCCTTTTGCTTTGAAAAGTAATCCATGTGCTATGGTGAAGAAAGCCATAGCCTATATAAAATTTGTAATTCACTTGCGTATCATGGACTCGTGCTTATCTATCAGAAGTGAAGCTTACGTAATAGTGCCTAAGTTGCAAAAGGAAAAGTCCTTGTATCAATACCAAAATAAGAAAAAAAATTATTCGATAAAGTAATGACAAAAATTAAAGCATGATCGAAATACATTTTGCGGCTCAGATCTCCCAAAATTTAATTCATCGCCAAAGCTATTCTAAATTGTGGAAATTACTTATTGACTATTTACAGCCTGAGAGAACATGTTATTTTTCTCTTTTTAGATTTTTTTTTTTTCTTGCGTTGAAATTTCGTAATCTTCCTTTGTTTCGTTCCTTGATGTTGCTGTTTTGAAATGGTGGTGATTTCGCCGATGACTTAAATTTGGTGATATCCAGACCACATGCGGCATTTACACAAATTTGCAATTAGCGAAACGAGCATATACGTAAATTTCTTCATTTTATTGAAAACGTAATTTGCATTTTGTGGTCAGACCTTGGAAGCAGTTTAAACGATTACCGCATTTATCACATATATGAGCCAAGCGAAGCGCGAATACATGTTACAGAATGATTGATGACCGATAGTTGAAGAGACGGGAATTTAGACATCTATTGATCTGTGAACTAGCAAATTAAGTGTATAACTTCAAAACCATCCATCCGAAGAGGAGAAAAACGTGAATGTAAATCTATTTTCAAATTGGCTACGTTTTTAAATTTCTGGAAGTTTTCGTGTTTCATGAATCAATACTGCCCCTGATATAATCTAGGATGTAACCGAGAACTTACATAATATCGGGATAAAAGTGGTTAGAAGAACATCGTATAGCAAGCTCTTGTCTTTTGTTCGCTGGGGTAAGTTTTATGGCGCATGGACAGCGAGGGTAATTTTGCGCCGGGACATAGTTTTCCTAGAAATTTGAACCTTTTAAGGCCCAGGGAACCTACCCCGGACCAAAATGAGCAGTTCGCCGGTAAGTTTTTTTCCCCAGTCAGGAGTTGAATCCAGGATAAACCCGCGATAGACGGACGCATTACCCCTGTGTCATCGTAAGGCTCGTCTTTTGTTGGAATTTGCTAAATGCATATACAGTGGAACCAGGTAAAGTGACCACTTCGGTAAATTGACCCCACTTGAATAAAGTAACCACTTTGGTAAATTGACCCCACTTGAATAAAGTAACCACTTTGGTAAATTGACCCCACTTGAATAAAGTAACCACTTTGGTAAACTGACCCCACTTGAATAAAGTAACCACTTTGGTAAACTGACCCCACTTGAATAAAGTAACCAGCGCAGGTAGGGAATTGACCCCACTCAGATAAAGTAACCACTTTGGTAAAAGATTATTACTGGAATGAAAGGTAACCACTTTGGTAAATTGACCCCACTTGAATAAAATAACCACTTTGGTAAATTGACCCCACTTGAATAAAATAACCACTTTGGTAAATTGATTTCACTTGAATAAAGCAACCACTTTGGTAAATTGACCCCACTTGAATAAAGTAACCACTTTTAGTGAGAAAAGGTAGGGATTTAGTCATGCCTATACCGAAGTCTCATGTATAGTGAACACCTGCCTATGGCGACCATTACAGTCCAGTCCCAAAAGGTAGTCATTTTAGACAGGTTCTTCGATATATATATATAAAATTTATAGACACATACAACGAATACTTCGAGACTTGAATATCTGCTCCGCCATTCGGGAGAGTTTGGGGTTAACAAGTATTGTTACTGGGAAATGGCAAAAATGTACGTTTAATAGAAGTGTCCGTTAAATAAATTTTACTGTATTATTATCAGTGCTTGCAAAAGCTACTTTTCACTGTTAGTTTTGAATATCACTTAAGGTTACACGGAAAGCCCTATTTCGCCAATGTTAAATTGGCCAAATTTAGGTACCTATTTCTCAGTTACTATGCCATCTACCGCTACAAAATTCGCTACGCATATAAAATGCACATTCTTACACATACTGTACCTCATTCATAATGATTAAGATATAAAAAAATATATTTTAAATTTTTTTAAACAAAACTCACTGACTTTCGCGGGATTTTGACTACTACAAAAAAAAAAAATTAAAATTTATTTTGCCACCGTACTAACGAATTTCTGCTACGGCATATGTAGAAAGACATAATGCATAATATGTACAAATCTCAAGAATATACTCACTTCCAGTTTTCTGGGAAAGGTACCCGAATCTGGAAAAACGCTGTTTCGAGAAACACGTAAACACGTTAAATGTTCTTGCATACATTTCTTTAGGCGTCTATTAGTGCAAAAAATATTTAACGAACTTCTAATTCTCCAAGATAAATAAATTTGATGTCACTGTAAAGAAAAAAGTTCAAATTTAAAAAAAAAATAGAAATATTTTTTTTGTCAAATTTTGCTTCCGGATAGCCTTAAAAAGGAAATTGTTTTGTAAATCAAGCCCAGTTCTATTATTTTATATGAAATCTACGCTCGATTTCTTATTTTTCAGTGCAAGACCAGCGAAGGTCATGCTGCTCCGGTCCACACTAGAAACACTGAAGACTAAGATTTTGCTAGGTTCCGAAACAAATTCGTTTAAAACTAGCCTATGTACTACGTTAATATGAACTATGTAGTATGTTAATAAATGACAGTAGTTAAGCATTGACAATATCCTTTTGTATTACGACTTCCTAAGGCTTCATTTAAAGCTAAAAATATTCGCTGGATTATTTTTAGAGCATGAAAATAATTTAAGTTTCGAAGGAAGAAGACAAGCGGTATTATTTTCCAGTAGAAAAAAATTTATTTTAAAAAAAGGAAGCATTTCAGAAGAAGGTTAACTTAGATGAATACAAAAAAGGTTTCGTATAACGTGTGACAAATTTTGAGGAATAAAATGGTGATTAACGCGACTTTTAGAAGAAAAACACTAAAGGTAGCTGAGAATTTTTTTTTCAAAATTTTCCATGATGGACGGATATATTTTAATTTATATGTCACGCTGTTTTTCTGGCGTATTCGAGATATTTAAAATAGTCTTTAAATTTAAAATAAATGGATACTTACATTAAAAAAAACTATCACATATTCCTGATTATAATGTAATAGAGGCACACCAAAAAAAAAATTATCTCTTTCTGTTCGTGTCTGCCCTTTGTTTTCGCAGCTCAACACCTTCGCCATTAGTTTAAGTCCGGGATGAAGGGTCTTTCAGTCCTCAGTTAATACTGACATATATATATCATGTATATATATGTCATGTTCATCGCACCTGGAGTCGACACCAGGATTATTTTGTATAACTTTTAACGCCGATTCCGAATATATATTTAGTTTTTACGGAACTCCTTTTTCGAGCAATTATGACCACTTAAAGATCACGAGTTGGCGCGTTTTTGGATAGAAATTTATATGACGACATGTTTAATATTTGGCCGAAAGTTGTTTTGTAGCCAAGGTAGAGTAAACTAGGTGCTCACTCAACGAGTATAATGCATTTCAGACATTTCGCTCATCTCGTATGCTTACAAGATTGACGCAGTTTTACAAGTTCGCCATTGTCCAAGAACTGTTTTTTTTTTTTTTTAAATTGGATCGCGAGAACTGTGGCATTTTACATTATGACAGCTATTCCTGTTTAAAATGTAGGCATTATCACAATTTTTCGCGTTTTCCCCCCATTTTTACATACGGTTTCACTATTATTAAAATGTTATGATATTTTATTTAACAAAATTCAGATTAAAATTTCTCACCAACTTATGTTTAAGAGGTCATAATTACTCGAACAATTAGTTTTGCAAAGAACTAAAAACACACTTTGAATTGGCGTTAAAAACCCTATACAAAATATTCATAGTGTCGGCTTCATATGTGCTACGAACATGATAAAAGGTTGCTTTGTGAGTGAAGGATTGCCTACATGTGAAATTAATATGAACTTGTTTTATAAATATAAGCAGGTTTATTGGAGATATGTGAGATGACACGTGATAAGAAATCTGTTGTGTTTTAATTAACGGCCGAATGATAAGCCAGAAAATGACCATCAGATACTTATTGAAGAAAGAATTTATAAAGAGGCCATTCCTGTCTTTTCTTCCTAATTATCTTTCCTTTCAGAAATGCTATGCACACAGCATTCTTTGTTTCCCACTGGCTGTGGTTCAGTCCTTTGTCTCCATTTTTCAATCCCTTTTTTCAGTCATTCAACATTCTAAGCCCTCTGCTTAATTTTTCTCGTGCACCAAAATTCCTCGTAATGGTATTTAGGAAAGAAGCATTTTAACTGAGAATACAGAGCTGTCCCTTATCTGATAGAGGACTGTAAGACGGTGTGAATCTTGAATGCATACATGTTCCAAAACTCATTCCGAGAAGATGAGTGCATGGCATTTAGTCAATCCTAACTGATAATATTAACACTTTACCTACCAGAAGCCTACTAATAGGCTATTTTTCACCAACGCTTAACGACCGGTAGCCGATTAATCGGTTTTTCGATTGTCAGCGTTGCTGCCGAATTAATTATATTACCCATAAAAAATACTTAAACATGTCCCATATAATCTGCACTCAAATCGTTCGGTCTTTTCTATGTATTCATTTCGGTTGCAAGCGGCAAGTAAAGTGTTAAAGAGTTGTCAATGATGAAAAAAATGAAAAAAGGAATGGCAGAAAATAGAGAAATTTAATATAAAGGATTAATTACTATATAAAGTTCCATAATAAAAAAAAAATTGGTCTCGTGTCTTGGAAGTCGTTCAACACGAATATAAAGTGAATATACGGAACTCACAATGAGAAGTTATAACGAAGAAAGGTTTTCAAACAGTACAGATGGAGAAAACACTACTCCCCAAGGAAAGTACAACATAGCAACTCCTCCGATTTGCTTGAAATTTTCAAAATAGGTTCAGACCAATGTTTGAAGCCTAACCCTCACGACTTTTTATGCGCAAATTCGCGAATGCGAAGTTATTAAAAGTGGTGTGTCGTTCACGAATGAATTGGTCATTTTGAATCGGTCATTTTGGACGAATCGTTTTTGGAAAGAATCTGTTATTTTGGTTCACCTTTCAAGTGAACGGGAGGCATGTCGGTCTTTTAAAATGAGCGTTCATCCACCTCTTATACGATATGCTCGTAGTTCTGTAAGTTACTTTTTTCGCGACTGACTGAATACACCGTTCGCTTAGCTTGTCATTCGCGAACAAAAAATAGCACAGACATGTTTACAGACGATCTGATTGAACGAATATTTGTCAGTCAGTAAGTAGGTTCACGCTGAATATTTGGTTTAGATATTAATCGATTTGAATCTTCAGATTTTTCGCTGATAAGGAAAGCACCTGATAGCGATCTCACCGATTTGTTTAAATGCACAAAATTGATGCAGACCAATTTTTGAAGAATAAACTTCGCAATTTTTTATTTTCCAATGCGAAGTAATTAATAATTTAAATTGCTACGAAATTGATATTTTTCTAAAATTAACGGTTAATGTAATATCTAGCTGATTACATATTCGAAGTCACACACATGCGCAGTTAGCTGTACTGTTTTCTGAACCTCTTAAGGCCTAGGGAACCAACATCTAGACTACAGCCGGTTAGTATGTTTTTATTTTACGTTTTGGAAGCCGAACCCGGGAAAACGGCACGACAGATGAACACGTTACCACTGCCCCACCGTAGAGCCTCCCGAAACGGGGGAAGTAGATAGTATAATATTGACTACCTTTGCTTTACGAACCGCATACAGTGTTGTCATAAAATAATTTCCCACATGCAGGAGACTTTGGGAACTAAAATTTTCAAGGTTTGGAAATGAAACTTGAAATGTAGGCATTTCAATCTGTGCGCTAGAGAGAGATGTACAGAAAGAAAATTAGCTACAACGGTTGCAGTTACCAAATTTCGAATCACAACATGAGCAGCATTGTGGAAAATCCCAAATGGCATTGAAAGTCTTCCTTTAACTGCCAAACTGGTTAATTAAGAACAGCACCGAAGAAGGAGTTCGAACGACAAAATAGAGCGGCAACAAGAAACCGCACCAATTGACGTTAGTTTAGCAGTGCTCGATGTAGCCACCTTCACAAAGGATGACCCATTGCATGCGGGATCTTGCGGACATCACTGCCACATGTAACACTGAATATGGATTATGCAGAACCTCTCATTTTATTACGTTTTTCAAATCAGACAGACTGTTAAAATTGTCCCTGTGTACATTTGTTTTCAACTACCTTCATAGCCAGAAATCCATTGGTGTGAGCTTATGAGATCTGTGTATAAATCCTTGTATAAATGGACGAAGGTGAAGAAATGGTCGGTTGCATTTTTATGGAGCAAGGATAAGCTACATTCTGCGACAGAAAGTATAGCAATCTAAAAATTAATATAGAAGACCACTAAACGTGCACATGCTGTATAAAAAGATGTAAGACACTGGGAACGAAGAAGTAAAAACTAAGAAGTGGAGAAAAAGTGCTCCGAAGGTATCCCGAAAACGGTTTGGGAGAAAGGATGATTAACCGCAGAAATAAATGAACAAAAGTAAAACCATCCTCATTTGCGTCGAAAAATTAGTTTGCAAATGAGGACAAGAGCAGTAGAAGAAGAAAAAAGACATTAAATGAAAAAACGTTTAAGGAAATGAATAGTAATTAGGCAAGATATTTTTTAAATGTCAATTCAGCCAAATTAAACCGCAAAGAATATTTTTCCCACAAGATTGTCGCATAAGATACCTTAGTCGTATTAAAAAGTTAATATATTCAGGAAACGGAACGTTTCTGGATTCATATGGAAAATTTGTCGAATTTCCTCTTTTTTTTTTATAGATTTTTGAAAATTTTCTTTAAACATCTTTAAGGGGTTTTTTTTCCTTTTTTTCTCCGATTTTAACATTTCATTAAATTTAACTATTAAAAAATCAAGACTATTTAGAATACCAAAAAAGTCTACATTGTTTAACGTATTGAACACTAACCAGAACAAAATGAGTCCATAATTAAATTCACCGTGAAAAGTAAGAAATCCTTCGTAGAATTTAAAAAAGGCATTTTTGAAATTATTGGTGATCATTCATTCATATATATATATATAAAATAGAAAGTTTATTGTTTGTTTTTTGGTTTTACGGCTCAAAGACTACAGTGGTCATGCTGCGCCGGGACCTACTGTTTTCCGAGGAATCCGAACCTCTTAAGGCCTAGGGAACCAAACCCCGGACTACAGTGAGCAGTGCGATCTTTATGAGATCTCTGAGTAAGCGTTCTTTTTGCACTGCTGGGAGTCGAACCCGGATTAGCCGCGCAATAGGAGAACGCGTTACCACACTGCGCCACCGCAGGGCAGAAAGTTTATTATTGTTGCCCATTTGATTTTTAAATTGATTTTTTATTCGATGAGGAAACAGCTCAAAAATAATTATACATAATTATAACTGGTTTTGCAACCATAAGTGTCTTAAATCCCCATAAAATAACCGATTAAATTTTCTTTAAAGACACGAAGTCCAGAATATATCTCAAACTGCGCAAATCAAGACTGCATTATGAACTTACCATAAATAAAAGTTTCTATTATAGTGAAGTTTAAAAAGAGATTGCAAAGAAGGTAAAAGAAACAACAACAAAAAAAACATAGCTTTCGAGGTAAATATTTTTGCAGCTTCCTTTCCAAGAACAAAAAAAAAATCTTTGCGCGGAGAAAATACAAAAAAAAAGAGTTTCCGCGCAGACGTGAGCCAAATTTTAAATCTTGTCCTGACTACTTTCTTCCGATGTTGTTATTTTCCAATCCACGGACCAAAAACAGCAGTTTGAAAAGGCTTCTATTATAAACAGGCTGATTGAATCTTACATGAAATGTGTAGATGGCTTACAGAAATCACAAAAATGACCTCCTTTATAACGATTTCTTTGAAGGGAAACTGAGAAACCTTATTTTCAAATAAAATTGTATGGATTTCAAGCAACGCAAATGGGCTTTACATCAATGTTCACACGTTATGATTATTTACGTACACTTGTTGCTTTTGGAGTTTTATAAAGGATAGTCTAAAACATCATTTCTGGGATGAGATAGGCGATTTTAGTTGACCTCTGAATAATGTTTTTCGACTTGGACATAAATTACAAGAACCATCAAGCTTCCATTGTAAACTTCAATATTCAGGTCTAGAAGGTGTGCATGAGCGTCATAATTATTCGTCCTCACAACTTTTAAGTTATTAGGATAAAAATCCAATTTTTGGGGTATTTGATTATCCTGTAATACATGCAGGAGTCATCAATATATTTGAATTTCAGTAATTCACAACTGTTGGTTTTAATGTATTGTTTTTTATAGAAATCCAATTACATGATAGCAATAATCGAAGAGCATTTTCCCCCTTGTGCAATGCCATTAACTTGTATGAAAACCTTATCACCAATTTTAATAAAATTTGCATTAAGAACTAGTTCCAGTAGTCTATCAAATTCAAGTCTTTCGAACTTATTTCTTACACCACATCCATGAAAGATTTTTCATGACAATACTTACGTCTTTTATATCTAAAGTGTTGAAAAGATTTTCAAAATCATGTGAAAAAATGCTTTTTTACATTCTTACATTCTCTGAACTTTATGATTACATCAACACCGTTATTAACAATAACAGTGTCTACCTGTGTATTCACTAAGCATTTTGTTAAGGATTTTGGAACACAAATTAGGACGTTTTAACAATGTATTGGTACTACATGTTATGGTTCTAAATTTAACAGGAGTTTTACGCATTTTTGGTATAAGAAAAAGATTAAGTATAAATTTTATATATTCAATTATTTTTATAAAAATACTCTAATACATTTTAATACACACACATATATACATATATATATATATGTACAGTGCGTTTGGTATTTTAGTGGACACTTGATAACAGTGCACTATCGTGAGAAATAATGCCAAATTTGAAAATGAAAATAAAGATACTACAATAAAACAGTATTCTGCAAAGTGGAAGATTAATAATCTTTATTAAATCATTCATAAATGTAACAAAATCAAGATGAGGCTTTCAATCTTGTTTGAAAATTTAATGGACACTTACTGAAATTGGAGTGTTTTATGTACATTAATACGCGAGATATCCTCCGTTTTTGCGTATAACTTTAAAGACACGTGAATCCATTGATTCTATCAATGTTTGTAAATACTTAGGATCGATTTGATACCAAGTTTCCACAATAGCGTCCTTTAAGGCATTAACCGACGTGAATTGCTTCCCATTTGCATATATTTGACGAACAATATAATCCCATACGTTTTCGATAGGATTTAAATCAGGACTACGTGTCGACCAAATCATACTTTTAAACTTTTTTGAATTTATCCATCTTTTGGTGGAGATAGATGCATGGCACGGTGCGTTGTCCTGTTGCAAAATCCAGTTTTCCCCACATATTTATGAGGCATATGGGAGGGCATATTCATTCAAAAGTTCTTGATAGCAGGTGGAATTCATACGACTGCCGATGAAAGCTCCAGGCGTAGTACCGTTGTAGCCAAAGACACTACAAATGGTCACCGACTCTCCTCCTTGAACTCTACAAGAAAAGTATTGCGGCGCTTTCCGTAAATCGTGCCAATAATGTTGAAAAGCATCCGGACCATCTAAGTTGAATTTCTTTTCCTCCGTGAAAAGTACCTGCAACCATTTATCGTTCCACTTCATGAGTCGTCGAGCCTAGTTTAAGTGTTCCTGTTTGTGAACTTGGGTGAGAAGTGGTTTGCCTTTTTTTTTCCGAAAAGATAAATTTTTGGAATTAGAGAGCACATTCCATACTATCCAACGTTTAACTAGGAGCTAACTAAGGTCGTTTCGGACTTTTGCAGCAGACTTTCCTGTGTTACTGGCCTCTCTATTAATGTTCCGCTTATCTCTTTTACTCAGTTTTGGCTTCGCTCTCCGCTTCTTGGGTGGATCCTTTTGGGGTTTCTTTTTGAAAAGGCCCCTATAGTACTCCTTGGACGCTGAATAAGCTGACAAATTTTGAAAATGGATTTTCCATTTCATTTAAAAGCCACAATTTCCTCTTTCTCGAAATCCGTAAGTATTTTCCTTTCTGACATGACTACAAACGCTGTTTTCGATTAAACATCTTCACACGGGTATTTATACGAACCTACGCATCGAAAGAATACAATATGCAAATTTTTTAGCGCCTGCACTGCCATCTGTTAGTCAGGAATGATAGTGTCCCTTAAATTAACAAACAACATTTGTTATATAAATTTGCATTTTCCCCATTTATGTGACGATATATTTATATAAAATTTATTTTTCTACAAGACATTATGGTGTCTCGGCATTCTTCACAATCCTATTCGCAGTTTTTGTATTTTTTTTAGCATTTACGTAAAAATATCAGGTGTCCACTAAAATACCAAACGCACTGTACATATATATACATACATATACATATGTGTGTGTGTGTGTGTGTGTGTGTGTGTGTAAAAGGAGGATATTTAAAAAATTTTGAGTTTTTAAACAACCCGTTAACGTTCAGATCTTGAAAGATATTTAAGGCGAGAAGGGGAGGGGTAATGATTGGTTGGAGGGACACGGTCTGCTAAACTGCTTAGGGGCCATAACTACTCTTATCGCGCATGAATATACGGGTGGTATTGTATCTGAGCCTTCTATGAAGGCTTATTGAATGATTTCTGAGATACGAGCCAAAATTACCCCAAGCCAGGGTGACTTAAACCCACTTTTTTGAAAATTTTTTTTCTAAATTTCCAAAATTGCAAAAATGCTAATAAAATTGTCCATTAGACATTTAAGAACATGGCAGAAAAAATATTTTTTAAAATAGGAATTTCACTCAGTTTCAGGACTTGAAAGAAAAAAAAAATCTCAAAAATGAGACAAAGTCGCCTCAGTTGACGGTACCAATTTGTAAGTAATATTAAACGCTTATTTATAAATAGAGAGTAATCACAATAAATTATCGCGTTTAAAAAAAGTTTTAACACGCTATTAATTGCTATTTTTTTGGCACAAGAAAGTATTTTGTTGCATTTTTATTGTTAATGTTTCTTACGTTGTAATCAAGTAGTGTGCAATACGTAAGTTGGTTTGATAAAATATATTTATTAAAAATAATACATTTATGATAATTTAAAAATATTAGGGTGCCAGGTGAAGCATAAAAGGGGCTCCTGAACTTCCATGTATTGAGAGCCACTGTTGTTTAAATAATTAAATATTTAACTGCGATTACGTTTATTTTATATTTAGTGTCTTTTACTAGCAGTGTGTCATTCATTCAAGTATTGCAGTTCTGTTAGGGCAGTTGTCAATTTGTGACTATACGTTAGTTTTATTATTTTTGTGTCGTTCGTAAACATGGGTCAGACTCACCCATGTCAGAAAAAATAAGCAAATGTCAAACTCCCCCTTCCCCAAAGATGCTTACGTAATACTTGAACGGCCCCTCAACTATAACAATGCCTCGCCGAAAGATTCGTGCTCATTACGAGCATATGTCAGAGTTTGAAAGAGGTCGTGCTATCGGATTGAAAGAGGCTGGTTGGACGAATCGCTGGACATGTGGGTCGAAGCGATGCGGCGATTGGACGGTGCTGGCAAGAGTGGGTCAACAACGGCAGATGTCAGCGTCGGGACGGCAGCGGTCGACCTAGGGCCACAACAGAACGGGAAGACAGAGCGATTGTCAGAGCAGCTGTCACAGCACCGGATTCGTCGTTATCAACTATCCAACGTGTGGCCCGCACACATGTGTCCAACATGACCCTCTGCAGACGACTGAGAGAGCGGAATTTACGCTCGCGCCGACCGTTACGCCGCTTACCTCTCACGTCCTCGTCCTTTACACCGTCAAGTCCGATTACAGTGGTGCCGGGCTCGATCAACTTGGAACTGCGCTGACTGGGGACGTATAGTCTTTAGTGACGAGTCCCGTTTCCAACTGTGTCCTGACAACAACAGCAGACGTGTCTGGAGACGTCCAGGGCAGCGTGGGGATCCTGCCCTTACTATCGCACGCCACACATGCCCACAACAGGGCGTTATGGTCTGGGGTGCCATCTCCTTTGATAGCCGGACCCCTTTGGTGGTCATTTCTGGCACACTTACAGCACAGCGGTACGTAGACGACATTCTACGACCGGTTGTGTTACCGTTCCTTTTGCGACACCCTGGACTTACGTTTCAACAAGACAATGCCCGGCCGCACACGGCACGTGTTGCTATGAATTGTCTTCAAGCTTGCCCAACACTTCCTTGGCAAGCTAGATCTCCTGATCTCTCTCCCATAGAGCACATTTGGGACGCTATGGGAAGGCGATTGCAACCATCCCGGAATGTTGACGATTTAGCCCGACAGTTGGAGACAATTTGGCAAGAAATTCCGCAGGACACCATCCGGGATCTTTATCAGTCTATGCCACGCCGGGTGACAGCTTGCATCCAGGCCAGAGGTGGACCAACGCCTTATTGACTTCCTCCCTTTGTAACGGTCAAACTCTGCAATAAATCATTCAATTGTTCTGAAATTTTAATCGTTTATTTTTCTATGTATGTTCTTCACATCCACCAATTTTTATCGAAATCGAACATCATCATCATCTTCGTTCGTCGATTTTTTTTTTAGTGTGTCATTTTTCTCACGGTAAATCGTTATTTATCATCGTAGTTCGATTGAAACTGATCTCTACAATCTCTCATCAGTCAGTTCCGACCAATCCAAACCATCGCTAGTTCATTAATTAAAATGGAAGTAGATAAATATTTTTAAACCACTTTCTTATCGCTTACAATTTTCTATGTATGTTCTACACATCCAGCAATTTTTATTGCAATCGGAGATCTCCTTTGTGCGTCGATTTTTTTGTTATAGAGTGTACAAACGTATTCTTTGAGTATAGGGATAAATACAAACGTATTCTTTGAGTATAGAGATAAAAATACAAACGTATCCTTTGAGTATAGGGATAAATACAAATGCATCCTTTGAGTATAGGGATAAATACAAACGTATTCTTTGAGTATAGGGATAAATACAAATCACATAGAAGGTAAACTTAATTCTATTTTGTACAGGAAAATTGGTTTTCACATGAGTTTGTAGTAGGTAAAAAATAGTTTAATCAAATGAATGAGCATGAGTATGATAAAGATGAAAAGTCACATGCTTCATTGAAAAAGTAAAAGTTCATAAACATCAAGTTCTTTGTTTCGTTTTTTATAATTTTGAAACCTCTTCCCTGTTCTTCTCTTGAGAAGCTAAAATTGTTGAAATACGCAAATTAGCTTTTGTCAACAAAACGTTTTTCCACTGAAGTATTTTGGGGGGGATGGGAATTTATAGGTGCAAAATATGATTAATAATCGCCAATTTCGTACCCCGCCAGTTGCTGGTGTATCAGGGCGAAATTCCTCTATTTTGATGGAAAAATAGTGAAAATTTACAAACAATGGTTATTCACATTTAAAAGTTTCACAATTTTGCCAGTAGACGGCGCATCAAGGACCAAATTGCGCATCGAAAAAAAATCATTCGTTAATTAACGTTAAAATCGTTTTTTAAGTCAAATCGTTGATTTATTTACTTTCATTTTTTTAAGTTCCAGAAACAGGCACCAGGTGGCGTTTTTTCACAGAATAGAATTATAAATTACGTAAATTAATTAAATTTATTTAATAGGTAAATTTACTTTTAAATTAATCTACAAGCCTCTGCATGTGTAGATAACGAAAGCATAAGGGGGAAATATCCCGAAATATATGCCGCAAAATCTCGGCGCAAATCGCGCGCTGTTTTCTGAAGTATTGATTATGAGGAAATTTTTCTGAAATTTTAATAAAATGTTGCGTGTAAAAGTTATTCAAAATATGGTAAAACTGCGAGTTCACATAAAAATTTAAATACTTTTGATGCTTCGCAAAACGGCCATTCCTTACTACAAATATCGCGATACACTTGCAGGTAAATTGTCTGCCCCCTTTTTTTCCCCCAGCTGTTTCACAATCACGGCTGCGTTTCATTTCGTTGTTTTAATCCAAAGTCAAAACAATTTTCACACACAAGGCTAGACGTAAAGAATAACAGAGAAACAAGAGATCAAGTCGGAAGCGTTGCGTCAAAACATTGAAGGCGCGGGCCAACTGCAAAGTGCATTTGTTTTTTGTTTTTTTAAAAAAAAAAAAGAATTTTTGAGGGGCCGGTAGAAAATTTCACGTGAGGATCTTGAATGAGGTTTTTCGTGGTTTTCTTAGTATCGACTGTAAAACCGCAAGGTGAAGATAAAATCTGTACAAACTGCGGAAAATCCGTACAAGTTGGCATCTCTGCTAATACTATTAATGGCTACAAATATTAATTGAAATCATACTTACTAGGACATGCTGGGGGCTCGCTTTTGAAGTAAACATGACTTAGACATGGCGTCTTCGCAAATGTGCCCGCTGGAGTATCTGGCCAGCACTGCCAACCGTCCCAAGTTCTTGGACAGAATGGTTCATCTAAAAAAACAATACAGAAAAAAAATTGAGAATTGGTTGATTGAACTCAAAAACAGCAAAGGCCATTCTGCGCAAAAAAAAAAAGGATTTGAAGATTCATTTTAAATCTGAAAACATTAATATTGTTATACAGGTACATAAGCGTAGAGTTATATGGGCTCGTGGGGCCCAAGCCCCTCCCCCCAAATAATCTGAAATAAATTGCGATTTTACATATACTGTAATGTATAAACGTACATAAAATGTACCTGCCCCCACCTCCCCCCAATAATTTTGAGAACTCTACGCTAATTCTTTTACATTCATACCGCCCTACTATATATATATATATATATATATATATATATATATATATATATACATACATATTGGTTAATAGATAGTACTCTATATTAACCAATAATTTTCGCACAGCTATCGTAAACACTAATAAGAAAAATACTTAAATGCTAAAGTACTTTCACAAACTAAAGAAATACTGAAGTTTTATTTTTCTGACAATTTTATAGATTCAAACGAAAATGTTTTTTTAACCCGTGTGAGAAATGGTATAAAAAAAAACGAATTACCACACACAGGATAGAAACAAACTGGCAACCATTGGGTTGACACTCCAATATTTTGATTACTAAGCACAGCCATGCATGGAACCTTTCTGTCGCTTAAGTGAAAATCCTTAAGTACAGAAAAAGCATTGTGTAAAATTTAAACATGGAAATTTTCTTCTTTCACTTTACTTTTTCATCTACAACTCGAACCTCTTTGAACTATAAGAACCTGTAGAGAAGAACTGTTGCTTTTATAGGACAAGGGGAGCGAAGATCATTCTGGGCCGTGACCTGGCTTTCCTAGGAACCCGAATCTTTACTACCAATGGAACTAATCCCAGGACTACTGTGGGTAGGAAAAAGTCGCGCATTCGGCGATACTATTGGAAATCGAACCCGGGTTAGCGGCTCCATAGGCTAATGAATTAACCCTACGTCACCATAGGGCGCCGGACAGATATTTCTCCGCTATATTCGAACCCTCCGAGGCCTACGGAACTAATGGTCAGACTACAATAAGCAGTTAGAATTTTCTTTATTTGTTTATTTTAATTATATATTTATTTACTTTAAATATCGTTGGAAATCGTACCAAGATCAACGGTACTTTTGGTGAAAGTCATAATGCGCCACCACAGTGCTGACTTACAATATATTTTCGCCATTGAAATAACACATAATTTCTGAATGTTCGCTGTTACGTTGTCATAATGTTTTAATACTATAAAATTATGTTATGACTAATATGATGGATTTGGTGTCTGGCAAATTAATTTTCTATCTCACAACTGATCATCCGCAAACCTGAGTAGATGGATCATCTATGGACGTAAGTAGATAATCATCTATAGTGAAAATTCCAGGTTTTTCGCATTAGCAGTTAAATAGGAGAACGAATTTCTGCTCCTATAATCCGAAAATAAAATCTCCATCCTCTGAGAAATTACATTTAAAGAATCAACATTTAAAATTGCGATTTGCAGAAGCTAATTAATTCAGTTGACAGAGAAAGCGACATGATGATCAATCAAAAATCACCAATTTTCCAAAAACAACAAATTCAATTTCCGAAAATTACGTTATCAGCTGCTGCTGCTTTTTTTTTTTTTTTTTTCCACATCCACTGATGTTTTTTTCATTTTTTTTTTGCATCCGGTGATAGGAACATTTTGAAATTTCTCTGAGAAATACATTCGTTGCTCAAATTAGATCACACTACATTATAAATCACTAAGCTAATCAATTATCACAATTCTCTGAAATTTGCCTTGAATATCAATCTTTCTCAGTTTTGATAACAATTTTTTTTATCAATTTTCTTTTCACTGGCTGAAGCGTATCAGATGCTTGACAAATTAATCATCGAAGAAATGAAAATACATAAAAAAAATGGTTAGTGCTTGGCAAAAAAAAAATCTCCGCTGTTGTTACCTAATTTTTATATTAAAAGCAACGGATATCCTCAGTTTCTTGTAAATGGCGAGAATGCGGTCCAGCTTGTTTATATTAACGCCTGAAAATTAATTATGGTAATTATATACTAATGAATACACACAAAAATTAATATACAGGTCTTGTGAATTACTTGAAAATGAGAGACTATAACAAACAGTTATTTCGACACTGGCGTAAGGTTTAAAAACACGACGTTTCGGGAGCCAACTGCTCCCTTTGTCAAGTGAAGGCAGAATGTTATGGAATCTTCTGTATTGCTTCGTTATGAAAGAATACGATATTTTAGAAAAGCAATTTCGAACTTAACTTCTGTTATATAAATGTTTTCAATGAACGCCGTTACTCCCCGTAACGACACCTCTGTATAAGAGACGATCCCTCTGGCCCCGAGTCTGCATACTGTATGTATACATATATAGTATGCAGACTATGTATGTATCAACATGTGTACATCCTAAAACAGGAACACTTATTTAAGAGACAAAATGTTCGATGCCGAGGGTATCCTGTACTGGGAGGTAAAATTAAGATTGAATTGATTTCTAATTTTGCGTGGAGAGACTGTTCAACGGATTTTATAAGATGGCAATAGGACATTTATTTCCGGCCCTAATCCATTTTTCAACACCAAAACTCACATGGGCTTAAACCGAAGGTAATATATTCAAAGCTCTGAATTTTATTACGTAGCTTTTCAGGATGGAATATATTTTTGAAGGTTTTTTGGATTGAAACATACCGTTGGGTAATATTAGTTGCCTATCTTAATACCCCTACGTCGAACGACTGGCAAATAATAATTGTTTGTGAAATTCGAGCAGAATACGTTTTCACTGTACTGGGATTCAGTCAATTTAAAGTTTTTTTTTATGGCCTTTTGGCCGAAAGGGTGGTCAAGGTATCAAAGAAGTTGCCCCCCACCTCCAACCACGGGAAATTTCTAACGAAAATTAAAAAAAATATATACTCACAAACATATATGTAACTTTAGCGTTTCTAGTGAGATTATAAGCTTACGAGCCATCTGATGTCGAATTGTTGTCAGTAACTTAGAAAAAAAAGTGGTGGAAACTAGAAGGCTTTTTAACTCTTATGCCTGTACGTTTCCAAAGTCATTCATGTGTATCTATTTTTTATAGGCATATACCCAAATTAAATAAAACAGTAGGGGGAGAAAGCAGACTTTGAAATAGTAGCTTTCATAGATCAGGGGACTTTCAGATAGTATGATTGGTTGGTTGTATTATATGGCGCAAGGACAGCGAGGGTTATTCTGCGCCAAACAAGGTGGGACCGCACATTCGATTTTATATTAAGAATAAATTAAAACTAGGATAGTTGAAATATATTCAAAGTGATGTATTAATAAATTTAGATGATATGGAAGAAGCCAATATTAGATAAAAAGTTAAAAATTTGTTCATGATTAAACGAATCACATAAAATGTCATGTAGGGTAAAATTACTTTGGTTAAAAATATGTGAACGATGCCGGATAAAATCAGATAGCATGATAAATAATCCAATTATAGATATGCAAATATGGGAAATTTCAGACCCGAGATTAACATTTAAATAATGCTCGAACAAATAATACCAGGCCCCTTCAATGCCGGGACCTATTTAGCCCAAATGTAAATACTACACCACTGGGACTATCATTTTCCGAAGTAAGAAAACAGGAAAGTGCTAAGCATCTATTGAAAACAAACTTGGAGAGCCAGAAGCTCTACCATTACACTGCTGCAGAGTCTCATGCTATTATATCGTATGTTATAAAATCGCAATTAGCAATTGACAACGTACGTTTAACGATGTTGATAGATGAAATTCTCACCATGAGTTCCAAGTACATTCGTAATGCACAAAAGCATTTCTCATAAACCCAACGGAAGTTAAAAAGCATCGGTTATGACACTTCAATTACGACAAGAATATATTCTGTCATAAATGATAATGACTTGTTATCAGTCGGTTATGACAAAGTATATCCTTGTTAAATGAACCTTCATTGTATGGAAATTTCTTCCCTGATACTTTATACTGTATGTGCTCAGCTATGAGTTGACTTGAAACTTACATTTTAGTACTATATCTGTTTTAACAGTGATAATTAACTGGAAAACTCAAGATATGGATGCAATGTAATTGACATTGTAAGGAAGTTTCAAACTTGTTTTAGAAGTTTTTAAGCGTAACGTGTCGTTTGCGCATTTTTTTTTTTATTTTTTCTTGGTTCGCGCACAAATGTCAATTTCATTAGTAATATATTTCCAAAAAGAAGAAAAACTTCCTTGAATCTTTCTTCATTCAATTTTGGAAACCGACACGTAAAGGGGAAATAGCTGAAACGAATGAGTCGTTGGAAGAAGAAAAAAGTTTGGAGTCGGAGCTTAGAGGTTGACAAAAAAATTTTGAGAATAAATCAGGAATTCTAATTTCCTTTCAGGGTTTTTTGTTGTCATTCAATTGGCTTGGTCGTCTGGAATTCCCTTTCTTACAGAACATTAATAATTTGGTAGGGAAGAATAAATGTACTTCTAGAACATTTTGAAAAAAAAGTAAAAATTGGACTAGACTTTACTTCCATCAGCAGGATTTATGGATTCGGTTTAGCGTTTATTTTTTGTGTAGTCCTGCTATGACAGGAACATATTTATATATACAGGGTCAACCGAAAGGAAGTATAAATTTTAAAAATTCACAAAAATGATCACATTGAAGTACGGATCGAAGAGGACATATGATTTTTTAAGTGTCTATTGGTAAGTTTGTCTTCACCGAAGGTGTTGATAAGAAATATCTTTACTGGAATTGCAATGCGAACTGGTGCTTCAGCCTGAGAAACGCTAGCGGACATCATATTTCGTTCTCGCAAAGACTGGACTAAGAATTACGCAAGATGAAGCACTAGCTCACATCATGATTCCAGTGAAGACATTTCTGATCGATATCTTCGGTGGGGTAAGTAAAATAATGACATAATGAGCGAAATTAATAAACAAAATATCACAAATTATCGCAATTAAAATTTAATAACATTTACAGCTGTTTCAACAGCAGTCTCAGTTCAATTACAATCTGTAGTTTTTAATCTATTTATTCAGAATGACAACTAATCTATCAGCTAACGCTCTTAGCTAGACGTGGGACAGATAGCTAGATGTAGAACATAAATCCGAAACCCTTTCTTATCCCATAGATTCCCAAAAATTTAAATTTTAGAATAATATTAATTTAAAAATTTACAATAAAAATTTTCCAAAAATAAATTCAATAATATCCCAGCAACTAAAAAAAACCTTCTATCCTAAACCAGAAATCTTATGCAGAGAATGCAAAAACCATATAGAATACTCGAAATGAGAAAATCCCCCATTAGTCCAATCGTCCTTCATTATCATTTATTCTCTAATTGGAAGGGCATGTTGGTGAAGATAGTGTTGTACAGTCAACGCAAATGTATTTGGTCAGGTTAAAGCAAACCTGTTTAACTGACCGGAACATATACAGTTTATATTTCCACGGAAAATTATATTTCTGTGCAGGGCGTAAGCATAGCGAAACAAAACAAAAGTTATTACTTTAGATCCCTTTTGGTCTGCCTGTCCATTTTATTTTTAATTTTCTGTTAAATAAATACTTAATTTCCTTTTAAACTTTCTCTAAGTTTTTTATATGGTCTGGTACTTTATTCCAAATTTTTCAATTCTGTAATATTTTATATTATTTTTTCCCATGTTCTTATTTTTCCTGTTTTTAAAGTGTTATCTGATCTTGTATTTCTTGTATTTGTATTTTTGTATAGGGTAAAATGTAGCTATACGGATAGTTTCAACTTTCATGAAAATTAAAAAAAGTATGTGAGCAGTAATTTTCTTTTAAATATACAGTACAATATCAACATCGGTAAGCTTTCTTTCCGTAGAATCTAGATAATGAGGAGTGCAAACTAATACATATTTTGCTAGTGTTCAATGTACTCTCCAAATTGTAAAATTTCCATATGGAACGGGGCTATTTGAACACTGAGTGGGGCTATTTGAATAGATATAATAAAACGTGTGTAAACGCGTGAAACCTGAGTTGAAGTTGTGGTATATTGTAGTTGTAGTGTATTCATAATTTTTCAAAAATTTCCGTGAATTTTCATTTTTAAAGCGTTACAGAGAATCAAATATTGCATATTATTTACCTGATGAGGTAGAAGGTTGAAGTACCATATCGTCACAGCAAGCCCAAGCAGATCTACAGCAATCAATCCATTTGGACATAAAGTTGTCTGAAGCAAAAGACCGCGAAAGTGGGAAACTGGTATTTTCCGGATTCGGATCGTAGGTAACATTGGTTTCCGGATCTTTCAGTAAGCTATATCGGACATATCTGGAAAGAGATCCGGTAGATTATTATTATTATTGGAGTAAGGGATGTTAAATCACCCTACTTAAAAAGAACAAGCGTTGCTTTTATTGTTTTTCCAATTTTCCAGGGATTGAATTGTTTAACGAAAAATTACGCATTTAGAGGAAATTATGGATTTCTGTTTTATGGCGCAAGGACGACTGAAGACATATTGTGCCAGTATCTACTGTTTTTTTCGAGGAATACGAGCCACTGTTATTGAGGCAATCAAACATCGGAACGTAGATTCACTATTAGTAGATGTTCACTAAGTAAGATATTCATCTTCAATAAGATGTTCACTAAAGGAAAAAAGCAGGCGTTCTATGGTAGTTTAAGTCTAGAGGTTATTTTCGGACAAATTGTTTAAATGTGCGCACGCACATTGTATACATACAGCATTACCTCCCGTAAGGGCCACCTTTATTAAAGGGACAATTCCTTTAGTCCAATCTCTTTGAATAGCGAGACACTTCTGAAGAATGTGCAGCTCTAAGGGACAAAATGTCCGATTCCGTGACTGTCTCCCATTGGAAGACAACACTGTATATTTAAAAGGTTATCTAATACCAAATATACAAAGAAATCATTTTTATTTAACGAATTGGTATCCAGTTAGTCCGCCATTCACCTTAGTCTGTTCAGTGATCCATCTATGGAGGGTATGCTTTCTAAGAGATTTTGATAAGTGGTTGTGGAGATTATGTTTTCGTGGTAGGTAACTTCTGCCAATCATACTTAAGCTCAGATTAGAGCTTTATGTATTGGAAAAAAAGAGATATAGTCTTGAACCGGGAGTCCAACGTTTGACCTGTTGTACCTCTATCTGCTTTCAGGGCTGGACTGGGTCCTCTCAAAGGGCGCATACCTTGGATTAGAGGCAGGCGCAAGTCCGATAGCTTATGAAGGCTCAAGTCTTATTACCCATGAGAGTGCACCGGCCCAGTCCGCCCTTGCCTGCTCGGCTATCAGGGCAGGAACAACGTTCCTTTTCTCCGTGTATATATATATTACGCCAGGTGTTATTACCCTCCACAGAGTTAACACGATTGCCAAATGGTCAACACACAAAGCCACCGGGCAGGTTTTTTATAATTTTCATGATGAATTTTATAGATCATAATTACTACCACCTATGCGCTAAATCTCGAACTAGAGCTTTATATATACGCTGAAGCGTGGGTGGCAAAAATTGTTATCTATAAAATTCCCCGCCAAAATTATAAAAGACATGCGACGGTGATTTTGTATGCTGACCATTTGGCAATATGTGAACCTTGTGGAAGATAATACCCTACATAAAAAAAATATTTTCATTATACTAGCTCTGTCATTGCGAAATTGTTGTTCAGACAAGAAAGACGATTACCCACATTCCTAATATGGTGTTCTAGTACTCCTCAAAGTAGCGGTCTCTAACCTTTCGGACCTCAGGGACCACTAAATTCATAATTTTAAATCCCGCAGACCATTAATATGAATTTTTTTTAAAATATAAATAGAGGGCTTCTCCTGGTGGTAATCGCATTGCGGCATAGGAAGATTTTTTTATCAATTGCAGATAATTATCTTTACATTCTAGATATAAAAATTTACAATTACTGTAATTACTTTACCAGAACGTTAGAAATTAGTACTTAAAAATTTAGGAACCTATCAAGTACATTTCATGAATCTAGTGCAATATAATCGCGACAATTGTCATTCAGAATATTAGAATTTCTTAAAATATTGTTTTTGTTTTATTATTAATAAAACATTAAAAATGCAAATAATGCCTAGATTTTTCCGTGGACTGCTAATAAATCCTCGCGCGGACCACCGGTTGGCGATCGCTACCTAAAAGGGTTTTGCTGGGCTCGCATCGGGACTTTCAGAAAGCCAGTGCAAACCAATATTTTCATTTTCTCAAAGCCATTCAAAAAACAGGGCTTTCTGTGTAAGCGGTTGCGTTCTCATTTTGGGATAAGTAGGGCCCCCATCACCGCAATATTACAAAAGTGTTGGGGCACAGAATTGTCCAAAATATCCAAGCAAGCTTTCTTATTAAAGGTTTTCGGTATCAATCTTAATAGGCACAGCCAGTGCAAACCCAGGCGTTTGATGGTGTCACATGACGCACAAACTTTTGACAAACACTCTTTCTGTCTGTCTCTATATATATTGTTAAGGGGTCATAGGACCATTCAAATTTCAGAAAATCAAATTTTTTTTTTTAAAACACTTTTAAAAATCACACTCGATTCTTATAGATGTTTTAAAACCAACCCCATTTAAATCCATTTACTATTTTACGAGAAATTACACGAAACGTTGCTCTTTGAAGTATATATTCTAGCGTCAATATATATTTTCAACGTCAATTTTCTCAAAATGAAGATTTTGCAGCTTGCGAGCACCATTTCAGGAGAAACACTTGTTATATGAGTAGAAAATTTGCATGCATATTAAACTTTGCATTGCCCATGAAATAAAACTTAAAATTTTTTTAAAAAAAATATGCACAATATATTTCAATTCATTTTTGATGACTAATATTTTTGTAAATTCAATAATTCAAAAATTTAAATTTTAGTAATAATTTTTTTAATATTGACTTATTGTTTTAGATTTGTCATCCTAAGACAGTTATTTTCTTTGTTTTTATTCATTTATGCGACTTTATTGAGATTAAATCTTGCGCGCACTGTACACATGTTGTAATTTTTACGTTCAATACTTGACTTACGTAATTAAATTTCTAAAATGGAAAATCTCAATTCATATATTTATCAAAACCTGCACATAAAGACAAAATTACATTTAATATGTGGTTAAAATTTTTAAGGTTTCTATTGGATATCTTTAATGTTATAAATTTTTAAAAATGGTGCAGTTTTGTGTTGACCAAATACATTCAAAGGTCCTGTGCCCCCTTAATCATATTTTTATGGCGCAAGTCAATTATCATTCTGCGCCAAGCAAGGTGAAACCGTACATACGGTTAGCTATTTATATATAATCAGAAGAGAACACTCAATGTGAACTAGGTGTGCGACGCACACCCACCGACTATAGTCTAAATATTACTAATATTAAATTTTTGCTATTATTTCTGTTCTAACTCACCAAATTGTGTTCTGGCTTCGCCTGATTTCTAAACTTAAATACAATATACTAAAATTTAATGAAAAGGCGTTCCGATACGTAAATATAACATTACATCTGCCTAAATAAGCCTAGGTGTTGGGATTTCCATCGGATGCTTTTTGCCCAGTTCAAAGATGCGTAGATTTAACATACAGATAGCACTGCGAGTCGAATTTTTAGTGTCGGATTATTTTAAACAGGGAAAAATAGCGAGTTAGGGTGTGCTACGAAAAGAATAGCACCACTTTTTTTTTTTCGCAGAAAGCGTTAATTGAAGCGTTTATGATACCATTTTTTTTTACCTATATAAGTGAGTCTGTCAAAAGTAAATTTATAGTTTTCTGTAGAACTGCTTTTTTAATCCATATTTTCAAGTAGTAAGAACGTGGTCAACACAGTTTCCAATGAGAAAAGAGTTAACTATGTGCTTACTACTAAACGTTTCGTTCCTTTCCTTACCGATTTTGCAAATTGTATGTTTATACACCCAAGGATGTAAATCTCGCCCTAGATTACCGTTTCAGATTTCGGAGTGTATTATATGGCTATATTTAAAAATCGTACTAAATTTTATTATATATGGTCGTTTCTGACTCTGGTATTTATTTGCCAATAAGATTTCAACTCCACAACGAAACGTAAACTTTTCCCTATTTACATAAATGGTAAGCTTAAAACTGTACTATTGTTTGTTTCCCTGCCCCCACACACTTTTTGTGTTTCTTATATGTAAAAGTATATTAAACATTGTAATTTATCAAAGTCGCACTACAATGAATAGCCCTCGATCTGTCAAGATGTACACTGGTTTGTTTTTCTTTTCTAAGAACTGAAACATTTAACAGAAAATTATCAGATGAACAGTCAAAAAAAAAAAGGCCAGAAATTACTTTGAAACTTATTCATTTAACTTTCTTATATCATGGCACCTCCCGAGTACATCTTAAAATTTCATTAAGAGATATGTGCGATACTCAAATTAGTTCACACTACGTTATAAATCAACGAATTGATCAATTATCCCGACTAGCTGAGACAATTTTCGAGCATCTATCTTTCCTCATTAGGGTGACAACTTCTTATCGTTTCCATGGGTCTAAGGTAATTAAGTTATTAAGGAAGAAAAAGTGGCCTAACAAAGAAAAGAAAAGACATCTAATATAAGAAGAAATTTTTTTCTCGTTGTGCACTTTTCAGATTGGAAGTGACTGGTGTCGTGACTATTTTGTTAATGTCAATAATGTGTGTCAATTTATTCGCATGTGAATTATGCGAAAGCTAATTACGTTTGTTATGTGCATATATATAGACGCGTTTTAACTATGTAGGTACTGATATGCTCTGAAGTGATATTTTCTCAATATTAAAAATCTATGATAAACTACTTATCTTAAAAGTGGATAAATAACTTTTATGGTGGACACAATTTCGCATGTACGGGGAGTTCAAGTGTTACGTAAGCACCTTGGTGGGGGGAGGTGTTCGCAATGGCCAAAATATTGCTTACGTATTGCTTGAACCCTCTCTATGTTGAGTTCGAAATTATGCACGTACTGTATATTGAGTATGCCGAAGTTAGCTTAGCAATTTTAATGAAATAATTTTCCATTAGAAGTTCCAAAACAGAATTAAGCTCCTTACGTCAATATTTCTAATAATTAATCGTTAATTAAATTAATAAATAATTAGTCTAGCAAGTAACATGTCTATTATTCCTGGTTAAAATTATGACCTTGCGCTGTCAGACAACAGAAGTCGATTCTGGAAAATTTCGAACATTTATAAAGTAGTCATTGTCTCGACAGGGGTAAAAATTACCCCGTTACATGATTAATTGCGGATAACGAAACTACGCGATCAATTAAAACATAAATTTGTTCAACTGGAGAGACATGAGGTAATTACTAGAAATTTCATCGAAAATTATAAATAATCTCTTTTTAAAATGAGCAATTCTCGCAATAAGATAGTGAAGAACAGTTTTACTTCTAACCAGAGCCGTTTCTAGGTATTTTGCCACCCTAGGCGAGAACTGGCAAATGCCGCCCCCACCCTTCCACTACTATTACTCTTCCGCCTATATCTTTTCTCTGTAACCACAAACGTCCAGCGGTACAACAGTATAAATTTTCTGTTATACTTTTAATCATTAAACCCGTTAATTATATTTATATTTTAGACATATTAGTTATTTTGTAATATTAGAATATTGTGAATAGTAAAACAATTGCTACATGTTATAATTGTTTAATTTCAACATTTTATATTTTTGAAAACTGAGATATTAAAGGAGTAATATTTCAAAACACAACGTTGTATTATCAGAGCTAGAAGGCTTAAATGTATTAGATATAGAAAAAAAACTTGTGTGCAAAATTAAACAATGAAACATAAAAAAATTTTACATTTGTCAAAGTAAAGATTTATTAAGTAATTGTTCCGTATGCTTTTGAAAACAATTATATGTTTTAATTTTTCCTCTTTTTCATTTTTTCTCCTCATTTGCTCAATTTTTTCTTTGTTTGATTTAAAATTAATTTTTTACGCCATTTTGCCGCCCTAGGCAGTCACCTACTCTACCCTAATGGTAGAAACGGCCCTGATTCTAACACACTTCGCGAATAAATACATTCTCTTCGTTTCGATCCTCACCATAAAGGAACTAACTATTCTGTCTCTATATGTCGAACAATTAGTAACCAATTGTTGAATACTACTGTGTGGTAAATGTGCTTCCTCTTGGAATGGCAATATTTAGCCTAATTTGAAAGATACAGCAACGAGCTCTTGTCTCGCCATAGAACATGGGTTCTGAAAATTTAATTTCAAATCATCTATTTCATTTAGACACTTCTCACCTGAATTTTACTCTGAATGCGTAAGATGGTAAGTAATTGTAGCATCTGGCGCATACGTCTCGGCGATAGCGGTCATACGGAATGTCCATTCGCCTTTCAGTTCGGCAGGTTATTGGTGAGGTTACGTCCGTGGCATTAGAAGCTTTAACTCCTTTGTAGAAGACCAAAGCCTGCAAGAACGCAAATTATGAAGTTCAGTAACATTAGAAACATTATTTCCACACTGGTGTCAAGTTTAAAAATCCAGTGTTTAGAGAACCAGTTGATCCCTTCATCAAATGAAAACATAGCGAGGAGAGAAAGTGAAAGTTCTAAGTCTATATAACAGTAGTTCCCAATTTGGGGCTCGCTTTCCTCAAAGGGGTGGCAAACAAGTTTCTGGAAGTCGGCATAACTATTTTTAGTTGCAATTATTTTTATAAGGAATTTTATACCAAATGTTTCCAACGCTTTTATAACAACATGGCTACACACATTGCAATATTCTACTAATGGTTGTTAACTTTATATCTGTAATATAATTAATATGATATATAATATAATTTTATATTTAATGTGTTTTCTTTATACTCTGCTAAAAATGTTTTCATTATGCAAGTGTCGCGGCGGCAGATAGAGGGAGTTCGTAGATCTTTTGGTTACGATAAAAGGGTGTCGTGGATTAATTGGCTACTGTAAAAGTGGGTCGCGACTTGAAAAAGGTTGGGAACCACCGTGTAAAGAACCAACCTAATGATTCCGAAATACATGGGAGTAGACACGACTTTCGATAATCGAAATTACAGATAAGTTTGAAATTCAATTTTCGATGTAAAGGTGCAAATAAACTACACACGAAACACGTTTTATTACATATTACTAATCTCACAATGTTAAAAGCGAAACTCGTCAAAATAGATCTGTGTCTATTATTTGTATTAGTTTCTCTCCTATAAGGCAGAAGAATCCTAGGAAATAAAAATGAGCGTTTATTCCTAAAATGTTTAACGAATTCATTAAAAAAGTAATAAAAAATTAAGTAGGATATTTTGGTTAACCAATATTTCCTTTGAATGAATTTTGGATGATCAGGGTTTGCTCAGTATCTTCTTGTCGAGGATCCCTATTTGGGGAACTTTTGTCACAATTTTCCCTTAAAAAAAACAGGATTTCTCCACAAGGAGGAAATATAAACCCAGGACTTCTACTCTTACCTGACTTTACCTTCATTTAATAAAGGAAGCAACGAACACCTGAAATATTGTGTTTTAAATTTTACACCAATGTCAAAAGTTGTTGATTCTTTTGGAAGAACTTTATATTGTTTATTAATACCCCGAATTTTCTTGGGCTTTAGAGATATTCGTACATTTTATGGAAATGTACAGGCAATAAATTTAAAGCAATAACTTCTATGAAACTGACGAGATTAGAAACTTGATGAATAGTTTATAACAGTGTTTCGATAACACAAGCAACCACCTTCAAATCAAAAGGTTACTCTCGTGTAATATGTTTGCTCGACGTGCAATAACTTTCTCTTCATGCAGATTCTTCTTCAGTACGTAATGGCGGAAGATAAACTTATTGCATATTAACTGAAAAATCTATTTTACGAAAATGAGAAACAAAAAAACATGTCGTATATTTCATACATTATGAAATAGGCTTTCGGCTTTTCATGATTATTTATGTATATTTGTAAATTTCTATTTACGCTTTAGTAAGCGTTCATTTTTTCCAACCGTGTATTTTATTTACTTGTCCAATTTTGGCTGTCGGAAATCTGAGAAGAGATATTTATCAATTTCAAAACACATTAGAATTTTAAATAGAAAATAATATAAATAATTCATTTTTCAGGACAAACAATGTTTAAACGCCGAAGCATTGCTGTCAAGACGTCGTTTTTCTTTATTGACGAATCTTTTGTTGAAATTGATTTTCCTAATTTTGTTATTTACATTTCATATTCTCTTCCTTTTCTGCCTCAGTTGAAATAAGGCTTTTGTTTTGTGTAGGAAGAAACAATAAGTCATTTTTAAAGATTCGTGCATTCACTTTAAGATGAAATGGATGGAGAATTCAGTCGTTTGTTGTTACTAATTTCAGAAAATTAAAATTTTTCTAACCCCGAAACTTTCCCTTATTTGTGTGGGTTTTACGGTGCAGGGACAGCAATGACCCTTGCTGGAGCGGGACCTACAGTTTATTCCGAGGACTACTGACATTTTAAGGCCTACGGAACCAACTCCAGGACTACGATAAGCAATTACTCAGAAAGCGGCCTTCTTTAAATTTTTGTCATGGTTAATGGCACAGTTGGTTGGAATCGAACCCAAGAGCTAAGTGAACGCGTTACCACTCAAAGACATCAATGACAGAAATATTGGTGAACATTGCACATGCCTCCAACGATACTTAGCGGAAATCCACCACTCACAGCCGGAAATCATCGAATCGCGTAACTTTAACATCTACCTGTACAAACTCTACATACTCCGTAGTTATGGGGCAGCATTACCAGCAAGCGGAGGGTTTGGCAATGGGTAACCAGCCATCATCAATTAGTATGACCATCATATTGTATGCATGATTTCATTGGCATCGCACTCATTTTGTGCGACATTTACATGCATTAATTTGAAGTTATTCTTTCAAAATATTACTTTTTAATTTTTGACCCAGTATGTTGGAATTAAAAAGTAATATTTTGTCAAAATTTCTTTACTCTTTTGCGTCACGTCCTACTATTAACTCGATAGACGAAAACATAGAACTTTCACTTGACATTAAGAAGGACAATGTCTTAAATTTCCTTGGTGTTTTTATTAAGCGAGCAGGGCGCCGTTTCATCACGTCCGTTTACAGAAAACCTCTTGCGGTATTTCTCCCGCCTCACGCTAAATCGTATCATCAACTTAAACAAAAAATGGCGGCGTTCTATACTTAGGGCATCCGCGCCTTGAAGATATGTTCAACCCCCTGTGCACTCTCTCAAGAACTAAATTTTTTAAAATTGATCTCAATCGACAGAGATAGTCCCGAAATTATCAATTTGGCCATTGCTAAATTCACCGAACTCTTTCTACAAACCACGTTCACTAACAAAAACGACGTTGAACACTCTTGTACTGTCGTACTCCCAATTTTTTCCAAAAGTTAGTAGCTCCCTTGTTAAAATTCTCAAACATGTTAACTTTAAGGTTATTTTCCCCACCATTTAATAAAATTCATCCCTCTAAAATTAAAGATAAACTCCCTCCGCAACAACGTTGGGGAGTATACCAAATACTTTGCCAATGTAATCTTTCTAATTAAAGAGCATCAACGTTACGTTCAAAGGCCCAGTTTAATAAATCCGCCATCGCATTTCATTACTGGGATAAAATCCACAAATTCAACTTGTAAGACGCTTTGATCATCCGTCAACCAAAGTCGACAGCCTATTTGGGATTTTTGGAAGCCTCTTTCATAAACCTTCGCACTTCTGTTGCTGATCAACGAGGTAACTCCGAGTTTCAACCAGGCGTGGAAAAATTTTCTGCCCTCCAAGTGTCAAATTTATATATATCATCTTCAAGTTTTCTTTCGTCATCAATAGATGGAGCCAGCAGCACACAAATCAGCAACACAGACATGTAAACTTGGCAACACTTCCGTGCTGTTTAGTTTGGAAAACTCGTATTCCTAACGAGGGACGGCCAAAATCAGTCCTAAAACGTTGTACTACTTTTTTAAATTTACGTGGGAAAAACGTATGTTGTTAATTTATTTTTTTCATCGTTGCCATTTTGCTGTGATATTGGATGAGCGCGTGCTTTTGATAACTGTAACCTGGATACCATTTTTTTGTTCGTAATGTATAATTTCAGTTAGTTGGATTCCGTTCGTCGTGAATGAGTGAGTGAGTTGGATTCCGTCCGTCGTTGAAGAGGGCGAACAACCGAAGGCGGCTATGATATATAATAGAACGTGTAAATGGAAGAAAATAGAGGTGTTTCTCTTTGGATTGGCGGCTTGTTATTGAGTTCCTGCAGAAGTGCTGACTAAAGCTGAGTCGTAATTAAGGCCGAAAAAGTAGAGCCCACAAAATGGTGTCAGAAGTGGGATTTCATGGGATTGCTCTTCATTATTCAGCGTTCATCTTGGGATTTGGGAGCTTTATGGATTGATATTCAGCGAGATCGCAGCGGAAGAATATAGATATCAAAGTGGGATTTCTCTCCATTATTCAGCATTGTCTTTTTGATTTCAGCGATATGGATTGATATGCAGTGATGTGCGGTTAACATATAAGTAAGATTACTTTTTTAATGTCCAGGAAATAGCTACGTGGTAACAACAAAATGGACGAACGGTTGAATTAGACGGTGCGGAAACAAACTGAGTAGATTTCTTTTTTTTTTTTGCATATTAAAATGTGGGATCTCCCCAAATAAAACAAGTGTAACTTGGCAGAACTAGCTGGTGATACCAGTTCCAACGAAATCCAATCGAATCCAACAGTTGTTTAACTAATCCAATTGACCGTTGCTTTGGTGAATTATGATGAAGCATAAAAAATGTGCTTACTAGAATCACAGCTGAAAGAGATGTGTTAGAAGAACGAGAGAGACGAGAACGGGTGTTCGAGTTAAAGTTGGAAATTGAGAATAGGAATAAAAATGGCTGCAACTCATACAAATCTATTAATACCATTAGAGATAAGGACATATTCAAGTTGAAAGAATTTAAGGATAGTAGAAGTGGAGACCCCTATAGTGAGGAGATTGATGTGGTTCAGTCGTATGATCGAATTCAGCAAGCCAGTACTAACAGGTATAGCAAATATTGTTGCCACAATGTAGGCCATTTGGCAAAAAATTGCAACAATAAGAACGAAGGAATTCGCTGTTTCAAATGCCGATGTTTTGGACATAAGGAAAAATTTTGAACTGAAACTAATGTTGAAAAGTTGGCAATGATCAAACTGTGTCTGGCGAAAATCGAAAATATTTCTATACAAATTTTATTACGAAAATGGAACAAAGTGGTTTAATTACGTACGAAGTTGGTTACGAAAACTTAGCAATTCATATAATGGGATCAATCAGAAAATTTGATAAAGACGACGTGCCTACGGCAACTGAAAAAGCTGTTAAAAATACAACAAATGTACTAAATGACGTATATTCGTCTAAAGAAGACTCAACTGAGGATGGTCAGGGAATTTAACGAAGACGACAGTGATGACTTCAACAAAGGTAACAGTGATGACTTTGACATCGATGATTTCAATAAAGATGACAACGATGACTTCGACAAAGGTGACAACTGTGATTTTGAGGAAAGTGGCAAAGACGATGGCACTGACGAAAAAATATAGCAACTACGGCATTGATAAAGAAAAGGAACTGAATATTTTATCGGTGGATGCGGGTAATCTTATTACGTTACAGCTCCTACTGCAAACAAAGTCCCTAGAGCATGTGCATTTTCGAGAGTGGCAACTGAGAGGGGCAGAGGAGAACTGTGTGATGTTTCAAGGTGGGGAGGTTTCGTGATCGGACGTTGCCAGCAGATTACTCAGAAAGAAAGAACAAGTGCTACCAGAAGTTGACTCAAAAGAGACGACTAGAAAGTCTCCAATAACCTGAAGTTATACGTGGGTGGCAAAAATTATTGTATAATAAATTCCCCCACGAAAACTCACAAAAATCTCGCCCCGGAGGCTTTTCTGTGTTGACCATTATTTGGCAATTGTGTTATCCCTGTGAAGGGTAATAATATCTTGCACACCATGTCACCACTAATCAAGTGACAACTCTCCCCAAAGACAATTTAAATTTCGTCAAATTCTGACTCTATTATGTAAATCTACGAACAATTCCCGCAGTGTCTGTAAAAAGCTAAATGTTAACGTGTTAAAAACAAGGAAAAAGAATGTGATATATAACGTTTGTGATTAAAATATTATAGATATAATATCGTGTATAATGTGTTTATTTAGTGTGCATAATGTGAACGTAGTATGCATATAATGAAATCATGCGAGTATAAAAATTGACTGTACATTACTTCGTGGCCACACGAAAGTCAGTATGGCCGAGATGTGAGAAAAACATGCATTGTTAATTTATTTTTTCCATTGTTGCCATTTCGCTATGATATCGCATGGGCGCGTGCTTTTGGTAACTGTAACCAGGACAGGATACCGTTTTCTTGTTTATAATGTATAATTTTAGTTAGTTGGATTCCGTTCGCCGTAAAGAAGTGATTTGGATTCCGTTCGTCGCTAAGGAGGGCAAACAGCCGAAGGCGGCTCTGATATACAATAGAACGTGTGAATAGAAGGAAATAAAGAGGTGTCTCTCTCTTTGGTTGGCGGCTTGTTATTAAGTTCCTGAAGGAGTGCTGGCTAAATTAAGTCGTAATTAAGGTCGGGAAGATAGAACCCACATTTATTCTAGGTAGTGTGTGTGTTACGTCACTTTACTAACATTAATATGCACTTATTGCAATTCTGTCCTATTGTGCAATATGAAACTGATTTATGTCTTTATTAAAAACTTAATTACTTATTAATAAACTGCTGTTTATCATAAAAAGACGATTTATGAAAAGGTATAAAATGATTTATGAAAAAATAGTTGAGCAAATTTGACTTTTCTTTAGATGTATTGTGTATTTTGTGGGTACTTCATTAATAATTATTTCCAAGGTTTTTGTATATTTATAAATATCAGAATTTTTTTAAAAAATGTCCTTTTCATACAATTTTGTTTCCATGTTTTACAATTTTGAGTTGAATGAAAAATTTTCTGATATTTAACCGACTAAAGTAAACGCATAAATGAAATACACACCTGTATAATAAGAAACACTATTGTAGGTAGCATGATTCTTTACTAATTAGGATTTACATTCTTGTGCAGATTTACTTTTGGACATTCAAAACAAGACATTTTTTCTTTATGTAAAAAGCACCAGACTTCTGTATTCTCATTTTTAAGAAACGCTCGGCGACACCTAAAACAAGAAATGAACTTATAATAGCAAAAAATAACTAGAAAACACACAGACATTACTTCAATAAAAAGATTCACCTTTTCAATTTTACGTCGTAAAATTGCACGAAGGATTTATCTCGGACGAGACCAAGGAATTAACGCGACTGCTGACTCATTATACAATACTCAATCGAGCTTATTAAGAACGGAATTCAGTTTGAACTTCTGAGCCATAGCTATTCGGCCAACAGTTGGGAAAGGTGGGGCTGCACTTTCTTTCCAAAGAACGATGCAGACATTTACGAAAGGTAGACAAAATAATGAAAATATTCAACATATCTATCGATGCGGTGTTGGTCTCTCGGTATACGCGCTGACATTCTGTCAAATAGTTGCCTAGGAATAGAGGTGCTTACAACTTACATATACAGTATACTCTCCGTAGGATTCGTCTCGTAAAATAACTTGCACTGCTTCACTGCTTCAAGAGTGTTCAATGGTTGCAAGAGGAAGAAATCGTGGTCTTACCAGCTGCTTAAGAAGCTCTCATGGATGTTCAATAACATTAACTTCCGATGACTGGGGATATCGGGATGTCTGATTGGTTTTGCCTTTATGATAGGATAAATCTGTCACAAAATAAACAGTATCCGTATAACACCATACCAGACTATATTGCCACACGCACCTAACCAAGAGGAAGCTCTACATGATATTAAGGGAAACTTTAAATTGTACCATTATTCCGCAATAAATTGTCCGTTTATTGTGATGCCGTAATTAGCCGTCGTCATTACTATCAGGCACATCACATTTCATTAATTTCAAAGCCTCCTCCTCGGTGCTCATATTTTACTCACAAAATGTGTATGTATATATATATTAAGTTTTTCAAAGTTAATATAAATGAAATCAATTATAGATAACTAATAACAATGGCAGCGTAATAATTACGTCGTATATTTGTTCAATGTTGATAGGAAACTACTTATATAAAGTAATAAAGAATAAAATTTTCTCAATTGAACCAATTCAGAAAAATTAATTTTAATAAGTCACAGAACCAGGCCTTTAGCCAAGTGGGCGTGGCCCCATTGACCTACCTACCTACCTCTATATATATATAGTAGAACCTTTATTTAACGAAATCGACGGTTCCATGAAAAAAATCGTTACATAGAAAATTCGCTATGTGGAAACAATGTATTCATGAAGCATGAGCAGGGCAATATATCACATCACAATTAAAATCCTATTTTTCAGTTAACGACTGTTTCTCATAAATGACATTCAACCATTTAAAAATGGACGTTTTTAAGCGTGAAATATATAATTATACATGCGTATGAAATGAGTTGAACAATTCTTACCTTAAAATGAAAACGTATTTAATGCTTCTTTCATACACATTCATGCTTTTGTAGAAAAATTTCTAACATCCTGCTGCACAACAAATGGCGGTGTTGATTCATCATAAAAGTGTTAGCACCCCTGTGGGAAATTTGCAAGGTCTGGATTTCTGGTAATCAACCGAGCAAAAAAGTGCAAAAGTACTACTATTCAAACAATACAGTGTATTCAAGGACAATTGGGGCCTGTTGCCTAGTAGCTTCACACTGTATGGAGCAACCGGACAGTTTAAGGGAGTTTAAAGTACCTTAGGCGTGCCTCATCCTGTTTGTTTCTTACTTACCTTAAAATCGTATTGTATTCCCACGGTATTAGGAAACCCGATGTCGCTGACGTGACCCCTCGATTTTTTGTTTTGGCCGTTAAAAATTTCATTGTATTGAAATTTAGTTCGTTATAAAGAAACACTCATATGTAATGACCATGGGGATTTACCAAAACTTCGCTATATAGAAAATTTCGCTATATGGAAGTTCGTTATATGAAGGTTCTACTGTATATGTAGAACGATCCCCGACTGCTCTGTGCCCCATATACTCTTCGCCGGTTCCCCAGTTGCTTCTGCATTCTGCCTACACAGAACCCTTCCCTTACCACACAAGTAGACACGGAACACTTTATAAATATTTAAGGGAAACCTAAAGAGCTGTTATTTATCATTACTTGGACATAAAACAAAAATAAGCAACGAGTATATCAGCATGAAAAGCAAGTAATACTTTTCTATTATTACTGGATACTGATTATGGTTATTTGCCCCTGAGTGGTTGTCATTGAGAAAGTTACAGAATCTACAGACCTTCTCAGAACAATCTACGGCATTAGATTCCTTTCGAAACCACTAGAGCGGTGGTTTCCAACCTGGGGGTCGCGACGGTCAAGAGGGTCGCGAACAGGTTTCTGTGGGTCGCCGCAACTATTTTTAGTTGCAATTATTTTTATAAGGAATTTTATACCACACGTTTCCAACAGTTTTATATTTCAACATGGCTACACATATTGCAGTATTCTACTAATGGTTGTTAATTTTATATCTATAATATATATATATAAAATATTTAGTAATATAATTTTGTATTTAATGTGTTTTCTTTACTCTGTTAAAAAAAAATTTTTATGCAAATGTGGCGGCGGCGGAGCATCTTTTGGTTACTATAAAAGGGGGTCGCGGATTACTTGGTTACTATAAAAATGGGTCGCGGCTTGAAAAAGGTTGGGAACCACTGCCCTAGAGGGCCGTTTGGGTACCATGGGGCGCCACAGAACACTTTGAAAAACACTACCATGCAGACGGCAGTTCCAATATTTATGTAGCAATTTGATATTTACTATTTGTAATGAAGTTGGGGCGGGATAAATCAGTATTTAACTGTTTCATATATTAGTCGTGAGAAAAATTGTAAAAAAATCAGTAAATAGCGGAAAATAGGTAGAAAGTTACTAGTATAAACTAAAAAAAAAGCAGAGATGGGGAACAAATCCAAGAAGAAACTGCAACAGGAATTTGAGGTGCAAACATCTCACAGATGTTTAGTTTCATGGAAAATAGAACATAAATTCTCTAAATGAAGAATTTTGTCTTACGGAGGACATTTTGCGGTACCTGCTTCCATCCGGAAGATATTACAATATTCAAAGAGGTTGAATCATTTATTATCGAGATAGATCCTAGCATATGGAGTAGATGACTGAGTTCGGCTTTCAAAGAAGGAACATCAATGCCGTAATATAATAGAAAGTCCATTGTTTCGAGAAATTCAATGTTTCAATATTGATGTTAATGAATTTGAAGCAAAAGTCCATTTACTTCAATTTTTTTTAATTCGATTTTATAAATGACTGGGCAGTCACCTGTGATACAAAATCATCCATGGGCTAGAACTTCTTGTGTCGTGCACTTTCATGTTAGCATCATGCAGTTTGCTATTTTTTGACGTTCATGATTAATGATTAAATTATGAAATATCATTATTATTCATGATAACATTCTTAAATTAAAAGGCGTATCACTTTTAGCAATCCTACACAAACAGCATTTCCTAAATTAGGAATTAACAACTACCACTGTAGACATATGTCTTTAGATTTAGATCTGGGCTCAGAGCAGGCCAGTCCAATTCCTCAACATCCATGTCAGCAAACCAGCTCTGTACAGCCTGTGCTGTGTGGATAGGAGCATGATCTTGTTGAAACAAGAATGAACCTACTCCAAACTGTTGCCACAATGTGGGCAGCGTGGAATTGTCCGAAATGTCGAGATAGCCTCCCGTCTTCAGAGTTCCCTTCAAAGGAATTAAAGTGCCAAGCTCGAACCATGAGAAACATCCCCAAACCATTATGTTTCCACCACCAAACTTAACTTGCGGCACAATACAGTCAAGTAAAAAGCGTTTACCCAGCATTCTCCACACCCAGACTCTACCATCCGATTGCCAAATAGTTTACCGTAGTTCATCGCTCCATAACACTTCACGCCACTGCTGCAGGCTCCATGTTTTGCACACTTTGCACCATTGTAAGCGACGCTTGGCATTGGTTGCGGTAATGCTTGGTTTATATGCAGCTGCTCGGCCATGAAAACCAAGACTTTGCAGCTCCCGACGAACTGTCTTTGTGCTGACGTTGCATCCAGAGGCATCTTGAAAATCCGCACGAACTTTTTCCGCCGATTTCATGCGGTTCACTTTCACAACTCTTTTCATCACTCTGCGTTCCCTGTCTACTAGACGAAGTGGTCGACCAGGTCGTGGATGCACCGTTGTAGTCCCCGTATGTTCCCACTTTACGATAACAACATTAACGGTGGAACGGGGCACTCGTAACATCACAGAAATCTCACGAACAGATTTTCCACAGCAGTGACAACCAATGACTTCACCACGTTCAAAATCATTTAGCTCGCCCTTTCCTCCCATTTTACTTTTCTAGCTTTGAAATTATAATTGTTAACTCGTCAGACTTCTTTTATACTTGTCTGAGAGCTAGAAATTTGACGTCACTAACAGAATCCACCACGTAGAGAGATGTCCAGATACTTTTGATCCTTATTTGCATAAATCTGGAATATTTCATTTTCAGAACAGGGGTGTTTGGTAATTTGGAATATGACAATTTGTAGAAAAAGCCCTTATCATCTAGCTACTTTCAGAGAATTAGAGAAATACGGCTCACTATATCATCGATAACTTTCTGAATTTTCAAGATATCCCACTGGTATTTTTTTTAAGTTGCCCTATACTATTGACTACAAAATTATGAAAGAAAGTTATTCATATCTTTCGCGCATGCGCAGTAAAAAATTATTTTCTTTAAATGCTCATATCTCATCGTGTATTCAATATATTAATTTCTAATTTAAGTATAATATTTTTCTTGTACGTTGACAAATGTTCTGTAAGTTTCGTGAAATTTGACTGAAAATTGTGGATATTATAAGCAAAAAAATTGTGACAAAATTTGGGTTTTCTTAAAGAAACGTTTCTATCTTCATGAATATACATGTCTATTTTACAAAAATGCACACAGGCATTAAGCATAGCTGGTTAAATATTTTCTGAAAGTTACAAATAATTTCCAGCTTTTTATGATACAGGGTGATCAAATATATTTTTTCACTTTGTCAATATGTGGGTGGTCCCCTAAATGCACAAGTCACCGAAACTGTATTGCAAAGTGTGCATACAAGCATGTTCTATATATCTCCAAAGTTAGAGAACAATTGGCAGAGTAGTTTTTTAGAAATTCGAAAAAAAAAAAAAAATCCAAATTGTCTGGATACTTTTGGGCATATAGTGTATACACACGTACACATACAGGGTGTCTCAGCACCAGGATTAAAAACATCTAGGCTGGGTACGGGGTAGGGTACACTTAGAAGAACAATATGTGTCATAGAACCTAGGGTCGCAAACCACTCACAGCGCTGTTTCTATAACCGTCCAGAATACGCAAATAGTGAAAGCCAATGCGTGAAAAGTACCAGATAAAACTCAGGTCAGCTGCTCAAGTGCATAGATGATTAGGACATCGCATTTTGCGCTTCTCATGCACTGGTTGTCACTATTTGTGCATGCTGGACGGTTTTAGAACTGGCGCTGTGAGTGGTTTGCGACCCTAGGTTCTATGACAAATATTGTTCGTCTAGGTATACCCTATCTTTCCTAGATGTTTGCAACCCTGGTGCTGAGACACCCTGTATTTATTATACAGGAACCGACTATGACTATTGGGGACCCCAGCCCAGCTTGAATTTGGGGCTCCCCTAACGCGCATATGAAGATTGGATATACATTTGGAAAGTGTGCACACCCTTATTCCCATTTAAAAATGTGGATAAGAATATGCTTTTCGATTCCATTGTCACGCCAACGTTGCATATAGTTGTAACTGGATACCAGCTGTAATTTCTCTGAATTCATTTTGGATTGCAAATCCGAAGAAAAAAGAATGAAATTTTTTTGTATCAATTTGCTGATTTTTACATTAAATAAAATTGTCAAATAAATTTTTGGGGCCACTCTATTCGCGGGGCCGTATAAGCGGGGCATCGCGAGTCCTTGCCATAATCTGGCCCTGCCTGTATGTATGTATGTATGTATGTATATATATTGATTGATTGGAGACCAGAGGAATCGGGCCTTAAATAGGTGTCCTTTACGCGAGGATACTGCATTTCTACATGGCCACAGATACTGGCAAAACAATTATCTTCACAGCATCATTTGTGCCTCTTGAATTTATTGTTATTCCCAAAAATAAATCAACTCCACACGCAAAAAAATTCTTTCGTAAAAGATACTAAATGCAAAATTACTTTTGAAAACTTTAAACAAAATCTCATATGCAAAGATCAAAACAGAAAATCTCTAATTGTAATGTTTTGGTATAAAAATCACTCTGGCGTGGGTTTAATCTTTTCCTGAAAGGAGGAAAGAGAACTTTTTAAGATTAGCCGAAGAAGATCTTATAATAAAAGGATATTGTTATGCAAAACCTTAATTACAGTAGTTAATTTTAGCTCTGAAATAAGGTGCAGATTAGTTTTGCTTGGAACAGTGGTTCTCAAATTAGCGGCAGCGAGGAGCTTTCTAAATGTCAAAATATATTTTAATATATAAAGACGAACTCTACTATAACGACAGAAAGCAAAAAAATTGTTTGGTTACATTCAAAATACATAGAATGAAATATTATTAGAGAAGATATAATAACGATTCTTATTTCTAGAGAAGATATAATAACGATTCTTATTTCTAGAGAAGATATAATAACGATTCTTATTTCTAGAAAAGATATAATAACGATTCTTATTTCTAGAGAAGATATAATAACGATTCTTATTTCTAGAGAAGACATTATAACAAAAAAAGTTAGTAAATTTTACAATTAAATTCGCGTAGGTCGAGTTTAAAAATAGGTTTTCCCCCTTTTTACACAAGAAAGAGAAGGACTAATTTTCTCTGAAATTAGCGCACGTGATATTCCTACTCCTGAAAATACTCTTACAAACTGCAAATAATCTTAAATCGTATAATGATAGTAATGAGAACTTAACCGCCTATCCACTGTCAATTTATATGACATTAAAATGTGGCGAAAATAGGTAAAATTCTGATATTTAAATGACACATAATACAGTCGAACCTCGTTAAGACGAACACCAAGGGGAACAGAAAATATGTTCGTATTAACAGTAATTCGCATTCCCGTAAGGGGTGGTGAGATAGTATTACTCAGTTATTTATCCCCCCCCCCCACTCTGGTTACCATATACATACAATTTACTATTAAATATATAGTATGTTATTGATTTTGTCTTGTATGTTATTGATTTTGTCTTGTATTTTATTATATTTTATCATTATTTTATTATACAGCACACAGTTTGTAACAACCATAGTATATACGTAGAGGAACTTTGGATATTATGGAATAGTCGGGAAATATGAAATACTAAGGTTTCTCTTTGGTATGTGTCTCCTCCAAGAGGCAATATCATAAACTACTTCAAAACGATCTCAGAGTCCCCATCAGAACGTATCGTTCATCTGCAGGCATCAGGGCGTGTAGAGAGAATAAAAAGATTTCTTTTCTGTCTGGAAAATTTCAAGAAACAAGTTTTCAATACTGTTTATTCATTATTAAAAGTGACATGTTTACATTGAAACTAAGCATGATGTACATCCAAATACTAACAGTTTTTCATGTAATGCTCGTTTTTGTGTTCAGAACTCATCCCAATAAACAGAGTTTATTTTCCAAGATGACGGGTTGGGTTATATAGAATACCAGTATTTCATAATACCCGACAAAATATTTACTACCCCCCTTTTAATAGACTTTTATTTTAGAAAGAAAAAAAAACTATGGTAATATGTACCAGTTCTTTCGAACCTTTCAGCTGAGTACTTATTATTTTTATGAGGTTCTTATCGGGTTTATATGTCAAGTGTAGGTTATACAGAGAGAACAATATAGACATTGTGTCATCGCAACTTGGATGTGATCAATATAACAATGGCCAATGATGTCACTTGTTTGCTTACCGCTCACTTCTCATATAAGATTCAACCCACTGATAAGAGTTTCATGGGTCCATTGAAATCTCATTACAATGAGGAAGTGAGAACCCTTGAGTGTGTGTGATATGATGGAGCTGTTTGGCCGAGCTTACCTTGTAGTGGCTACCTAGCAGTTAATGGCTTTAAAGCCACTGGAATATTCCCTCTAAATAGGAATATCTTTTCCAGTGAAGGTTTTTTTGCTTCCATAATAACGGAAAGACGTGAACCTAACTGTGAACCTGACAGTTTCCAAAATGCCGAGGAACCAAGGCCTATTTCGGGAGAACCTGTTGCTTGTTCATCTAAAAATCTAAGCAGTTCGGTTCAATCCTTCACCAGAGATTTCGCCACCACCATCGAAAAAGAAGACTTCTAATAGGGGTCGAAAATGCTGGACATTCTGTGTTCTAACCCATTCTCTCTATCGAAAACACTTGGAGGTCGAGCTCATTACTAAGCAACAGCCAAAAAGATCAAGTATTTGAAAGGCAAGAACAAAAAAACTTCTACTATACCAGACGATACGGATGCAGAATGTTCGTTCTTCAATGGAAATTTTTCCGAAGACAACAGTGGAGAGATCTGGATAAAATATTTTGTTTGCTCTCTGTTGGCCCACCTTGATTGTGCTGGTGCAGAGACAGTTTCTTACATTTGTGTGATGTGCAAACGAATTGAAGTATATTTTGATTGTGCTTCCTTTTGTACTAATAAATCTTTTTTTTTTGTAAAATTTATTTCGTTTTCTTCATTTTTAACCCCTTTTACATATTATCTAATAATACCCTCCAAATGAGTTTTTAAATTTTATTTTGTTTGCATGTAATGGTATTTCGTAAAACAATTTTTGACTATAAATAACTAAATTAACACAGTTTAATTAAGTTTAATCGTTTACAGACTGTTTCAATAGCCCTGGGCTATTTTCGTCAAAACGGTCGACGATATATACACAATATGTAATGACAAATGCGTGTTACAAACGGCGGTTACAGATTACAGGTATAATGAAATGAACAACAATAATTGAACAACAAATGAATAACAATAAAAATAAATACAAACGCATGGGTTAGGGAAAACGTCTCTGGTAATGGAACATTCAGTTTAAAGAAACGTCTTTAGTAGTAAACCATGAACTTAAAAAGAAACAAACAGTAGAATAAAATTATGATGTATGGGATGAAATACGATGAGACGGTAAAATAATTTAATGAAGAATTATTGTTCGATGTGGGGAGAAAGTTCTTCCAAAAGGGAGAAATGAAATTGGACGGTAACTAGTCATTAACGGCGTTATCTGCGTTGGCGATTATATGTAAGGCCTCAAAAAAAGTTGAGGTCCAGTGGAAAGGAAACTTTTTGGGTAAGTTGTGCTTTATGAAATAAAAATTTATAGCAAGATTCCCACGAGTGTTTAGCCAAAGCAGATCTGTGGAGTTCTTGTTTCTGAATATCAGTGTCATGTTCTTTAAAAACGAATTCGTAGGGTTCTGCGTGTTTGGCCAATGTAGACACGATCACATTGGCAAGGAATGGAATAAATTCCCCAAAAATCAAAGTCAGGGATGACGTCTTCGAATTTGGAGAAACCCAATTTATTAATGGGAGTGAAGGTAATACGAAAATTAAATTTTCGAAGGCTGGAAGAAATCTTGGTAGATATTTTAGGCACAAAGGGTATACAGACAGTTTTCAACGCGGGCAATGAGGAACCAACGAGAGTAGTAGGCAGTTTAGGTCGTGGGAGTTTCTTCAGGGCCCGATCGATGATGGAAGGCGATCAGCTGCAATTTCTGCTTTTGTCTGTATACCCTTTGTGCCTAAAATATCTACCAATATTTTTAGTATCTTGTACGGTTACTAAAATGTCTGACGTCCTTGAAGGAGGTAATGATTTTTCTTAGCTTCCCTAAAAGTATTCAGATGGGCACCACTAGAAGAGTTTTCAATGTCTTCGTCAATATTTGACAAATGATTACTATTCGACAAGGGTTTAATCATGCCTTCAACTATTTGGACGTTATTTGAAACATTGCACATTATGATGATGATGTCCGTTGAGGCATATTTTTCAGTTCCTATGTAAACGTCAACGGGAAATTTTTGTTATGCAGTTGTATATAAAAGTCGCCAGACTAAACATGCGGGATTGGCAACTACAGTCTGTTGAAATTATCAATGAGAAGTTCTGATCTTATAAAGCGCATTTCGTTCGTATTGAACGGAGGAAATTTTCCAAAGGCCATTGATTATCAATTCGTTGTGAACGGCATGTCGTCTTAACCATATCCCTGTTAAAGGAAAAAAATAACGTGGGATTCCTATACAATCTGACGGGACTTCAGAAAACGGTTCGTATTAAAAGTAATTCGTCTTAAGCGTGTTCGTTTTAATGAGGTCCAACTGCATACGTAAATAATGATGTTCGTTCTTGCTTTCCTGTCAATTTTTTGTCTTTTATATCTTATTTTAACTGCATCCCGGTTTTAACGAGAAACCAAAAATGTAAGGAACAAAAGTGTGTTTCATTATGTTAGTTTTAAATGAGTTCAACTGCATATACAATAATATAGTATGCTTAGTACGCATATGCTACTCACATGCACGCACCGTGCAACAGCTAATAGGCTTCAAACCTTTGAGAGTAGTTTAAGTTACACTGGAACATCGATGCAAATCTGAATATCTAATGCTTACAAGATTCGTTTTAATTTACATTGCGAATATCATTATCATCATCATATTCAACCATTATCTATCCACTATTGGATGAAGGTCTCTCCAAATGCTTTTTACATAAATCTATCCTGAGAAATTCGCTTCCACGTCGCCCCAATCTGTTTTTTTATTTCATCCACCCACCTAATTTGAGGACGTTTTCTAGGTCTTCGGTGGTCTCTTGAAATGCAGTTGGGGATTTCAGTTGTCCATCGTTGATCAGTTCTTCTTGCAATATGTCCAGCCCATCGCCTTTTCAGCCTTTACATTGCGAATATACAGTGATAAATATAATACTAACAATAAATAATAATACGAATAAAACAAACATAAATCATTATATACTTTAAACGTATTGGTAAATAACGAAAGGTAATGTTCTTGAGAAGTCTACAGATGGAAAACGTCTCAAATAAATTCTGCGACATTTCTTTAGCATACACTGCGAGCTTTCTTTACCAATAGATCAGCGAAATATAAGCGTTTGTATTCTCTATATCAAAACTATTCAGTTCGAGTGATAGAGATTATTATTTTCTTCTCCATATTACAGAAAACGGGGTTTGTATATTTATCTCAGACATTAAATGACCACGACGGCTCAAGTCAGTAGCATATTATTAATGCTACGCTGAAACCAATTCCACGGAGTTGCTAAAGCCTGTCATCCATAGCAATTTGGATCCTAATACGGCGATAAATCACCTGCAGGTGTAACCGATGCCACTTAATTAGGATAATTTTAGAAGATTGCGCGATGAAGTTCAAAATCCTGAAAAGTTAATCACTGTTTGACGTGAAAGAAAACAGCATTATGTGTTGTTTATGCGTTTTTAGGAAACGCTGAATTGAAGTAAAACATTTATTGGCGCTTGAAGTCATTATTCATTTATAAACAACCTACTTCACATTTATATAACTAATTAAAAGAAAGCGCATTTATAGGTTTGTTTGATGTAATAAAATTATACTCCTTTTACACTTAGGATTAAAAATTAGGTTTGATCATGATTTTGTAGGATATTGTTACCCTTTCTTAGGTTTACCACGACTGCCAAATGGTCAACATACGAAGCCACGGGAACAAGTTTTCGAAATTTTTAATGGACAATTTTATGAATTTCTGATGCCTACACTTAAACACCCAAAGCCATCGGGTTTCACCTTATCTCATTTGACAATTCCATTAACACTGGGCAAGGTAATAATATCTTATAGAACTTTACATACGGAGAAAAGGAACTTCCGTCCCATACCTTGGTGGCCCAGCAGGTTGAGGCACACTGGTTTATATAGTGGGTCCCGAGTTCGACTCCAGAACAGGACGGTGTCTTTTCTCCTATACATAGAAGCTCTAGTTTAAGAATAAACGTGATGTCATAAATTATCATTTTTAATCATGATGGTTGATATTAGAAATAAGAAAACAAATGTTTGCGGCGCAGGCCAGCAAAAGTCACGCTGCGCGGGCCAAACGTTTTCTAAGAAGCTGAGCCTCTTCTGTTGAAGGACACAAGACCCGGACCACGGTGATCAGAAAAACGTATTGTGGAACGGCGTTCTATCAGGCTCGTTCCTGCAGAAACAGTACCGCCGCCCTTATTGATTGATGTACACAATTTTAAACATTTATTGGGGAAAAAATATGTTTTAATTTCCATAAAAAAGGGGTCAGTTACCGACTTCGATCCGTAGTGAATACAATAATAAAAGGTCTGCAGTCACCCAGGTGCGGGGCACCTTTTGCAACCCCATCAGGAGCGGTCTTTGGTTTGATGATAACAATGGGAGCCAAACTCAAATTAACCCTTTGCAATCGAAGCCTTTTTCACTCGGGCGAACCAGCAACTCGAGACGTTTCTCGATGTTCTTGGTGAATTTCTTACCTCTAACTTAAAACGATTACACTGACAAATTAATGTATAAAACTTTTATATTTTAACATTTTATCTATCTTTACAGGTCTAAGAAGATAATTTCTTAAATGTTAATCTCTATACTGTTGCTTATTGTGATATTTCACAAAACAAATACCAAGATGCATACCCGGTTTTTCGGGACAAGTATCGTAATAATACGCAGTCTGATGTCGTTTGCTGAGCTCATTTCATCGAGAGGAAACTTCGCAATCCATTCTAACTCCTAATTTTTTTGCCACAACGGAAGCAAGGGCGGATCCAGCGAAGGGGGCGATCGCCCCCTCAGTCAGGGTTAAATAAGAAAAAAAATTAAAGACGATGAAGAATATTTTATGTATTGTTTGTTACGACTGTAATAAATAAAAGTCTTACACTGGTGTCCAAAGTCTCTAAGCCTTGGAGAAATGCGATCAAGACGTTTTTCCACGAATCTACAAGTTTCTCGCCCTTCAAACTACGTTTTCAGTAGGTGTTGCTTCAGCAGAACGTAGCATTTTACCGTTGAAGCGCCTTCAAACTTGTCTCTTTTCTGTCATCCTCGTTCGAAGCCTTTCAATACACATCCATAGAGACATTCATATTGATGTAAATAAAGTGATTGACAAATTTTCAAAGAAACCAAGATGGCTCGACTTCGCACTATAAACTTCAAATTTTTTAAAAAGTTGCTTGTTATAAAAAAAGTAAAATAATTACAACGTTTTTGTAGTTTAAATTTAAACTTATTCTATTAATTACATTGTAAATAATCGTTTTGGTTATTGTATATGTCTCCTTTACTAGCTTATCCTTCTGTCGTAACTATAATCTACCCTAAACCATATAGTTTAATTAAAGCCCAGCTTTAATTCATTGTCGTAAATTAAATATTTTGGTGACTGTAAAGGAAGAAGAAGGCTAGTAATATTATAGCATTTACTTAAACTATTTAATAGTCCAAAACTAAAACTTTTCCCGATTTGGCCCCCAAACCACCCCCTGGAATAACATCCTGGATACGCCCTTGCGTGAAAGAACTGTATAGTCCTCGTTTGGGATAAAGGTGAACAGAGGAAAGTTATGAAATTTAAAATTACTTAAGAGGTTTTCTACTCCTATCCTTTATATCACAAGTTACCAATTTAATGAAAATTAATGAACAATTTTCCTTAATTTTTTCGATTACTAATAAAGTTATTAAAATTGCAAAGCTTAATAAATTGAAGAGCACAATTTAGAGGCTATCTTCAAACCCAATGTGCCTGCAAGTACAGGTAGTCCAAATTTTTAAATACCTAAAGTTCAATAATAACAAGGCAATCATGATGAAACTTATATATACATGGTTAATTAAATTCTGAAACTTTAATGAAATTTCCACTTACGTTTAAAAGCAATATGCCGAAGGGCATTAATTCCAAATTTAATATTTTGAAACTTGTGCTCCGAAACTGGTGACGAATTTACATATAGGCCTAGGGCCCCGCGATTTTAGAGCCCCGTAGAAACTATGGAGGAGCATGGTCCTATTGAAGTTTAAGCACTAATTTAATCTTGTTGATTTACAAGTATTAGAGAATTTTTCATTATTAATAAATCTGGGTTTTGAAGATAAAGGACTTCAAAGAAAGCCTCATGATTTATTAACTAAATCAATCAATTTTTATTTGCCCCAATGGTTGCAGTAACTTTTGATTTCACACACACACACACACACACACACACACACACACACATGCATTTCAATTCAGAAACAAAAACTACAAATAACCACAATCCATCGTGACGAGTCACCAGTAAAAATCGTACGATTTATAAGGGCGAGGACCGTAACAATTCAATGGCGCATCATCTCCTTTTAGTAAATATTCGATTAATTTTTTTAAATGATTTAGTATTATTAATTTTCTTAAGATTAGTAGTTATTTTACACCAACTCCTTATACATGAATATTCAATTCCCTTTTTCTAAAATTTAGTTCCATGATTTTTGGTAGCCTACATTGATCTTTTCTTCTGGAAGCACGATTATTTTCATATCCTATAAATTCAATGTATCTATATGAATGTTAGTTTTAGTATCCATAATCATATGAGCATTAGTTTTAGTACCTGTATTCATATGAACATTATTTTTGGTATCTATAATCATAACATCACTATAATCATATATCTTATCTATTGGTAGAATACCATATTTGCTAAACAATATAATTTGATTTAAACTTTTGTTTTTTAAATACACATACTTTTTTTCAAATAGCGCATTGACTAATTTTTTGGGGGGTATTTTTTGCCCTGTTTTATCATTCCAGCCCAGGGCTCATAAAAAACCTTATTTCAGCACTATATATAACAGCCATCCATTTTGATACGATTTTTTTAGTGAGTTTCCTTTACCAAAACATGACTGATAAACGCTTAACAAACATGTATCTTATTACGCTTAATCACTCAGTGGTAGTTCTGCATTGTAAGCGATAAGAAAGTGGTTTAAAAATATTTATCTACTTTCATTTCAATTAATGAACTAGCGATGGTTTGGATCGGTCGAAACTGACTGATGAAAGATTGTAGAGATCAGTTTCAATCGAACTACGATGATAAGTAACGATTTGCCGTGAGAAAAAATACACGCTATTAAAAAAAAAAAAAAACGACGCACCGAAGAGTTCTCCAATTGCGATAAAAATTGGTGGATGTGAAGAACATACATAGAAAAAGAAACGATTAAAATTTCAGAATAATTGAATGATTTATTGCAGAGTTTGACCGTTACAAAGGGAGGAAGTAGGCTTTGGCCTGGATGCAAGCTGTTACCCGGAGTGGCATAGACTGATAAAGATCCCGGATGGTGTCCTGTGGAATTTCTTGCCAAATTGTCTCCAACTGTCGGGCTAAATCGTCAACATTCCGGGATGGTTGCAATCGCCTTCCCATAGCGTCCCAAATGTGCTCTATGGGAGAGAGATCAGGAGATCTAGCTTGCCAAGGAAGTGTTGGGCAAGCTTGAAGACAATTCATAGCAACACTTGCCGTATGCGGCCGGGCATTGTCTTATTGAAACGTGAGTCCAGGGTGTCGCAAAATAAACAGTAACACAACCAGTCCTAGAATGTCGTCTACGTACCGCTGTGCTGTAAATGTGCCAGAAAATGACCACCAAAGGGGTCCGGCTATCAAAGGAGATGGCACCCCAGACCATAACGCCCTGTTGTGGGCATGTGTGGCGTGCGATAGTAAGGGCAGGATCCCCACGCTGCCCTGGACGTCTCCAGACACGTCTGCGGTTGTCGTCAGGACACAGTTGGAAACGGGACTCGTCACTAAAGACTATACGTCCCCAGTCAGCGCAGTTCCAAGTTGATCGAGCCCGGCACCACTGTAATCGGACTTGACGGTGTAAAGGCGTGAGAGGTAAGCGGAGTAACGGTCGGCGCGAGCGTAAATTCCGCTCTCTCAGTCGTCTGCAGAGGGTCATGTTGGACACATGTGTGCGGTCCACACGTTTGATAGTTGATAATGACGAATCCGGTGCTGTGACAGCTGCTCTGATAATTGCTTTGTCTTCCCGCTCTGTTATGGCCCTAGGTCGACCGCTGCCGTCCCGACGCTGACATCTGCCGTTGTTGACCCACTCTTGCCAGCACCGTCCAATCGCCGCATCGCTTCGACCCACATGTCCAGCGATTCTTCGATTCGTCCAACCAGCCTCTTTCAATCCGATAGCACGACCTCTTTCAAACTCTGACATATGCTCGTAATGAGCACGAATCTTTCGGCGAGGCATTGTTACAGTCGACGTAAGATATCCGCAGTCAAAATGCAACAGAAATTTTGACCACATATTGAGAATCGCTCCTTATATACACCTGCTGAATGCGCAGTTCCGATGCGCTGGAGTTCCCGCTATTCATTCATTGGACACCAAATTTTAATCATTTGCATGTTCGGTCAAAATGTCTTTACATACGAAATTTCATTACAATCGGACAACTTCTTACATTAGTGTGTCGATTGTTTTTGTTATAGAGTGTAGCTTCCTCCACAAAGGGCATAGATAGAAGATATCGCAATGTTTCAAAATATTCATCGTATTCCGTTCTTTTTAGTAGGAGTATTGGGCGATTAAACCTATTGTTAAGTACATATTCAAGGATGTTAATGGCATTGAATTTGCTGAATTGTGCATTTATTCAGCCAACTGATGTCATTGGGAAGGCAACGCAATGAAATGCACAGATATTTTAACTTAATTGAAGTACATTTGTAAGGAATAATTTTATCCTGAAGGTGAAATTGTCAGAGTTTTAAATGTAAGGTTTTTAATCCGTGTACATTACGGGTATCTTCTACCAGGTATAGATCGGAGACAGAAACTAACGAAAACGACACTACAGGAATTGTAAACATCCCGAAGGGACATGGAGAGATGTGCGCTTGGGATAACTTTGAAGGAATGAAGAGGACGTGGATAACGGTAAACAAGAGTAGAAGGAAATACTGTTAAAGCAAAAAAAAGCTGCAATGGGCTTGGCATAGCGCAAAAACGAACCAAGTTAATTAGTTGAATCTTATGGCGCAATGACAACGATGGTTCTACCGTGCCGAGCAAGGTGTATAAAATACATGTTTATTTATTGAAGATCAAGAACTAATCAACGATGAACGATTAAAATTATCAACTACATTCCAAACAACTGCCTACGATCTTGGAAACAGAGTGGACGAAAAAGAAAACAAGTAGTATGTGATATATGCGAACAGATTGTTCGGGATAGACATATGAAAATCACTGAAGAATTTTTAACGGGGAATAAATAAAAGTTGAATTGGATGCTGATTCAATGCTAAGTTTTCTAAAATACACTTAAATCTAAAACATGAACGCGTATCTTTCAATTTTAATTTGTAAAGAAGAAACAGAGAAATGCATAACGTTTATTTCATCCTAGGGACGCAAAGTATGATGTTATTTTTACAGGGCAACTGGAGCATTAAATTTATGCTTGAATATAGTTTCTTAGGTACAGCTACAGAACATGCAACCCACTTCTTCGTCTGTTCACTTGAAATCGCACTAGATCGCGTTGTGACAGATGTCAAATACTGTCGCGTAATATACATCTGTATGATGCGGTGAAAACTGGTGTGAGACGCCATTTTATTTTTTCTTCACGCTTGTAGTGAGCGTCTGAATGTTTTATTTTTTTATGGAATACGGTTTTTTTTATAGATGAAGTGGGCCATGAAAAAGGGGTTTAAATGTGTGTGTGTCCGAAGGGGAAGAAAATGGTGATTCCGTGTGCGAGACGTAGTGTATAAGGCGATTTTCAATGGCATTGTGGGAAACGTGGTAGGGTTTTTTTCAGGTTTGGAGGGAGGACGAATAACGGTAAGGGGGGATGAGGATCAGGATGCACGAAAAACTGGGAGGGGGAGAGGAGGAAAAAAATTAACGGAAAGTAGGGAGGAGGATGATTCACGGAAATTATAAGAGGAGGATTCACGGAAAGGGAGAGGGGAGGAGGATTCACGAAAAGTATGCGAGGGGAGGAGGATTCACGAAAAGTATGCGAAGGAAGGAGGATTACCAAAAACACCGTAAACAACATGGCGGCTAGTGACTTTGCCGATGCCGGAAACATCCGATCACACAGAATAAGTACTAATTTTTTATTTTTTAGAATTGGGAGTGGGGAGGTGGAGAAAAGGAGAAAAAAAAACAGACGAAAACGGCGTACACAACATGGCGGCTAATTGTGCCAATTACAAGTGTTGCCACTACCAATTGCCAGTTTTGGAAATACTGACTAAAATCGAGTGGGTTGCGTGTTCTGCAGTAGCGTTGTTACTTAACCTTTTCACCTATTTCATTTACCTTTTTCCTTTTCAATTTTCACCCTTTGATTTCTTTCATTTTCTTGCATTTAGTTGTCTGTCTTTATAGACTAGGGATAATGTTATCATTAAATATTAGTAACCATGTCGTTAAGCAGAATTTTTAATGTTTGATAGAGAATTTCATCGTCGATAACTTTCTCCCCTCTCAATTACGATAAATCCCCTTTCTTCGTCAACACAGATATTCTTCATCCTGCAGTGGCGTGCGTAGTGAAAGTGGCATAAAGTAGGGGGCTAGGCACCCCATCCCATTGGACAGCAAGACACAATGCTTTGATTTAGCATCATATAATAGTTGTCGAAAATTTTTGAGCCCCCTTCCCCCCCCCCATAATTTTTAAACTGCTATGCCTTTGAACAGTACTAGCGAGTGACTACTGTACGAATAACCTGGGCTTAACTTCAACTGGTACCCAGTACTTGTCCGAGGTTGGATTCACTAGGCAAGAGAGATCTGATTTCGTGTTAAGCTGTTGACCCTAGCTTAGCATGAGCTTAACCATCCTTGCGCCGTAAAATACAAATAGCTCCTTTTATGTCTCAAACTAGTAGTTCTTTGTGTCAAACTTTTTTGATAAACATGCAGTCGAAATCAATTAGTATTAATCAAGTGTTTAACCAAGGGGGACCCCCGCAAAAGTAACGAAGTTACAATTATATCTTATAGGTCTCTAGGAAAGGTTTCTATTTTTCTTCACGCTTTCAGCCTCCCCCGAAAATATTTCCCCGATCAGCTCTTGGTATTAATAGTGCCTAACAATAGCTTAGTAATTCAAAACCCATGGGGGCTCAAGCGTCTTTAAAGAGGATTTTGTGATGCGATGTACGAGAAAAAGCGTTTTGATATCCAATGGGGGCTTGGGCGCCGGAAACCCCATTCCTACGCCACAGTGTCACGTATCTGTATTTGTGGTGTTTTATTTTTTCTTCAGTCTTAGGGAATGTACTCTCCTATTACGGAGGGCGAACTTAATCGTAATTCCGAACCTTTTGAAATAAACGAGGAACAGGATTGTTAACAAGAAAGAATCGGCGAGGAACGCCATTACACGATACCGTTTGACTATCCCAAATGAAAAAGAAATGGCGCAAGCCTCAGGGTAGCTAGAATATTCACCAGAGGTACTCTTTCTTTAGTAGGTGAAGAGAGAGTATCCATCAAGATTGTATCACTGTTTACTTTATTCTCTCTCTCTTGTACCTTACATTTGTTGTAGTGCAATTTATTTATTTATACAATACTATTTGGCCCGTGAGGGCCCAGGTAGGGGTATAAAATACAGACTTAAGATGTTACAAATTGTCGAATATTATGAACAAATGCATTGATATTAATTGAAGAAACACATTTTGAGTTAAGCTTATTCCAATTGTCAATCGTTTGAGCAAAAAAAAAAAAAAATAAATTTATGAGTATTGCTGTGTGCGGTAAATAATTATAATTTGAAAGAGTGGTCAATACGAGAAGAAATATAGTCGGCAGGTCTCACGTATTGTAAGAAATTACATTTATAGTGATTATAAAGAATTTTTATATAAAAGGATAAGGTGCAGGTGCTTACTGTGAAGGGAAAGCGGAATTAATTGTATCTCTTAAAGCTTCTTTAAACCTAAGACATTAGGAGACCAGTTATTCAATATGAAACGTGTAGCCAGATTTTGAATAGGATCTAAGTGATTGATATTGAGCTCTGCAAAGGGATCCCAAATTTCGGGAGCATAATTTAATATTGGGAAAATGTAGGTTTTGTATATAACATAATAATCTGATGGATTTAGTGGAATGTTTTAATTGTCCCTGTAGATAAAAAATAATTTTGATTCAGCTTGATTAACAATTCCATCGGAGACCAGAAGTAAATGTTATCCCTAGGTATCTGAAATGTTTCACTTATTTAATTGTAGTGGATTGGATTTGTAGGAGAAGGATAAAGGATTAGTTTTCCTATGAATAGATAAAATAACTGTCTTAGATGAGTTTAATGGTAAGGACCACTGGGTGCACCATTGAAAAATGAGATCAAGGTTAGATTATAAATGCCAGTGATCATTTAATGAGGATATTTGATTATAAATTACGCAATCCTCTGAAAATAGCCGAGTTGGAACAGATAGATGAAGCAATGCCATTAATAAAAATCAGGAAAAGAAGGGGAGATAAAACTGTACCCTGAGAAGTGCCTGAATATATATCTAAGAACTCAGAATTAGTATTGAGTGCACATACTGCTTTCGGTCCTTTAGAAAAACTTCAATCCTTGACAAGAGTTGTATATCAAGGTCAATTAAATGAAGCTTATAGATTAATTTGGAATGAAGTACTTTGTCGAACACTTTCGAGAAATCGATAAAAATTATATCTGTTTAGGCATTATTGTCAATGGATTAGGGCAAATCTTGCATAAAGTTAAGAAGTAGGTTAATTGTTGAGTAACTCTCTCTAAATCCGTATTGAGATGGTAAAAATAAATTTTTAGACACAAGTATAAGGCGTATATCTTCAGCTACGAAATGTTCAAAAAGTTTGCAGGAGGATGAAGTAATAGCAATAGATCTATAGTTTAACGGATTATTATGACTACCTGATTTGTAAATTAGGATGATTTTATTAATCTTCCAATCATCAGCAAGTTCAGAGGAATTGAGTGAAACATTGAATAAAACAATAAGGTACTCAGACATAGATTCTGGAAATTTTTTCAGTAAAAAATTTGGAATACCATCAGGACCGATATTATTTATTTTAATGCGTTTAAGTAGTTTTATTAAGCCTGGTTTAGAAAAGCGAATAGGGACAGAAGTAGTTATGGAAGATATAAGTCGTAAATTAGTGGAGTGATCATCTGTTGAGAAGACTGATTAGAATGCCGAATTAAAACTTGTAGCAATTGTGAAGGGGTCAGAAATGAATTTGTTTTGGATTAGTAACGTTAATTATTTGGAGGGTTTGGGTCTTACGAAGTTCCAAAATTTATCTTTTATTCTGTCATTATAAATCACTTATGAAGTACCACTCGTGAATACATCCATTTAACACTCCTCAGTCAACATCTCGAATTTCGGATTAGCCGATCTGACTCCCGTCACCCGCCGGTTAAAAGGGGGACTGCTGTATACCAGGGCTTAAATTGGGCGGGAGCCCACAGGAGCTCGGCTCCGGTACTTCTTCATTTTTGGCGATTATTTAAATATTAGCCGGAGCCCCTAAATAGACGCGATCAGGAAAAAGTAATGCGAAGGGAAAAAAACGCGATCAGGAAAAGGTAATGTGAAAAGTAATTTGTGATTAAGGTCATGCATTTTGTTGTCCAGAAAAATGGACATAAACAATTGATATGATTTATCGATTCTTTTGCAGCCATTCAATTTTTTAATCGATTTATCATAATATTAGGGCTCCTGCACTTTTTTTTTGTTAGAAATTAAGCCCTGCTGCATACTATAGAGATGTACGAAGTCATTCACTAGACGAACCATTCAACGAAGGTTTTTCCGGTCTCAAAAATGGGCATGGTCATTCGTTAGCCCAGTCGGTATGGATTTTTTCACATTTCTTGCATACTTACATAAAACATAATAAAAATAATAAAATTACGTACAAGCAAGTGAAAGAAAATCGCCTAAGGTCGATATTTAAATTTAGCGGGTTTCAATTAACATTAATTCGCAACTCTCTAATCCGCAATTTTCAGCGTTAACAACAGCCATCATCATTATTGCATTTACGGAAGACCTTTGTCCTACCTTTTTATTGCATACAGTCAGACAGAAAAACCAACAGCAATAGCGGGTTCAATATCTATCCAAGCCGGCTAATAAAGTACCTGTAATGTTATCCGTATATATAGACATGAAATGGTTTTCAATAGTGGTACTTTAGACTTAAACCTCATCCCTATTTTTTTTAAATGAAAATTTGAAAGTACAATAGCGAAGATGAATTAAATTACGTATTGACCTACCTTGATTATTGGATTCATAAAACCATGCCATGCTGTTAAAAGCAAAATGCTGGAATGTAATTCAAGATGGCTCTGTATTTGTGAATCTTCAGAAAGGAGGAGATGGGACAGCCAACTTAAAGTAAGCTCCGAACCGCAACGCGTTCACACCTAACCCAGTTTACTGGACAATCGGTCCACTGCGTTCGAAGGACTTGAAAATAGTAATTACCGCGTCGGCACGATGTTCACTACCGTACATAATACGAAAACATGTTTTGACTCCATTGCGTTGGATTCCCTTGGGCGGAGGAATAAAAATGAGATGGTGGTGACAAAATTAGTTTGAGGATTCATTATTTTTTTCGGTAGTGTACCTACGCATGGACTATATTCGCTGTTTGCAAGCGATATGAAGCAGATTCCAGCACTGAAACAATCCTAATTATAAATTGCTCCGCAGTAGGGTTAAATTTCATTCGTATATTGCCGCATATAATATAGGCCAAAGATAATCGGCTTAAGCGCGGACGGATACATGAGCGTCATTTCCGGTTTGCGAAATTCCAGTTGTCCGTTTACTTTCGCTTTTTGTTGCTTTGTTTTTTGGTGCAGTGAAAACTGAACAGCGCGTAAGCTGCTCTGAAGGTCGCATCCTTTATTTGTAAACATCACTCTTCAATTTGTTGAGGAAAAAGTGGATGAATCTGAGTTTTTTTTACAAAATATGTTTGCTTTTCGTTACAATACCCACATAAAAGCGAGGAATTTTGAATAACGTCCACATTTGTAACATTGTTATCTTAAATTCAGAATTGTGAAAATACAGATGTTTTTAAAGAATTTTGGCTTGCTTGTATTTTCTCTGTACCTCCGCAAGAATAGTTAGGGTTATGCCACGCCGGAAGCTACAGTTACCCGAAGATTCTGACTTTAATCAAGAAGCCGAACCCGGAAATAGGGTGGGCTGAAAAAGGGCAAGTGTTCTAGGATACCACTGGAAGCGGACACAAGGTACGCTAGACGAAAACATTACCACTACACCACTTAAAACTGAGTTTTACGGCTCAAGGACAGCAAGAGTCATGCTGCGCCGGGACCTACAGTTTTCCGAGGAATCCGAACCTCTTAAGACCTAGGGAACCAACTCCTGGACAACGGTGAGCAGTTAGTGGATAATGATTTTTTTTTTTGGCAGTTGGGAGTTGAACCAGAGATAACCCCACACGAGGTGAACGCGTTGCTAGGGCCAAGTAAGGGGAAAGGAAAATAAGAAGACTTTTCTACACAATTTGCTTTTTATACAAACGGTATATACATAAGATCGTACCAAGGGTGTTGCAAACGAGGCAAGTGCCTCAGGTTAGAGAGACGCCGAATGTTGTAATATGGAGTATACTGTGACTCTAGGCGGACGTTTATGTAGTAGAGTCAAGAAATGTACTCTTGATGAAGGACTGCTGCCAACGCGTCTGAAAGCTTGAGTGTTTGTTTTGCTATTTTACCAGTGTTCTATCTTTTATGTATGTAAATTTCTTTCCTGGTTCTTTATACCTCATTTCGATAAAAAAATATGGTTAATTTAAAATCCCAAGAGTTATAAACTAATATTTTATAAGAGGCGCCATTTTACATCTTTATCTCAGATACAAAAATTCCTTGACACGGTTCTGAATGCGTATCTTCGCCCCGTTTGGGGCAGCATGCCCCTTACTGTCTTTGCGTCAAACAAATCAAGAGTTTCTCAGACATTTCTTTCTTTCTTCATTTCAGGTATGCTATAACATCAGCTCATTCCTCCAGTAGACACAATGTTATTGATATCATTAATCATTTATAAGGAATTGTTGAGGAACTAAACAACAGATGTTAACAATATTTGTAAGAAGTTTTACTATAGGACTACAAAAGAGAATTCTCGAGTTAATAAGCTATAATTAATTATTGAGGAACCACAATGGTTGTTAACGTTGTGATCTGTTTTACCATAGCACCACAAAATATCCCGGACGAAGATCGTAAACGTTACAAAAGTAACGAAATAATGTTTAAGCATAGACGTAAAGAAGACGAGGTTACGGGTGCTCCCTCTACAAGAAAGAATTTAGTCCCTCTCCTAAGAAAAACGACATTATGAATGAGTGCTATATCCGGAGCCGTAGCGTAGGAAATGGGGCTTACGGGCTCAAGCCCCCCACCCCATTGGCTCTCAAAACATATTTTCTTTATGTCCTCGTCCAATGATCGTCTTTAAAGCTACCTCCCCATTCATAATTTCTGAATTACTACGCTACTGGGGAGGAGCAATGCGTTTAAGTAACAAAGCACCAAATGGTTCCGAATAAAAATTGCAAATTGAAGCCGTAAATAACGTACTGCATAAAAATTACTTCCAGAAAAACAGCGGTAATTATTACGAACAAGGAACCATGATTGCAAACAAGAGATTGTGCAATGCTGCATAGGAAGATAGCTTTAAGAGGATTGGATAAATGAAACCAGAACGATATAGAATAACGTTACTAAATCAAACACGATCTGTTCCAAAAAATGGAATTCCATGCAAACAAAAGAAATCAACCGAAGATTACAGAGATAAGAAAAGGCTGATTTTATTCGAATACTTTATATCGTTGCAATCTTGCCAAGAATTAGATTCTGTGTTGCTATGATATCATATGGAGAATCGCTATTACGAAAAACGGCATCATTAATGTCATTATTGCAAAGTAAGGAATATGAAGTCACTATGATATCACGAATGTATTGTTACTATGCCATAATATATATGCTTCGCCATTACGATTCTGAGAGTGTTATTACGATATCGTGAGTGTTGTTACAACATCATGATTGCTATTATGATATCGTGATTGCTCTTATTACGATATCGTAAGTGCCGTTATGATATCGAGATTGCTACTATTACGTACAGATATTGATGTATATTATCGTATATATATTATCGAATCTAACCCTTTCGGTACCTTCGTCGAATTTAATCGACATGAAATAAATTATCTTATTTTTCTTCAAAGTAAAAATTTGCCGACGACACATACAATGTGTATAATAAATTAGATCTTTTTCCAAATATAAATAATAGTTTTGCCTACAGATGGCTTAGGACAGGAGCTATACTAATTTTCTAAAAACTAATTGCAATGAAAACGAAGGCATCGAGTCATCATGTTGATTATATTCGACGTGAATTAATTAACAATGGGATCACTGATATTTTGCAGATAGGTTATTTTGGTGATAGAAGGAATTTGGGTAAAAAATCATACAAATTTATCAACAGGAAAAAAAAATGGTGTCCGAAAGTGCTAAATTGCTTCGATATCGCATTTACGCACCGCACTGAAAATAACGTTTCTCGCCAGAACACCGAAGTTTCAGCAGCATTGCATGCTATCAGAAACAGGGAGGGTGACCGCTTGGTAATTACGCGTTGTTGCTGAAAGCCACTGCGGTGGCATGGAAGTAAGACCTTCCTCTGCCATACAGAAAATTTCCAATTTAATTCTTGATGCACTGGACCTTTTCCTACAGCTTCGGGTTTGATCATTTGGTGGACTAGATTAGCCGAGGTGCGGATACTGCATTAGACTGTAGGTCTTTACGAAGTGAGGCTAACAACCTCAACTCCAAATATTTTGGTAACTTTTCCTAAAATATGTATAAAGGTAAGTCAATTCATGTTTTCAGGTTGCAAGGACTACAAGGGTCATACTGCTCCAGCACCTTCAGTTTTCTGAAGAATTCTAATCTCAAAGCGTAGGCGAACTAACCCTCTGATTACCATTAACAGGAAAACCTTTTCTTTTGGGTCACCGTTGGCAGTCTAACCATGGTCAATATCACGCTGAATGAACGCGTTACTTCTGCACCACCAGCATCTTAGATGATCTTTCGCCCAGGCAGAACCTTCCAGATTGCGCCCACCCCCAACCACGGTCGCCCTGTGAAATATTTCAGCCAATTTTACGCCCATCCTCGATTGTGACCCTGGTTTGAACCTTTCAGGCCACCCCTAGATACGGCCCTGTGCACTACCCCCAGGGTCAAAAGCAAGTTAAATTTTAGCATGGACGGCGTGTGCTACTGTCTTATTTATGTACGATCTCTGTTTCCGTGATAGGTATTTTTGAATTAACGAACAAGCACAAACTACCTTGGTTCATTCCTTCGTCCAAGACATTGACATTGAGAGGAAAGGCTTAGGACAGGGGCTGTTCCCAAAGGCTACGCGCGCCACGTACTATTAAGAAATTTTGAAAAACATCGAGTACGAGAGCAAGGTCTCAAGAAAGTTTGTGTTTGCTTGTTTTTAGGCAATTTTCAACTTATTTTTTTATTAGTCATTTACAAACTTGAATGTAAACAAATGAGGAAAACTCCTGTGAATCCCCCAGGCCTCAAAATAATATCCTGCGTATGACCAGAAGAGGAATGAAAAACTGATGAAAGTGGCAAGTGACACCTTGGGCTTGGATAGACGATAAACGACCAGTCAAATGCCAGTCAGCGCGGCGCGATGACGTCACCAAGTCCAGTAACCCCTCAATTTCAATACTCTTCAATTAAGACAGCACCGCATACTCTCAATAATTTTCTTCAGGACAGCCATGCTTAGTCCCCTCTTAAAGAAACAAAAAATTACAAATGAATGCCATGTGCTCAGGAGCGGACCGGGTCGTAGGTCAATTGTCCCCACGGGTCGATGCGCCCTCCGATATTTTAAGGTATGTGCCTTTTGAGAGGACACAGTCCGCCCCTGCATGCTGCTGAGCATTCGGAGGAAGTCCGTTGTCCTTCGGGACTGGCAAAATCGAGATTACAATGCGTCACTGCTTTGAATTACAAATCTTTCAAGTTCACAATTATATATTTGCTGAAAAAAGAAAGTTATTAAGGCGTTTGAACATCGAAATTAAATGTCCCTCCTATGATGCATTAAGAAAGAAAAAATACTTCCGATTTTTTCGCCAGGTTTTTCCTCCCAGAGAGAATTTTCTTTTTTCTCTACTAAAGATATTTGTTTTTTTTTATTTTATTTATGCAGTTCGAGAATATTTCCTAATTTTTCTTAAGTACAAAAAAAAAAAAAAAAGCGTATGTGTCTTATTAAGACGTATCGTGATGATGGAGGCAGTTTCTAATTAAAATGTCTGCAGTTGGAACAAATTAATCCATGACGTTAACTTCGAATTATGAACGTTTTCACGTCATCCATTTCAATTACATTTTCACGTTAAAGAAAAATCTAACGTAGAAACCGAAATCGTTCACAAGTGATTTTTGTTAATTTCCAAATTAAAACAAATGTCAGAGCAGGAAACCCTTCGTATTTTCAAAAGTTTTGTAGATTAACAACTGTTCTTTGTTTGAAATTGAGTGATTTTGAAAAGTTTAATATTCTTCTATACCTGTCAGTTTTTGAAATTTAATTTATTCTTCGAGGAAGCTGTCACTATGGATCTGATTATTTAGTCAATATTTCTTGCTGTAGCATAGCAACTCAACACTTATGATGGGCAAGGGCTGACACGGGGAGAAGTCACAGGGTCATATGATAAATGACCCAAATGATCCCAAAAAATATATTTTTTCACTGTAAAAAATTCCAACTTTCATGATAAATGAAGGGTGTTATTCCAAGACCATGGCAAATTCTCTCCTTAACTACCCAAGTTCTTGTCCGCCCCTGGTGGGATCTCAAGCATATTTAATGAAGATTTTGTGATGTTGCCTATAAGGATATAGTGTGTTGATAACCAATGGGGGAATTTGAGCCCCGATCCCTCACCCTTTCATGCGCCACTGATATCCTGCCATTTGTTTATTAGTCAGTTTCCGATTTACAATGCAAGAACAGTTGAGGTCATGTAGTCGTTTCTAACTACATTTTACAGGAGGTATCCGAAACACTTTTGAATCAAACCTCCAGATTACGGTGGGTAAGCAAAAATGCTATCTCTACGGTGCCGTAGGGTTAATTCTTTTTTTTTACTCCCGTTCCGTCAGCTGCAATAATATCATTGACTGCAGAAAACATCGTCGTTACTGTTGTGTAATTATATGTCGACACTATCAGGTACTATTTTCTCCGTTACCTGGATCTGCAAGTAATATGATTGCATCAGTTGTCGCAATGGAGATCAGAGGGAAGTTCAATAAACAAAGGAATCCGAAAAATAAACTACTGAGCAACAAATGAAGGATTTAGAAGACTATTTAGAAGGGATTTCGACGATCACGTGCTATGATACATAATGAAGGCATTCACAAGTGACTTAGCATCCTACGCATGCGCAGATAAATCCCAAGATTCGCAAGACCATACACAAGATTCAGAAAAATGAAGACCTTTGACGGAAACATAATTTCCCCTCAGTTTATTAAACAGTAATGTTGTTCAAACAGGGGGTTTAACCCCAAAATCCCACCTTGGTTTCGTCCATGCCAGATAGAAGACAGGGGTGAAAAGTTCCTTAAAAGATATGGAAGTAAAAGAAATATTTTTCCTTTTCTCGTGGAACAAGTAACGACCGTTACAGTGAAGCTGTAATACGAAATCAATCAATTAGTCAAGAATCGATCAATCTTTGTAACACGAGATAGAAATAATCACGAAATACATTTCCGCAGGTTTAATATAAACCTGATTGGTACATCGTGGACAGTACGACGATGACCTTTCAGGCAAATTAAGTTTATATAACACTTTATAGTAAAAAAAATCGACGCACCAAAAAGTAGTTGTCCGATTGCGATAAAAATTGGTGGACGTAAAGAACATACATAGAAAAAGAAATCATTAAAATTTCAGAACAATTGAATGATTTATTGCAGAGTTTGACCGTTACAAAGGGAGGAAGTCAATAAGGCGTTGGTCCACCTCTGGCCTGGATGCAAGCTGTCACCCGGCGTGGCATAGACTGATAAAGATCCCGGATGGTGTCCTGCGGAATTTCTTGCCAAATTGTCTCCAACTGTCGGGCTAAATCGTCAATATTCCGGAGTGTTTGCAATCACCTTCCCATAGCGTCACAAATGTGCTTTATGGGAGAGAGATCAGGAGATCTAGCTTGCCAAGGAAGTGTTGGGCAAGCTTGAAGACAATTCATAGCAACACGTGCCGTGTGCGGCCGGGCATTGTCTTGTTGAAACGTAAGTCCAGGGTGTCGCAAAAGGAACGGTAACACAACCGGTCGTAGAATGTCGTCTACGTACCGCTGTGCTGTAAGTGTGCCAGAAATGACCACCAAAGGGGTCCGGCTATCAAAGGAGATGGCACCCCAGACCATAACGCCCTGTTGTGGGCATGCGTGGAGTGCGATAGTAAGGGCAGGATCCCCACGCTGCCCTGGACGTCTCCAGACACGTCTGCGGTTGTCGTCAGGACACAGTTGGAAACGGGACTCGTCACTAAAGACGATACGTCGTCAGTCAGCGCAGTTCCAAGTTGATTGAGCCCGGCACCACTGTAATCGGACTTGACGGTGTAAAGGCGTGAGAGGTAAGCGGCGTAACGGTCAGCGCGAGCGTAAATTCCGCTCTCTCAGTCATCTGCAGAGGGTCATGTTGGACACATGTGTGCGGGCCACACGTTAGATAGTTGATAACGACGAATCCGGTGCTGTGACAGTTGCTCTGACAATCGCTCTGTCTTCCCGTTCTATTGAGGCCCCAGGTCAATCGCTGCCGTCCAGACGCTGACATCTGCCGTTGTTAATCCACTCTTGCCAGCATCGTCTAACCGCCGCATCGCTTCGACCGACATGTCCAGCGATTCTTCAATTCGTCCAACCAGCCTCTTTCAATCCGATAGCACAACCTCTTTCAAACTCTGACATATGCTCGTAATGAGCACGAATCTTTCCGCGAGGCATTGTTACAGTAGATGTAAGATATCCGCAGTCAAAATGCAATAGAAATTTTGACCACATATTGAGAATCGCTCCTTACATACACTTGTTGAATGCGCAGTTTCGGTGCGCTGGAGTTCCCGTTATTCATTCAGTGGATACCAAATTTTAACCATTTGCATGTTCAGTCAAATGTCTTTGCATACGAAATTTCATTACAATCGGACAAATCCTTCTTGGTGCGTCGATTTTTTGTTATAGGGTGTATTTACTTTATGCAATAGTTTCCACCTGGACAGACAATATCCCATGATCCAATTGTTGGAGCACCAGCCAACCAAGGGAAAACCTTTGCGGGTTGAGATTCCCATTGCCAGAAAAAATTCTCGTTTTATTTTTAGCACTCCGGAGTGGCAGAGTCCGGAATGCATTGACACTGGAACTTGTGATATTACCTTCTCTCTCTGCTTGTTAACGGGGTCTCGAAGTCTTTGATTTATCATGTTTTTGAGTTTTTTTCCTTATTAGTTTGTGTCCCTTGAGTTTAAGTATTTTTACTGTATTCCGACTGACGATTTTTGTAATTCTGTGTTTTACTCCCAACGTGAAAGTATTTGTAAACTGTTTGGTTTTAATAAATTTATTTTACAATAATTTCTGCCACCCACGTATTAATTATAGCTCAAACTAGAGCTTTATTCGTTTTGGAGAAAAAGAGACGCTTTCCCCATCCTGGATTCGAACCAGGGTCCCTCCGTTTAGCCCGGAGTGTCTTGGACCGCTAGACGAATGAGGACAGGAAACAACGCTCTCTTTCTCCGTATGTAAAGGTGTTAAGGTATTATTACCCTCCGCAGGGATAACACAATTGCCAAATATGGTCAACACAAGAAAGCCTCCGGGGCGAGATTTTTGTGAGTTTTTCGTTTCTTTTTTCTCCAAAACGAATAAATCTCTAGTTTGAGCTATAAGCTATACGTGGGTGGCAAAAATTATTGTATAATAAATTCCCCCACGAAAAACTCACAAAAATCTCGCCCCGGAGGCTTTTCTGTGTTGACCATATTTGGCAATTGTGTTATCCCTGTGAAGGGTAATAATATCTTACAAATTTATTATTATTAAATAAAATGCATTAAATAATCTCGAGAACGTATGAAACGAACTAGAACGATTCGCAAGTGAAAAAGTTCGTGCGTTCAAATGTCATATCGGAGATATGCGAAGGAGGAAAGGCGGAAAAGGAAGAATCTGTAGGCAGTAAGTATGTGAGAGATTACTTCTAGGTTGATCAATTGTGGTAAAGAAATCATTTATTTCATGAGATGATGTATATTGAGTATTTTTTTTAACCGTCTACGTATCTGAATATTTCGAGAGATTTTTCTGAAATATTTGCCACTGATTCGTTATCATAATGGAATTGTAATGACTAACCTTTTTAAAAATTTAAGTTGTCGAAACATTGCATACATTTCTGTATGTTTAACTACCACGAGCAATTCTTTACGAGCAAAGGAATAAAAGATATTTTGCGTCGTCTGATTTCCGTTCTTGCAAAAAGAAATATGTTACAGGTATGTTACATATACAATTACACATATTTCGGACACATATCAGATATTTATTAGTTTAAGTTAGTGATTATAATTAGGTTTTATATATTTTTCCACTCTCTAAAAGATTGAATATCTAATTTCAATGTTTTCATACGATTTTCTGCAGCATGAGAAAATATTTTCATTTGACATCATTGCGTGAATCATTTTTAATAAAGAAAGGATGCTGTAATGTGGAAAAATCTGTAAGTTACGTTTATAATTTTAATTAGGAAATTAATTAAAATTAAATATATTATCGGATTACTGGCGTCAACGTTGAGTATTTGAAACGTAATTCCATTAAAAGCCTATGCCCTTATTAAGCAGTTTTAAGAATTTTACAGTAACAAGAGAGAAAAGTTCTTATTATATAAACTTTCGTATATTTTCTTTAGGATACATGCTGATGCATGTGTGCACCGCTTTAACGTGTAATTTTTACATACTGCTATTTATAAAAACAGTATTTCTGAGATATAATTTAATGCAATATCATCATTCCAATTCTGGAAAGAAAGTTAGCTTATTGCGGCCACATAGTGAGGGGAGAAAAATACAAAATACCCCAACTGGCACTGAAAGGAAACATCGTGGGGAAGAGATCCAGAGGCAGAAAAAGAAGAGGATACATGGATGACTTACAGGCTTGGACTAGGCTAAGCACGAAAGACATTATCCATGCCAGTAGAGACAGGGAAATGTGGTCCAGATTGGTCACCAACCACCAAATCGGAGAAGGCAATTGATGATGATGATGATGACAGGGGATATAAAAAAGGAGCCACACAAAAATTGGTATATTTGTTAACTCTTCGGCTATTTTCGTTTCTGTTTGTTGGAGACTACGAGAAATTTTGCGAAAGATTATTACTCTTACCAGGGTTCACACAATTGCCAAATGATCAACACGCGAAGCCACCGGTGCATGTTCTTTGTAATCTGTTCCTGAAGAATTAATGGATAATATTTTAGACTCACGTTTTTCAGCTCAAACTAGAGCATTTCATGTATAGAACAACAAGAGACAATGCCTTGGTCTGGAGTCCAGCCACGGATCCACCGTAAGAACCGAGGTGCTTTGATAGGACACCAAGGCTCAGGCACTATGCTCATTTTCTTCTTGTGTAAGGTTTTATATGAGATTATTACCATTCTCAGGGTCAGCGCGTTTGCTGAATGATCAAAATATTATCCATTATGGACAACATTTGTGCAATTTTAGAAGAATAACCTTCACAAGTGAATGACTCATCGACTACACAATAACAATACACTGATGTAATGTTATATCCCAATTACCACTATTTTTTTTCTTCTATACACTCAGCTTACAGAACTATAAACAGGGGAGTAGCCTTTATCACGTTATACCGCTGATATAACCCGACAGAGGATAATACGACGCCATTTTGTGTGCTTCTAAGCAAGGGCGTAACGATTCTAAAATTATGGAGAGATCAAGTAGCCTTATAATAGATTCAGTGATACGACGTTAAATCGAGTATGTTCTATCAAATACGGGGGAGGGGGGCTCGAGCCCACCTTTCACGCGCCACTGCTTCTAAATTACATCTTTGTCCCGTTGGTTTCCATCGGACCGGCGAAGTTAAGCAGCATTGAGTGCCTTCAGCTTTTGAGTGGCTAACCACTCGTAGAAATCTAGTATTATTAATCTAGTATTATAGTTGTTAATTTCCTGTTATGATGTTCCTGGTGTAAATGAGCATCTGACAACTATTCGTCATTCGTTGATAATTTAATCGTCCGACACAGAAAGCCCGGAAAACAAAATGGTGAGCCTTGGAAAAAAAATTGAGTAAAACATCAGCTCTATCATTATAGCGAATGGCGAATATCATTTGCACGGTTATTATGTAAAATAAATAGTACACGGAGTGAGTTGCTGAGCAAAAATAGTTTTAACTTTGTTTAATCTCATTACGAATTCATTAGTAAATTTGGTAGAGTTCAAGTATTACGTAAGCGCATTGGGAGTGGGGGTTCCTCATGATTGTTATGACTATGTTAGCCCATATTAATTTTTGCTTACCAGGGGATGAATGGCCAAAATATTGCTTACGTAATATTTGAATGCCCTTTTAATGCACATTAAAGAGAGCATTAATGTATATTAGGTACAGAAGCACTTATATATATATTAAAATTAGGTTATGAATAATGAATAATCGTATTATTACGTAGCACTGAAGTTTTTGAATAACTAGACAATTTTTGGATAAACAAGGGCAAGGTACTCGGATTTTCACACCATCTTTTAAAACCGTTTTTATCTATTCGCATTTTATAAGACGTGCTGTCCATATAAGTAACGCCTCTATTGTCGAAGAATAAAATCTAGGTAAGTGCTTTTGTGAATTTGAGTGTTCAGTTCGAGCGAAAATATAAATGGGTTTAGAATTTAAAATAATGTTGGGGAAAGATAAATCGATTTTTTAGCCTGAGGATGACAGGTCATCTTACAGAATAGATTTAAATTCTAATCACTTGTCTGGATACCTGACAGTTGTCCAAAACAATAAAAGAATTTTATGTCCTTCTCAATGCTGAAATAAGGGAACAAGTACACGCGATTCACACGTACTAGTCTCAAACGTAATATTTGCAAATTACCGCATTAATAAGTAAAAAATGCCATCATAATTAAAATGTGCTTCGTATAAATATTTGTAAATTTTATCCTTGTTATATTTAATGTCTAATCTCGTGTTAAACAATATTTTTAGATCTGCTTTCATGTATACCTTGTCATTGTATGACCAATAAGTTCATCTAGTAAACTCAAGATTAACCTTCATTAATATACTACATCAGCTACGCCTAGATCAGTGCGTTTTAACGTTGAAAGTTTAACTTACAGTTGGCAAAATATTGCGCTTATAATTTTTATGTGAAATACATAGGGCGGTTTGCATTTCTGATAAGACCTGGATAAAGAGGGAGCCAGGAGAAAATTTCTGTATCCTTAAAATTTTAACGCCAGATTGGAAAAAGGTAATTTAGTTATCTAAAGCAGCAAAAGGAATAAAGAGATACCTAGAGTAATTTAAGTACTTGGTAAATCACATTTCATTTTGCACATAATAAACCCTTTAATCTAGTGCTTCAAAACATTTACGAGGCCGGGACCGGCAAATTCATTTTTATTCTCCAACAAATTTGTTCGTAATTAGCTTTCCCTTTTTTAAAGATCGCGTACATTAAAATATTGTAAATATGAATAATTATGCCATAATCATAAGGAATATCAGTACACTCTTATTAATATGCACTTTATTGATACACTTCTTCGCTGATTGATTACATCATTGTAATTGGCTTGTAGAAACTTTTTATAACGTGTCATAATGAGCAGTATGCGCTTTCTCGAATGGTAAAAGTTTCGGTGTTTGAAAACTCTTGATCATTCATGAATACTTACTTACATATTTAAAAATGCAGGGCCTGGTAAAACACGGGTTGCACGGGTGTAAATTAGGTGTTTTAGGTGAGCTTCTCGATGTGTTCACGACTATTATTCTCCCCATTTCTACGATAAATGATTTATTCATGAAAAACTGCTTGAAAAACTGAAATGATATTCCCGGAGAATCTATGGCGACACGTTATAATTGACGCCGCGGCCTGGCGGCTGAGAAACACTACTTTAATCCATGGTATACAGGGACGAACTGGGGCGCCGGCCAACCGGCCATCTGGGCCGATGCGCCATTATGAACGATGGGACTCTCGCTTCCGAATGGGCTAGGGTTCGCGCCTTCTGGCAATCCAAGGTATGCGCCCTTTGAGAGGACCCAGTCCGCCCCTGATGGAATATAACTTAGATTTTGAACTGGAAATTAGGAGACTATCGGCAGCCAAAGGAACATCCTTCAAAAGGATGGATAGGTAAAAATCGAAAAAACATGAAAATATAGAAATGAATGTCTCAGAACAAATATTTTTTAACTACGTATTTATCGATTTTGCTTACTAATTGTACATTAATTACGTTAATATTGCTAAACACAAAATACTACTTACAATTTGTTCACTAAAAGAAAAATGTTTATTTTTAAAATATGAATAAAAATTTTTTTTTTCCTACTTTAAATTCATACACTCTATAACAAAAAAATCGACGCACCAAGAAAGAGTTGTCCGATTGTAATGAAATTTCGTATGCAAAGACATTTTGACCGAACATGTAAATAATTAAAATTTGGTGTCCAATGAATGAATAGCAGGAACTCCAGTGCATCGGAACTGCACATTCAGAAGGTGTATATAAGGAGCGATTCTTAATATGTGGTCAAAATTTCTGTTGCATTTTGACTGTGGATGTCTTACGTCGACTGTAACAATGCCTCGCTGAAAGATTCGTGCTCATTACGAGCATATGTCAGAGTTTGAAAGAGATTGTGTTATCGGATTGAAAGAGGCTGGTTGGACGAATCGAAGAATCGCTGGACATGTGGGTCGAAGCGATGCGGCGATTGGACGGTGTGGCAAAACTGGGTCGACAACAGTAATGTCAGCGTCGGGATGGCAGTGGTCGACCTAGGGCCACAACAGAACGAGAAGACAGAGCGATTATCAGAGCAGCTGTCACAGCACCGGATTCGCCGTTATCAACTATGCAACTTGACGTGTCCAACATGACCCTCTGCAGACGACTGAGAGAGCGAAATTTACGCTCACCGTCACACCGCTCATCGCTCACGCATTTATATCGTCAAGTACAATTACAGTGGTGCCGGGCTCGATCAACTTGGAACTGTGCTAACTGGTGACGTATTTTGCGTTCGGCAAGACCTGAAGCCTAATACTGTTAGCGGGTGGGTTAGTCCATTATAGTTTAGGGAAGGGAGTCTTGCCGGAAAACGGGATTGCGCGTATGGAGTGGCGGCGTACTCGCCCGACCTTAATCACATCGAAAATCTGTGGGATGCCCTCGGCCGTGCTGTGTATACACGTTTCCCACCCCCAGCCACTCTCACAGCTTTGGAAACTGCTCTATAGGAGGAATGGCGATTACTTGATTCTGCGGTGGTTGATGATCACCTCATCAAAAGCATAGTCGCACGCTAAAAACTTCGTATGCAGATGAGGGGTGCTCAAATACCCTATTAATTTCACCTTTTGCTGTTTGTTTTGACTTTGAACCTCATTTTGTTAATGACTAAAATATGACGTCATCACATATAATTTATAAAAATTCAATATCGTTTTCATCTCTGTATGTAATTCTTTGTTTTGTTTCATTTCTTGCTAATCAAAGCAGTACTTGTCCATTTTTTGCATTTTACCGCTCCATGCTTAACTTTTGGAAGTGAGTGTACATACGTCTTGTTAATATAATAATCCTTTCCTTTGTGGCGCAAGGACGTTTAATATTCTGCCTTGAGACATACAATTTCCTAAGCAATGCGAACTTCTTGGTTCTTAGGAACCAAATCCGGGACCACGTTGGGCAGAAAAAAAGGGTACACGATATCACATGATTCGGTTGGGTGGTCAATTCATTGTATTTTCATGGCACAAGGACAAAAATGGTCATTCTGCGTCAAGCGAGGAGAGACCGTACCACTAGCATACGTAGAGGGGTGTTGACAGGGGTTATAATCCCCACTGCAATACAATTTTATGTATTTTACATAGGAATATGTGAAACGTAGTTCTGTACCCCACCCCGTTGAGTCTATGACCACTCCATTATGAACTTTCTGGATACACCTATGGACAGGGGCGAGCTGTCCTCTCAAAGGGCGCATACCTTGGATTATCTGAGGGCGCGAGTCCTATAGCCCATGAGGGCGCGTCCTATAGCTCATGAGGGCGCTCTGGCCTGGGGGGGCCGGCGGTCCAGTCCGCCCCTGTCTATGGACCGTACATAAGGTTAGCATAGGGTTCAAATCCAGGTCAACGTCATGGTTGTGAACGCCTTACGTCTACACCACTGTAGGGCTATCAATATAATCCAAAATTTCCGAAGAACTTTCATTATACTGACATTTCGAAACACTGACATTGAGAATTACTATGGACGGAGTGTCCATAGTAATTCTCAATTTCAGTGCTGCTCGTCGGCGTACGCAGGGAACGTTGGTGATGTCATAGCCCCATAAATACATGTCCATGTCACAATTTTGTATATATATATATATATATATATAAATACGGAGTTGTAGTTCTGTAATCCCCTTATCAGCTTTATGCGTAAACTATTCGTAAATAACGCTAACCGTCAATTCCAACGATCTACTCAAATACTGGTGGTTCATTTTCTCATACGTCTTCCCTGGACGAACGAACCATATATATTCTGCCCACTTCGTTACATTAATTCGAAAACTTCAAACTTAATTTCAGAAAAGTTTTTGCAAGCTGAAAAATAATCCTCAGGAACTTTCGTCATTTCTATAGGAGAATATATTCCTTCATATATATGTCCCTTTTAAAAATTGCGCTTTTCTTCTTCAAAAGCGAAAGGTAATATGAAAAGTCGTTTTTCGGGCGGAAAATATTTGCTGCTGCTTTGAGCATCTGGGGGGTATTGCCTTTTCCATTTCCATAACAGGCTACGAAAAACGTTTGCGTTTCAGGTCTAGTATCGGTGTTTTCACAAAAGTTCGCGCTTTTCCAGGTTATGATACGAGAGAAATTGGTATAGTAACTTTAAAAAGGCAATTTTTAAAACCTTATAAATATACTTTCACGGTTTCGGAATGTTAATTATGAAAATATACTTATTTTAAGAAAGGTTGCCCTGTCCCAAATTTAATTGCTAACTTGAATTATTTTCGTTTTAACTCTCGTTGACCAAAGAGCTCTAATTTGAACTAAAGAGCGTGAGTGCTAAAACTCGGTGTCCTTAATTTTAACTAGGGACGCCAGCGAAGGTTCTGCTAGATTTGAGGCTCAAAATTCACTATGAATATAAACAAAAACATATTTGCCATGTTTTAATTGAGAATAAAATTTAATTCCATTGTTTTAAGACTTCATATAGCCGAATATTCGTCTAGCTTCAAGGCCGAATATTAACTTCCTTTAAAACTAAAAAAAATAGGTTTTAATTTTATCCACAATTTAAAATATGACAAATATATTTTGTTTATATTCATAATAAAGTTTAAAGGGAGTTTATACTTTGTTGCCGAATATTCGATATTCGGCCTCAAAGTGAGTTGAATATTCCATCGCATCACTGATTTCAATGTCAGCCTCCGCTTTTACATGTATTTAATTACACTCAATTACAGAGGGCGTTTACACGTTTTTAAAACGAATTTGTGGCTGATTAATGTTCAAAATGTAAATATTAATTTTTTAATGTTCGCAATAACGTTTGAAAGCCCTTTTTCTGGATCTGCATCGTGTTTTCCATGATAAAAAGGCTTTCCTCAACTATAGGGGTATTGCTTTCCACTCCTCGTGCACTACTTTCCATAGGCCATCAGTTGTGGAAGGTTTGAGCTTGGAAAGACTTTTTCAGCAGGCCAAAAGCACAATAATCTGTAGGTAGAAACGTCAGAAAACTTCACAGGAATATGTTGAAAAGATACATGCATCAGTCTTCGTGTTTTCAAGGAAGGTAATCGTAGATTTCGGAGTATGGCTGGTAGTTTTGTCTTGATGCAGTTTCACTCTTTGAAAGTCGTTGGAATAAAGAATTGGAATTTCTGTGAACATCGGGCTAAAATTTTCGTCTGGTAATATAAGTTGATTTTAACCTTTTTTTCCACTCTTGTTAATTTTCCAATGTGGCAGAAACCTGGGACAATCATAAACACCTTACAAAAGCTTTCTTTGCGATCTCGGAACCAGAGTGTTACATCTTTTTTTCTCCGCGTTTTCTACAGTGAATATACCTTTTTTTTTGCTGTAGTCATTTAGGTAAACTCATGCTTCATCAAGGGTCGTACTGTATTTCTATCGCCTACTTAATGGTTTTCATACTGGTGTTCTGCGTTGAGCTACATGCCTAAGCAAGAGTCGTTAAACATTATGTTTTTTAGCATTTTTACGCTGTAAATCTTGATCTACTATTTCGTTTATTGTCGACACAAATGTTTTTAAAGACTTTTCAATTGATCTCTGCGTCGGAGGATTTTCTTTTGGTAGCTACGATTTCACTTTTGAAATATTCGTAACGGTACGTACCTTTGGCGGGTATTTGTTTTGAATCTTCTTTCTGTATAGAAGTAATGATTGACTGTTTTTCTCCTTCCATTTAATGTTGTTTATTTTATACTTAGAAATTTTAATGAAATCCGTTTAACGAAATTTTTTAATTACGGAATAAAAATTTTTTTCTTCGAATAGCGCAAAAACGTATCCTTCGATCCACAACGTATTTACTTTCAACATTTTGAAAGTAGAATAAATTTTTAAAGTCGCAAACGATATTTTACATTGAAAAAAAAAATTAGCAAGAGCTTACTCGCAAACAGAAAAACGTTTTTTATTCTTCACCGAAATCGTTCTAAAAATGTGTAAACATCCTCTGTGCTGGGAGTAAACTGGGAGCCGACTTCAGGTTCCCGAGACTAAAAAGCCACATCGATAGCTATTAGACGATTTTAATAAATACAGTAAGACCCACTTATAAGTCCACATTTAGCAAGTTCCCGATTTAGAGAGAATTCTTTTTTATGTGTGCGTGTGTAATTTAATCGTTTTTATAGAACGAGACTTTTGAAGATTCAAGAAGTAGAAAGCAAGAAATGGCAAGATTTCTTAAACAAAACGATAAAAATTTTAGTAAGAAAATAAGTAATCGAGGATGTGTCTTTACTGAGGCGAAAACATAACGAAACAAATTTTCCAGCACTTGAAACTGGAGAATTTCTGAGAACTCACACCCCTTTCAGCATTCATAGAAAGGAATTCACTCTATAAAATGAACACTTCGTTCGGACATTATGTTATGTATTTAATGCGAAAATATTTTTTGATAACTAATATTGTTCGTGGTTTTATGGCCCAAGGACTGCAGTGTCATGCTACGCGGGACCTAAAGTTTCCCGAAGAATCCGAACCTTATATGATCCAAGAAACCATCCTCCCGGATTACAGTGAACAGTGTTTTTTTTTTGTTTTTTTTTCCCTTTTTTTGGGAGGGGGCGGGGGGGAGCCACTGGAAGTTGAACCTGGGTTAATGGCACTCTGGCGAATGCGTTTACACTGCAGGCTGCAAACAAAAATTTAATGAAGAGAGTTATTGAATCTAGGTAAATAATAAGACATATTACACATCTGGGTAAATAAGAAGACACATTGCACATCTGGGTAAATAAGAGATATTGCATCCATATAAAGGTCCAAAATTTCTCTGAAGTAAATAACTACAGACTGATGTTTGTTTGAGCATCTCCAGATGAAGCTTATTTTGGGAACAATTACCAATACAATTTTCTTTACGTCAGGGTTTTGCTTATTCTTGTTGGCCTGTAGGTCGCACTACTCCACCAGCAATATTAAGACGGGGCAAAGGAGAATTGGGGGTGCCTCCTGTGCCCCATCAGCGTTTGTTGCCGTTTATTCTAAGCTAAATATTGCTTTGCGCGGCCACCCTAAAATATTTTCTGGATCTTCAGTGATATTGAAGTACTTTTAACATGGTGTCTTTACCTACAGGTTAGTACATTTTTTAATCATGTTTGTTGTGATGTGATTAATAGTATTTTGCAAAGTTAATTTTGATGCATTAAAAAAAATTAAATTTTGACGGTTCAATGCTTGTGGAAATTCAGTTTATGTCAGTCCATATCATGTCCGTAATTTTAACATATATGTTTCCTTATAAGTTGATCTGGCTGAAACATAAAAAAACCTTGCCCATATTTGCCTCATTTGGAAATATTCCATTTTATATAAGGTGGCCATAATCTAAGTCTTCGTATTCAGGGTCAACTGTAGCTTAATCTAAGAACGCAAATGTCTCCAAATTTGGCAAGTAGCTTAGCTAGACCATATGCAAGCGATTTTGTGAAGAAAAGATTATACAAAGTGATTATAAAATTATCCAGTCCTGACAAAATTTCGTCAAGAACCAAAGTACAATAATCTGATGGATCGTAACTTTCGATAAAATCGGATTGTTTTCAAAATTGTGATATTTTTTTCAGAAAAAGACTCTTTAAAATGATATCAAACATGATGTATATTCTAATTGAAAGTTGTCGAGCGCCCAGTTTTTAAGGACGCTCATAATTTTTATATCGCAAAATCAAGTACGCATAATTTGATAACAAAGTTGACTGTTCAAATATATTGAGGCGTTAAAAATTCGTTAACTTTTTCCGCCTTTTCAGTGCAATGGCCCCACTTTGCGGCGGGTTGAAGACCCCTGCTTTATGTTATACTTTTTAACTTATTGTACTGAAATTCAAGTGATAATACAACATTAAATTTTAAGCAACTTTTGAATAATATTGCACGCGTGTTACCAATACAGACTAGTTTCAAAATTTGGCATTTTAAATCCCAAAACGGATTTGGCGAGAATTGTTGTTATTCTAAAGCTTTTCGCTATATACTGGTCCTATCGCAAATGATAAAAGGACTCCAGTGGTTGTACGCATGGTGTTCGAATCTATTAGGTTTCACTCTCAAATGAGCTCGGTTTGTTGTGCTAACTAATAATCGTGGTGGTTGTGGCCCGTTGATTGTGCCGTGGATTAGCGCCATCAGCTCCCTATAGTCGTTTTGATATGAGGGCGCCATCATATATTAATATATAGTAACATATATTAATATATATAATTATCAAATACCACGTGGTTAGAAAATTGTTGTAGTGGGCAATTGCAACCAATCGGTGAAAGTATTGCAATTATAAGTAATCCTACAACACCACAAGGGTAATTCTACAACAATTTCGACTCTTTTTTATAAAGCGAAATCTGACGAATAGAAGTAATATAAGAACATAACCTTGTGGTCCACCCAAAAAAATAATTTTGTTCCTTCTTTACCAATTTCTTAACTCAACATTTCTAAAAGTATTTCTTTATTTTGATGTTGCTAAATTTTTATTTCTAACAAAACAATACAGAGTTTCACCAGGAGATTCCATAACAAACAGTTATTTCGACACTAGCGTAAGGTTTAAAACCATGACGTTTCTGCCTTCACTTGACAAAAGGAGCAGTTGGCTCTAAAAACGTCGTGTTTTAAACCTTACGCCAGTGTCGAAATAACTGGTTTTATTTTCACTTTTACAGCCAGTAACTTTATTGATCAAAATTAAATAGAGTTTGAGATTTGAGATTTTACAGTTTTATCTCTAAACAACAAAGAATAATTAAATTAACTGAAATATGCCTCTACGCGATATTATTTCTGTTAGTATTTGTTCAATCAGCAATAATTTGCCTCAATAAAATTTTAAGTAAAGTGAAGTAGTGTTTAAAAATATAACAATAGCGAAATTGTTCTAAAATCAGACTCCCTTGGATAAAATAGATAGTAATTAACTTTCAACTCCAGTCAAAGATTTTCAAATACAATTTGCATTTTATGACTTTTGGAAGTTCGTGTTATTTTGCTTCTAGTCGAAAGAATCGGCTCGAGACTAGATCTTGTGAAATTAAAAGCTACAATGAAACAAAGGTGTGCGATAGTTAATTTAAGTCTCAAAACTTTCTAAATATTGGATTTTTTTTTTCGTCTCACAGACAGCTAATGTTACGATGGGGTAGAACTAAATTTTCCGAGGGCTCTGAACCTTGTTTGCTCAGAAAATCAAACTTCAAGCTACGGATTTGTATAAAAAGATTTTGAGTTTTACGACACGAAGACAGCAAGAGCCATGCTGCATCGGAACTTAATGTTTTCCAAGGAACCCGAACCTTTTACCTCAAGAATCATCCCCGGACTGCAACAAGTAATTAGTCGGCAAGAGTTTTGCTTCTTCTTGGCAACGTTTTGAGTACGGGATAACGCCGCGCAAAACGAACACGTTACCACTACAGGGTAACACATTGTATATAAATAACTCAAAGAACTCAGCTCCTGTTTATTCCAGACCCAGGTATTCTACATCGTGAACAAACGTGCTACCCATATGGCACAACTAAAAATATAGAATAAAATACACAGTAATTCTGATAAGTAATAGACAAGTACACATTGTCATGTATTTCAAAGGAATAATCAAGAAAACCGTGGAATTACTTAGGAATATTATAAAAGCATGCAGACGATACAACAACCTATTCGTAAAAGTATAGGGCTTAATTCACCATACATAAAGTAAGCACCTTATTGTATACACAATGAAATAAGAGATACATGGTGTAAGTAGGATTCATGCGTGATTTCATCGCCATATATACAATAAATGCAATTGTGCATTATTTATTGCGGCACAGTCTTCTCATGAATCCAGGGCCCAATTACTGGCTAATCCCCACGAAGTTCGCGCATTTGAGTCCCCAGTTGGAGAAGGAATTGATTTATTTTTTTTTAGAAATTGATTTCTGGTTATTCACTTTTGATTAGTATCTAGAAAATTTAAATGAAAATTTACTTTTTGGGCTATTTTGAAAAGTTTATCCCAAATTTGAGGAGATTAAATCTATCGCCGCACTTAAGGGGGCCCCCCCATCTGTGTCTATAGCTCCCATTTGTCTTAATCGGACCCTGCATGAAACTTATTTCGTTCTCTTATGTTTTAAATCGCATGACTTTTACAATTTAGTGGTCGGTCATTTTCCAAATCATATTCCTTGTATTTTATGACCGAGTTTTCTGAAGTAAATCCTACGTTAAATGTAAGATCTTCATTCATTCATTTCTGAGTAATATGGAAGACGATTCATTTCTCAAGAAGATACCCAGGTGCAGTGGCTACAAATATTTCACTTTTCTTTCGGTACTTGAGACTGATGGCTAAGACAGCCAACTTCGTGATCCCGAGATGACATTCACATCAATTACCCTCTTCCCCCCCCCCAAAAAAAACCCCCATAATATTGAATTTTATATTCTATGACTTATTGGAAAGGAACATGAGACAAGCCAGGAGAATTGATGTGGCTTTTGAATCAATACAAATGCCGTAGGTCATTAGGTTCCAATCTTGCACCCGGTGATGGAGAGATCACGAAGTTCAAGATTTCCTTTGTTAGAGCTGTGTATGGAAACTTTTGGTGATGCACCGTGTTTCACCACACCATGCACCTAACCCTAGACGGATAGACATAAATCTTTAGCGACTAAGAGTAGACGATATGTAAATTGAGACTATAGCAAAAATTTGAGAATTTCGCAGGGAAAAGGCTGTCAAAATTAGTATTTTGATTATTTTTGAACTTTATTGTCATCTCAATAGAAGTAAGATTACTTTTACAAACATTTGAGCTTTCAGTTTACTCATAAACTCACTTCCACCCTACAGCCGCTATATAGAACAGTGCTTCTCAACTTACGTTAGGCGAAACACCAGGGGTTCGATAACCAATTTGTAAAATATCGCTGACAATTCCAAGAAAATCCGTAAATTACGGAGTTTTCCTCCATGGCAATCACTAGAATACTAAAAGCCTTTCTTTCTCCTTTCGATTACTTTCGTTCGTGTTTTGCAAGTTTGTGTTAACTCATATAAAGCTTTGCTTATTTCTCAAGGCTTTTCCCTGCAGTGCAGTGGTTCCTAATCTGGGGATCGCGAACAGGTTTCTGTGGGTCGCCGCAACTATTTTTAGTTGCAATTATTTTTATAAGGAATTTCATACCACACGTTGTCGACAGTTTTATATTTCAACATGGCCACACATATTGCAGTATTCTACTAATGTATTTATTTTATATAAATCGAACACTACGCAGATTAAATCTAACAACAATGTCAATCAACGTTTATTGGCGTAGTGATACCAGCGCCGATGGTATGGCGTGATTAGATGGTGAAACGTTCGAAAGAAAATAAATTGGTATCACTACGCCAATAAACGTTGATTTATATTGTTGTTAGATTCTACTAATGGTTGTTAACTTTATATTATATAAATCGAACACTACGCAGATTAAATCCAACGACAATGTCAATCAATCAACGTTTATTGGCGTAGTGATACCAACGCCGATGGTATGGCGTGATTAGATGGTGAAACGTTCGAAAGAAAATAAATTGGTATCACTACGCCAATGAACGTTGATTGATTGACATTGTTGTTAGATTCTACTAATGGTTGTTAACTTTATATCTATAATATACATTAATATTCTCGTAATTAATAAATTAGAAACTAAATAAGTAATACTATATAAGTAGTACTAAATAAATAATTCTCGTATATAATTAATGCTATATACATAATATAATTTTATATTTAATGTGTTTTCTTTACTCTGTTAAAAATGCTTTTATTATGCAAATGTGGCGGTAGCAACGGTTCGCGGATCTTTGTTACCAAAAACGGGGTCGCGGGTTACTTGGCTACTATATGAAAGTAGATCGCGACTTGAAAAAGGTTGGAAACTAGTGCTCTAGTGTATTGTCGAATAGTAGATTGGACCACGAAGTTGCCGTATACGTATATTGAAATACTTTTCCTTCGAACATAATTCCGAAAGTTGAAGCCGTATTCATTATTAAAGCTTATTAAAATTAGACTTAGAGTTAAATATAATAAATGGCATACACATAATATATACAGGGTGATTCAAAACTAATGGAACAAACTGAAAGGGGTGGTAAAGGATGTCAAATAAGCCATATTTGGCGAAATCCACATGTCTGCAAAAAACATGCTGTAGAGTGAATTTATTATACACATCCACATCGTTGTTACGTAGGCAATTACATGAACAAAAAAATTTTTTTGACATATAATTTAAGCGATAGACCTAATAATGCAGCAAATTCCCTTCCCTGGTCCTAAATTGTGTTGCCATTTAGTCATCAAAGGTATGGAAAACGATGGTTTTACCATACTTGAGGCAATTAGGAATTGTCAAGCATGCATAATAGGTGAAGGACATCAAAAGAAACTGTGGTCCAGTGAGAAAGTGTCCGAAAACGAGCCGTTCTGGAATTACAGTTAATCATGTAACAAAATTTGAAAAATTTGCCATTCTAAACCAAAACCATATCGGAAAATATTCTACTACTCACTACTATCCAAAACGACTTCCCATAGCCTAACTCATGCAATTCGGGAATTTATGGCCAAAACGTCAGTCTCGCGTTTCGACCATGTCATCTTCGGAGAGTCCCGCGGGTGACCGTTATTCGGAGGTTTTACTGTATATGGTAATAATCTCTCAAATTTAATCTGTAGAAATGTAGTATACGTGTAGACAGGCGATATAAACAACATAATATTCCATATTTTGGCTTGACAGATTAAAATTTATTTCAAATTCAGAGGTGCTGGGTAAATCAGATTTTCTACAAACAAATTATAACCTTCACGTACACATCACGAACAGAAAATCTGGCACTTTTATTTCATCTTCGAGTAAACTTTTCAACCTTCTATCGACAGAATGACAATCAATATTGCATTCGGCAGTCAACGATTTATTCCGTGATCTGCAAGCAGAAAAACCTATCCCAAATTTTGATTGCCGCCGGAAATAAAACTGAATTATTTTATAAAGGAAAGATTCGTATAATTCTCCTTGAATTCATAAGAACATTCAGCAATCATCCACAACTAAACGCTCTCTGTTAATGCATTATATTTTATCTGAAAATCTAAGACGCATGATTCAATATCTTGAATTGTCGATCGGAGTTTTAACGTTATACGGTGCCTCTACGGTGGTTAAGTTTTCTCCTCAGCAGACTCTTACCCAGGGTTCGATTCTCGACGGTGCCAAAAAAGAACGTTTACCGACTAACTACTTACTGCAGTCCGGGGGTTGTTTCCTTAGGATTTAAGAGGACTGAATTCCTCAGAAAAATGTGTATTCCAACGCTGTACGACATTCGATGTTGCTGGCGCCGTAAAACGAATTTAATACACACTACATGAACTCTTAAATGGAATAAAAAACAACTTCAGTTTTAGTTTAAGACCCATAGGTTTCTTTTTTATGCAATATTAAATATAGCACATATTGCCGTAATAGAGTATTCAACATCAATTTCCTGTTAAAGGGTTATATTGAAACGTGGTTTTGCTTGACCATGTGTGGGCATCGCTAACAGAAAGAACGGTTGACTAGACTTCCCCCTCATTACAAATTGAAATGTACAAGAATATGACTCATTTGGTTGTTAAAATGGAAAATAATTTATCACTAAATGATCATTCCCTTGTTCATAATCAGCTAAAAGTCATATTCCTATAAAAAGAGGGGGAACCATCAACCATTCTTTTGTTCTTAATTTGCTCTAGAGTCCAAAAGGAATTCTCGAGAGTTGCAAAACTAAAAAAGGGGCCATTTAAGTATTACGTAAGCACATTTTTGAGCATTTTATACTCCCCCTCCACCTTGTAAGAAAAAATAAGCAAATGCCTGACCCCCCCCCTTTGTGCTTACGTAAGATTTTGGTTCTGTTTTTTCTTTGTTGTTACTGTAATATATATATTGATTATAAATATTAAACTACAAGGGCTAATAATATATTTTATTATAAAGTATTTTGTTACATTTTTATTACGTTTTATATTTATTACGTGTAAGTAAATAGTGAGTAAGCAGTGAATTTGATAAAATGCATTTATTAAAAATAATACATTATAATTTAAAAATATTAGAGGGGCCACGGGGAGTATAGAAGGTAGCCTCCTAGCGAATAAGGGTTAATGGCCAGCCACTGGATTAAATAAATATTTAACTATGATTACGTGTATTTTTTTTATCTTTTACTCATAGTGTGGCGTAAATCCCAGTACTGTAGTTCTGTCAGGGCGGCTATTATTCCTGGACTATGTGCTGGGTTTATTATTTCTGTGTTTTACATAAGCATGGTTTATACCCCCCCCCTCCCGTTGTCACCAAAAATAAGCAAATCTCTCCCCCTCCCCCAAAGATGCTTACGAAATATTAGAACGGCCCCAAAGCCGCAGTGGAAATACATCTCATAAAATCACAATAGAATTTTTTTTTCATATTTATGTGAGAAATTTGTATAAAATTTCATTAAATATATATTGCAAGCTATGCCATATCAAGACAAGGCGAAAGTGTTGTATACACATCGAAGAGTCAAAACATTAAAACCACTTAACTAATAACGTGTAGGTCCACCTGTAGAGCATAAAAGAGCCTGAAGGCGGCGTGCCATGCCTTCAATTAGATGTTGATAGGTTACACGTGGGATATCATACCATAATTGCAACAGAAGTTGGCCAAACTTTTGTAAATTCCGTGGTTGTGATGTTAATGCTCTGATACGTTGTTCTAAGTGAAACCACAGGTGATGAATAGGATTGATGTCTAGAGAATTTGGAGGCCATGGTAATAAAGAAAACTCATTCTCACGTTCCTCGAACCATTCTAGAACCGTACGAGCTTTGTGAGAAGGAGATTTATCCTATTGTATGATGCCATTGCCGTCTGAAAAGACGGAGGACATGAAGGAGTGTAACTGGTCTCCCCTCAGGATGGTTAAGTACGTGGAAGCATTGAGATTGCGTTGAACAATGACAATGGAACTAAGCTGGTTCCATGAAAAACTCGCCTACACTATAACACTCCCGCCATCACCTTGCTTCCTTCCAGCAGTGCAGCCAAGTAACAGTGTTTCCCCACATTTAACGCCGCACACTAACGCATCCATCTACATAATGTAAACAAAAACGAAATTCATCTGTCCATGTGACCCTCCTCCACTCTTCAGCTGTCCAACGGACATGGTTATGTGCCTACAGGAAGCGTTTATGGCGATGAGTTGCATTGAGCATGGGCACACGAATGAGGCGATGACTTTGTAATCCCATAGACAACAATGTACGGTGACCAATGTGTTTTGGCATATTCCGTGCATCACCACTATTCCTCGCTAATTTCCGCCACGTTAGCACGCCTATCGGCGCGAACAAGACGAAGTCTCCGCTCCCTCTTTGTTATCAATGGCTCTTGGCCGGCCAATACCTTGTCTTCGGTTACATGTTTCACCTGTTTGCAACCATCTGTGATATGTACTAATTACTTCATATCGTGAGGTGCAGTTTCCGAAATGCTCTTACCCAGCCGTCTGGTCGTCACAATCTGCCCTTGGTCAAAGTCCGATAAATCCTTATCTTTACCCACCTTGCAGAGATAAAAACTACTGATCGACAGAGTATAGTTCTATGCTTTTACACTGAAGTGCCAGAAAAACTGGTACAGGCGTGCGTATGCAAATAACGGAGCTTTGCAACCAATCAGCGTAACGCGATGCGGTCGGCAGCGCCTATATAAGACAAGAGATGTCTGGCAAAGCTGTTAGATCGGTTCTTGCCGCTACAATGGCAGGTTATCAAGATTTAAGTGATTTTGAACGTGGCGTTATAGTCGGCACAAGAGAGATGGGACATAGCATCTCCGAGATAGCGACAAAATTTGGATTTTCGCGTACGACCATTTCACGGGTATACCGTGAATATCAGGAATCCGGTAAAACATCAAATCTCCGACAGCGGTGCGGCCGGAAAAAGACCTTGAAAAAACGGGACCTTCGACGACTGACGAGAATCGTTAAACGAGATAGACGTGCAACACGACCCTGGTTCGAATCCAGGATGGGGAAAGCGTCTCTTTTTCTCCAAAATTAATAAGCTCTAGTTTGAGCTAATTAATACGAGAGTGGCAAAAAAAAAATTATTGCATAGTGCAACACTTCCTCAAATTGCCGCGGATTTCAATGCTGGGGCATCAACAAGTGTCAGCGTGCGAACTGTTCAACGAACCATCACTGATATGGGCTTTTGGAGCCGAAGGCCCATTCGTGTACTATTGTTGACTGCACTGCA
>QLNU02015003.1:72295308-72365348 GCA_006491805.2 Dysdera silvatica | reverse complement strand
CTTTGCATTTTTATTTGCTCTGGACACGAAATCAAAGTTTTCGACATAAAGAATTTGGAATGCTTTATAATGGACGTTGATTCAGTTTCAAATAATATGCGAATGGTAATTTGGAACTTAAATAATAATAATTATTAATTACTAACATTGTATTCAAGAATGGTAACACCAGGAGAAGATGCCCCTCTCCTGGGTAAGTTTCTGAAGAAATTGACGGAAAACTGTGCCAATCAATAAGATAATCCGATGGTTTCAGAAATGAACATACATTTTGTTGCCACCTTTGTTTTTCAAATCAATCAAAATGCATATGAGTTCGTTGCATCAATAAGAAAAATAAAGTTATAAAATAATCAGATATAAAAAAATTTAGAAGATAAAAATGGTACAGGAAGTTCAAAAGGTATTCAAATTTAAAGCATCGAACTTCAAAGTACTCACTATAACCAATGGTAATCGCCTTCCCGATTTAATCGATTGGCTAATTTTATCTTTGAAATATTGATATTTTGGCACCGACGTTAAACAGGTTGGAACCTCAACTGTACTACCAACTTGACCACCAAGACATGGCTTACGAGATCTCATTTCCACTTGTGCTTTTAAATTTAAGTTCCGCGCTTTATGAAGCAGTCAATTTACATGGATATTAACAAGTGAAATTACATTTCAGTGTGCATCTGCTTAAATAGTAATTTGACCATCACCTTAAAATTTGAACACTCAACTTTGTTGATCCTAAAAAGAGTAGTTGTAACAAAGTTAAATCTTAATTTGTAATAGCCAAAGATGCTTAATTTTTCGCCACAAAACGAGCGTGATAAAATTTAAGGTCACCCCTTTATGAAAATGTATTTATGAGCACTAACATTTATATTACTACCTCCTTGAAGTCTTCAAAGTTCGGCATACTTATTTATTCACAATGCACATTTAATTTAATTGCAATAAAACCTTCCTAAGGCGATCATTGCCGGTTCAGTGAAAATGCGGTCGCTCAGAGGGAAGTCTTTAAATGAAGTTAAATTTAGCATTGGGTCTATGGGGTGAGAAGAAATCCGTTTCCAGAAAAGGTGGTCCCCTTAAGGAAGGTGGTCGCTAAAAGAGGTTTTACTGTATTTACATATAATGTCCTTTTCTATGAATACTTCACATTCTTCTTATATTCCGTATTCTCATTGATTGGAACGAGAGTAAGTTTCTACTTGAGGAAAAATAAATGGCAGATCAAGTGGCTTTCGCCTTCCATTTGCAACTTGAGGCAGATTGCAGCTCATTTTGAATGCAGAATAATTAAGTTTCCTAAGTCTCAGTTCGTCCAATTGATTAATTATTTAACGAAATTAGCTTAGTTGAAATGGAAACTGAATCTGGTGGCTATACCGAGATATTCGAAGCGATAGTGCTTTAAAATAAATCATTTCGAAATAAATAAGTTTATATTCTCATCAGGCCTTTAAGCCAGACGGGATGGCCACAGTTGCCCCATCGATATATGTGTATACATTAGCATTTTCTTCATAGGCAGTTGGGAATCTTCCAATAAGGCCACAAGACCTGGACGTGAGAGCTCTATAGTTAAAATTTTCCTCTCCCACCCAATTCCTTCCCTCCGTAAAATTTAAAGTAGAAACTCTGATAAATGTTAATATTACAATAATTGTAATAAACCAAAAAAAACAACCCCCAAAGAAAAAATCAAAACAGTGTCAAGTTTATTTGGGTTTATTGTAACAATGTCTAAATTCTCTATCGCTCCTGGCAATCATTTTATACTCGTGAATCACCGGATGCCCTGTGCCCAATGTGCCTTTTGCATTGCCCCAGTTACCCTGTGCCCCATACGTCCTTTGTACTGGCCCATTTGCCCTTTCACGCTGGCTACAGGTTTGATTCCCATAACAATAAAAAGTGCAATTTTTTTTTTTTACAGTAAATTTTGTATGAAGTTTTGATTTTAAACCGATATCAAGACCAATTTATTTGACAACTAATGTAATTACTATGACACCACTGATTACCTGACTGATCTCAACATTATGACAGCACTATGCTTGTCTGTCTCATCTTCACATTATGACAATACTATACTTGCCTGTCTCATCTCCACAAAATCGCAGACTATGACTATTGCCTTACCTCCACAAGTAGGGCTAGAAATATACTTTTGTGTAGCTTCGAGTTCACGTTTCTACTTTGACACGTGAAAAGTGTATCTGCTTTATACCTACTATGATCCTGCCGTTTTAAATATCTGCCGGATACGTTGCGCCTGTTTCTTCAGCGTTCTACCTTCCGTTAAAGTATGCGTTTATCTACATGTAGAGTATTTAAGGAAATAACAGTAACTCTTACCGACCGTTCTAGATCTCATGAAGGCTGTGTGATGGTTGGTTGTAGTTTTATGGCGCAAGGACAGCAATGGTCATTCTGCGCCAATCAAAGTAACATAGCACATACGGTATAATATATTAAAGCTAAAAAATTAAATTTATTAGATGTAATGCATTAAATATAACAAAAGACATGATATAAAAGCAGATATGATATGAGAGAAGCCGATATTAGATAAAAAAAAAGTTAAAAAATCAGTTCATGGTTAAAAGAGACATAAAATATCACGTAAGGTAAAATCACTTTGGTTTAAAGTATGTGAACGATGCTGGTTAAAATCGGGACAAATACATAAAACATTTAATGGCTCACCACATGTGGCACACATCGGGGCATCTTCTCCCTTTAAGAGATGTTGATGGAAGAAGCGTATATGCCCGATGCGAAGTCTAGCCAGAGTGACCTCGTTACGACGGTCACTTCTATAGCTAGATTTCCACACCTCAATAAGAAGTTTAATGTGGTGAAGCTTATTAAAAACTTGCTTGTCCCATTCCAACTGCCATTTTTTGTACAGATGGGATAAGACATGAGTGTTAAAATCTCCAAATGGAATGGAAATACACTCAGGTTTTGCAGTTGCTGTTTTTGCAGTTATGTCAGCCTGCTCATTGCCGGAGATACCCACCTAGCTTGGAACCCAACAGAATTTCGCAATATACTGTGCGTTTTTTATATCCACGAGATGTTTGTAAACTCTGTGGATTCCAGTGTGATGCGAGACGTTGAATGAAGTCAGGCTTTGCAGAACGCTGAGTGAATCTGTACAGATAACAGTTGGAGATAAGGCATTATCCATATTGTAAAGCTAACTCAATGGCATGGGGTTGTGTGAAATAATTCAGCTTAATATTGAATATGAATTGCATTTTTATTTCATTGCTTAAAATTCAACCATCTTTCTACTCATGTCTAACAGATTGCTTTATTAGAACACTGAAAAAATCGCATATGGTTTATACTAAAAAATTATTTCTTGAAAAATTTGTTTGATGATTTCAAAAAGGGACACATAATATTAAGTTAGATTCACATTTTTGAAATACCTTTTATATGAGGGATGTTGAGCTGCATTATTATTTTGCTTAACATGGAGCGTCTAGCTCCATGTTAACACATCATCAGATTAAAGAGTTCTTTTCTCGTACTGAATATTTCTTTTTATAAATTTAGAAATGCTGAAAACGAGTGTTTAGTTAACATAATGCGTGAATATTTTAATTGAACACGAAGATACTTTTGGTGTGTCTATGAATAATTGATTTTATGGGCACATGCCACTCTATACGCTTTTTTATATACAATTTCTGACCTACTTTTTTCTTATATACTTTTCTTATATACTTTTTGTGATGTACTTTTCTTATATACTTTTTCTGATGTACTTTTTCTAATATACTTTTTTTATATACTTTCTTTATACGCCAGTGTTTAATTTCCTATAACACTACAGCTTTCAATTTTACATATTCTCTAGGTATTGGTCTTCCATTCATTCAGACACATAAGGAATAGACTATTAAATTATAATGGTCAAAACTAAGTGTGGAATGTGTTTTCAACGAAATATAAATATATATTAAACAAGCTGTTTTTCCTTTGTCTGTCGACAATAAAAAATGTAAGAAACGATTTCTGTAAATACAATAGCTATTGTATTTACATTTCATAATTGGGGAGTTGGAAATTTCTAATATTAAGTAAAACATACATCGACTCGTTTTAGACAATCATTACTGTCCAGTTAAGGATTTAGTGAATGAAACCCAAGTGAATACGAGGTATTCCCAGTTTTTTTTTTTAAGGCAGTGCCATCTATTGGCCCTAAATATTGTGGAAGTCAAGGAAAGAATATTTAAATGGCGTGTATATGTTCATAAGAGAGGAGGGGGTCTTCAGTGGAGTTTAATAGTCCTCCACACATTACTGAAACCAAGGGTAAATTTATAATCATTAACAAAGTTAAGAATTGTTTAAAATTTTCCTCCTACCCCTAAAACGTTATTCTTAAATTCATGCAATTAACGAAATTGTTTGACTTTTCATTAATATGTAAAATCCCTGCAACTTATTTCGGTCTAGATTCCTGATAAAGGACGGCAACATGTTTGAATTGTGCCGAAATATGTCCATCCACCTTCAAAAACTGTTGGCGTATTCTTCGATTTGTCCAGAGCTTTTGATCATAAACTTCTTTTCAAACTTGAATTGGCCGGTTTCCGTGACCTTCCCAATACCCCTCTCAGAAACTACTTGACAAACAGATAATGATTTGTGCACATATGTGGCTGTCGCCCTGCATTACGTCATACACTCTGCGGTGTTCCACAGGGATCATCTTGGGGCCTCTACTATTCAACTTCTACATTAATGATATCTTCTATCTACCAACTCCTCACAAACCAATATGTTTTGCTGACAATACTAGTATCTTCTTTAAAACACCAAAATCAACATGCTAACCCCTTTGGTTAATAATAACATCAAAAATTTTACTAACGTCTTTGAAAGTAACTAATACTCAATACCTCAAAGACTAAACGCCTTCTTTTTACCAACAAAAAAATATAAACCCTAAACATTTTAATCTTCAAGAACTACTGAAATAGCTTACGATCATCAGATATTATTAACCGAAAAATTATTTACATGCAAAACTTCCATCTTCATGTTGAACACTATAAGAAACGGCATTCATCCTAATCTCATTTCACTGCGCTTTTCTGATCATACCCACGTTACAAGAAATCTTAACGATCTAATACCAGAGTATTCACGAACGAAACTTGGACTCTCGCTCATCTGTTGCTTTGGCCCTAGGGTGTGGGATCTTCTTCCTAACTCACTTAAATCTATTTATTCTTTTGCTCAATATAAAAAACTCATCCGCAGACATCTATTGGATAGAGAATTATAATATCACTACATCTTTCTCTATTTATACCTTCCATACTTTTACTAATCAACCACCTCTTTTATCTTATTGTATTTAGTTTATTTATTGTATGTTTAGTTTGTATATTGTATTTATGACTTCCGCTTATTATATCCAATCCTGGGCAGCGGGGGCTTTGTCAGACCCTAAAGTCTTTACCCTTTGCTGTCAAGACGGATTAACCTATCTGATAAATTGTAAATAATTATCACATTATGTAAAAAATAATTTTGAATCCGTCTGAATAAAGTTTGGCTTGATTTGAAAATTGTTCCAAAATATTGGCACTCATCCACAATTCCACCATTGCTATACTGTTTTATGCATACTGTTAAACTACTTAAACGTACTAAAAAGTTGCTCAACTTAGTATTTAGAGTGATTTGTAATTCGTTTTCAAGCAATAGTAAGATCTTTTACAAGCACTTGTTGTTTAGGACTGAAGCTATGGCTGAACGTGATTGAAATACATCCTATTACTCGGATTATTTCATATGGGAAGTTCTTGTCATAAAGGCTCCCTTTCTAAATGACAGCAGCGCAAATTGGATACCGGCAATAAAATATGGGGGGAGGGGGCAAATTGCTTATTATTTACAATCACTCACGAAGATTGTAAACGTAGAAAAACTTCTCAACATGAATTTTTCAAACTACGTCAGACATTTCATTTTTTCTTCAGCGTAAACTTCTCTTTAACGGGCATAGGTTGAGTGAAATTTAAGTTTACTGTTAGGCATCAATAAATTTAATACATTTAACGCAATTCCTTTAATGCAATTCTTAATTCCTTTAATGCCATTCGCAATTCCTTTAATGCCATTCTTAATTCCTTTAATGCCATTCGTAATTCCTTTAATGCCATTCGTAATTCCTTTAATGCCATTCTTAATTCCTTTAATGCCATTCTTAATTCCTTTAATGCCATTCTTAATTCCTTTAATGCCATTCGTAAATCCTTTAATGCCATTCGTAAATCCTTTAATGCCATTCGTAAATCCTTTAATTTCGTAAATCTTTAATGTAATTCGTAAATCATTTAATGTAATTCGTAAATCATTTAATGTAATTCGTAAATCATTTAATGTAATTCGTAAATCATTTAATGTAGATGCCCAAATGAGAAGGGTGGAGTTTACGCATCGTGCATATGTGATCTTTTTTGAAATAGAAAAATACTAACGTGAGTACTATGAGGATTTATTTACCGCTTTTGGACAATAAAGATCCGTTAAAAAATAATGCAAATATTTCCTGAGGAAAAATATTTTTCAGTGGGGAAAAAAAGTTTGGTGCAGAAACAATAATTTGAAACTATGAGGATAGTTAATAACGAAGTTTAGTTTGCTACCAATATATTGAAAAACGCAGGAAACTATTGAATTGATGGAAAAATTATGTGGAAATGTTTATATTTTGTTGTATCATGTGCACAGCGTCCTTCAAAAGTTAAGCGCGAAGTATGAAATCAAAATAGAAAACAACTCAACGTAAATTTAGGAAAAAAAATACTCTACTACTTCATCATCATCATATTCAACCATTATCTATCCACTGCTGGATGAAGGTCTCTCCAAATGCTTTCCACACAAGTCTATCCTGAGCAATTCGCTTCCACGTCACCCCAACCTGTTTTCTTATTTCATCCACCCATCTAGTTTGAGGACGTTTTCTAGGTCTTCGGTGGTCTCTTGGAATCCAGTTCAGAATTTCTGTTGTCCATCGTTGATCAGTTCTTCTTGCAATATGCCCAGCCCATCGCCATTTCAGCCCTTTTACTTTAACAATGATGTCCTCTACTCTAGTTTGCTCTCTCACCCAAGTGTTTCTTTTTCGATCTCTCCTAGTTATTCCAAGCATGCACCTCTCCATGCTCCTTTGCGTTGTCTGTAACTTTCGTATTGCTCCAACTGTTAGACTCCATGTCTCTGATACTACTCTACTACTTATAGGCATGCAAATATCGAAGCATGCAATATACGCTGCTTTGACGAAAATGATTACGCAATTAATATCGCCTGTGAAAAGTTTAGGCTTTTGTCAATATACTGAACCTAGAAGCAAAGGGTAAAAATTTACAAGGAGCAGGAAGTGCAGATCAAATATTAGGAAAGGAAATCTACGAGTAGGTACTGAAAGAATGGTGAAAAAATTACGAACTATAATTAAAGTATTTATCAAATATCGTGAACTTTTATAGTCTTTAATAGCTAGTGAAGATGAGTTAAAAATATATTCTAATTCCGTCATTTCCGGGTTTTGAAACTTCAACGAAATTCTCCTAAATTGCGATTGTCTGCAAAATGCAAAAAAATTTGTTTTTCTTTTTTCTGGCTTATTGATTGGCAAGGGTTCTTTGGCTTGTAATTAGACGGCTTGATTAAATTTCATTGAATTTCCGCTGCCTTAGCTAAGAAAACTATCGTTGTCCTCATTTTTTTTTTCTAAAAAAAAATAAAATAAAATAAGCGCCGCTCTTTCACATTCCGCAAACGTTGCAGATATCGACAGTCATGTTTGGTTAGAAGACCTTTTTTAGATGCTTCCACAAGTGAAATAATCATCTTAAAGTAATGGTATCGGTTGGAGAAAACCAAATATTACTGATCAGTTAAGGCGACAAAAACTACGTAAACTAAAATCTTATAACATGAAATAATATTGAATTTAATTAGCAATTAATTTAATATAATCACGCATTTCTCAGTTAATTGCAGTTGATATCTACCACGCAAATCTTTATCTAGTCTCAGAATTTTAGGGTTGGAAAAAATTATAAATGTACATTTAAGAGCATCGAGCTTCCATATGTCAAAACAAATATTTTTTTACTATTCTCGTTTCCTTTAATTGGTTTTACCAGAATCGTAATCTAGTAAACAAAAAATACGTATATCACGTTTTAAGCACGTTAATGCTTTTTTTATATCGGTTTTGGCGTTTTCTGTTATGATTTATTAAAAAGCAAATTTGCGAACCTAGAAAATCTAGGAAACCAGTATTGAATAACCTTCTGTTTTGTTAAAATACTTCTTTATCTCACTCTTTTGAATATCTGTTGCATAGTTTGTATAATTTGCCCTTGGAAATTTGTTAAATTTAAAGTGTGTTCCATCCAATAACTTTCTTTTAAATTCATTAAATTTGCTTTCCCTTTTTCAGCTAGGCAGAATACCTGAAACTAGGTCCATACTATGTAGGGGTATATGAGCTGCAAAAATATCCAGAGCCAAGATTTACGGACGCCAAGAAACAAAGAGTGATATTTAAATTATTGGATTAAAAATACAAGATATAAACGTTGTAATGATCTTCATGGGGAAAATAACATCAATTTCTATTCTCAAAGCATCAAATAAACCCAAGTTCTTTATCAAAAACCTCGTCAAATTGTATTCATAAATAGAGAGCTAACCAACATATATCCGCAGGCATTGTTAATTTAACCCTAACACCAAAAACATCTTTACATCAACAGCCGAATTGGTTGCTAAACGGTACAATGCAAATCTATACGAGAAGGATCTACTAATCGGGGGCGGGGAGTAAGACATCGCACACGTTCCAGGGGTCAAACTCAAGGAAATATATTGTGTCGAAACCTTTGACCTTCGAAAGTCATAGGTCATTTCCCCCATCGTTTGTCAATTACACGTTCCGTTTTCTGCTTTTTAATTATTGCACATTCGGCTGTCTATTTGTGATAGATTCATTGATTAGTGCAAAAATGAATTATTTAAAGTAAAAAAACAAACAATAGGTTCTCTTTCCCGGAAGCGAACTCAAGGCCATATTTATGCAGACACCCACCTTTCGGCGATAATTCGTAATTTGTCCGCTGTTTTTCTGTTTATACAAAATCATCTTTGAGTTCATAGCATATGGTTTTACTTGTGCTATCAAAACTAGTTTAAATTATAAAAGTCAAATACTGTTTAACACAAACTGATAATTAACTTCCCTTAGAAAATTTTCCCCGCTTAACATAAGCAAAACGTGCTGTTGCAAGCTTCTGAATGCATTTTTTTCGATTTCTATTCTTTCTTCAAGCTAGAAATTTCCAAAGAAAGCTGAAATAATTTTATCTTTTAAAGATGTCTTTTGTTCTAATAACCCTAGAGGATTGGAGTGACCAAGGCAATTCGGTCAGAATAGGCGATTTCATTGCTTCATTTCCAACACTTCTTTTCACACGACGAGACAACCGAAAAACGGTATCTTCTGACACTAGATTCCTCCAATGTTTACTATGAAAATGAATCGCAAACCACAAGAATCGTCAAGTTAGAAAAAAAACCCTAGAATTTTATAATATGGATTGTGCGAGGCTGACTAAGACAGAAAATTGCCATAAAATTTAAGATTGAACGGAAAACTTTACCGATGAGTTTAACAATCGAGGCTACTTGTTTACTTGCTCAGTGTGAGTACATAACAGCATGCACATAGAGTAAGACTAACGTTTTTGGAATCATTTACTATGCACAATGGTACTTATGGGCAGGTTTATGGTACTTTCAATTTTGTTATGAGACGTATATAATATAAAATATTTAAAAACATTATTATACATATGTTACCTCCCAATTATGAGGAACCCACGGGACCACATTCTGTTCTTTAAAGCTGTCCCTTATGAAAAAATATTATATATATATATATATATACACAGGGTGTCTCAGCACCAGGGTTACAAACATGTAGGAGGGGTAGGGTACACCTAGATGACTCGGAATCACGTTTTTCATAACTAATTTTTCGCGCGCGAAAAACCGGTTATCAAAGACGCCCTTCCCTCTACTGAAATGAAACAAGCCGTCTGTGACGTCGGCTCCCTTAAATTCTAACGACACTACTCGCCAATTTTCCGCGAAGGGACTACAGCAATGCTGGGTCGGAAATGATATGTGCATGCGGTAGTGTACGCAGAAAACACAAGAAAGGAAAGGGCACCACGTAAGTGAATATGCAGTTTATTATTCAATGTATCAACAACAGTAGCATCAACTACATATAGGTTAAAGGAGGTGTTCAAATTGTCGCCCACGAGCTGTATTGCAGACCTCAAATCTTTGCCGCATGGAAGCCCGGACACTCTCGAAGATGACGGGCATGTCTAGGACTTCCCTAGAAACTACTGAGATGGATGCAACCATGTCCTCGGCGCTGTCAATGGGGGTGCAATACACCAGTGACTGCATATGCCTCCAGAAGAATTGGTCAAGACATAATAGGTCCGGCAATCGAGCATGCTGATGCACCGGACCACCACGTCTGATCCACTGTCGGCTAAATGTAGTCCCTAAGTAGTTACGAACGTCATGGATGAAATAGGCGGGGGCTCCATCGTGCTGGTACTACATTGAACGTCGCATTGATGTAGAAACGCGTGCATCGTCCAACATTTGTGGTAGTACTTACTCCAGGAAAAGTAAGTAGTTTGTATCTGTCAGACTATTAGGCAACAGGTACGGTCAGATGAGGTAATCTTCCACAATGTCGGCCCAAACATTTACCTTAAAACGCTTCTGTGCTGTATGACTTCGTGTCGCATGGGAGATCACTACCGACCACACATGGGCGTTATGAGGATTGAAGATTCCCTCCTTTGTGAACCATGCCTCATCTGTGAACACCACAAAGGAAACCGGGAATCTGTAGTGCGTTTTTGCGGATACCGTTGCGCAAAAGAAAAGCTATCTGAAGGCCATAATCACCTTCAAATGCCTGAATGCGCTGTAGATGATGGATGAATGTCGTGTTCACGCAGAGTCCTCCAGACGCTGCAGCAATCCCGTCAAGCTGAGCTATAGCTCGCGTACTCGAACTTGGATCCTCCTTTACCAGATCTAGTACAGTTTCCTCAATGTCCGAAGTCCGTACCTTTCATTCACGACTCATTACAGCTCTCTGGAAAGAACCCATGTCAGTTAACCGCTGATGCAGGGGACCAAAGATTTTATGGCTGGGAGTACGCCTTATCGGATATCGTTGTGCATATAATCGTTGTGAGGCTCGCCCATTTCACACTGTAGCCCCGTACGCCAGATGCATATCCGCCATCCTACTACCGTTGCGCCAGTGTATGAAATGAAAGGTCCCAGAACGCTCGGGAAACTCGAGCACGTGCAACGCCATTTACCGTGTATGGAAAGCATTTGCAACCCAGCATTGCTATGTGGTTCCGAGTCACCTAGGTATACCCTAACCCTCCTAGAAGTTTTTAACCCTGGTTCTGAGGCACCCAGTATATATTTACTTCATGAATAGAAAGACGGAAGGGGAGGGCTAATTCACCAACCCGTCTAGCCAGCGTGGTGAAATTATGGCTAATTCCTCCATTATGTTGACACACCAGAAACCATGGCCCCTAGTCTCCAGGTGCTGGAGTGCTCCTGATCAAGGCAGCGGTCAGTGTGGCATGAAAGCAGGGGGTGCTAAGAATCACTGGAATGGCCCAGGCTGCCGTTTGTTATTGACCTTGGCTACGTTTAATGGACGATCCCTTGCTTCTGAAGCAAAACTTCAGGAATTGGAAGAGGAACTAGACAAGATCAAATGGGACATTGTAGGACTCAGTGAAGTTAGAAGAAAAGGTGAAGAGTTGGTGGAACTTAAAAGTGGACATTTGTTTTATTATAGAGGAACGGAAACTGGAAGAACAAGTGGTGTTGGCTTCTTAATCAACAAAAGAATTAAAGACTGTCTTCTGGAAGTTGAAAGTACATCAGATCGAGCAGCGAGGCTCGTTGTTCAACTAACCCAGCGATACCAACTTCAAATAGTACAGGTATATGCACCAACATCAAGCCATACCGACGAAGAGGTTGAAGAATTTTATGAAGAAATCAAAGAGTTACACACCAAAGGGAAACAACATATCAAGCTCATCATGGGGGATTTCAATGCAAGAATTGGACAACAGGAACAAGGAGAGACATCGGTTGGTAAATACGGATATGGGGAAAGGAATGAACGTGGCGATCAACTCATCGAATTTGCAGAAGCTGAAAACCTTAGCATCATGAATTCATTTTTTAAGAAGAAACCGCAAAGAAAATGGACATGGAAACACCCAAATGGGGGAACTAGTGAAATTGACTATATCCTGGCAAACAAGAAATCAATTATTGAAGATTGCAGTGTACTGAACAGATTTAATACTGGAAGTGATCATCGAATGGTGAGATGTAAAGTGCACTTAAATACTAAATTAGAAAGGCAGAAGCTCATTAGGAAACAAGTATGTAAGAGGGTGGATTTAAAGAAATTGAAAGTAAATACCGAGGCATTCAAGTTGGAATTAAAAAATCGCTTTTCTGCACTGGAAGGACTTATTGATGAAAGTGATATCTCAGAAGCAAATGAAAACATTGTTAAGACAATAGTTGAAACTGCTGGGGAAATTGGTGGTGTAACCTGTAAAAAGCACAATAGCAAATTATCTGAGAAGACGAAACAGCTCATGAAAAGGCGAAGAGATATGAAGGTGGACAATCAAAATACACTCTATAACAAAACAATCGACGCACCAAGGAGGAGTTGTCCGATTGTAATGAAATTTCGTACGCAAAGACATTTTGACCGAACGTACGGTTTCGTCTTAAAGAGCATGAAGCCTACGTGCGTAAACAACAACTGGAAAAATCTGCTTTGGCCAAACACGCCTGGGAAGCTGGCCACAAATTTTCTTTCGACAAGGCCCATCTAATAGAGAAAGTTTCTTCACCAGCCGACCTCAATTTCTTTGAAGCCTTCCATATTCTTTCGCATTCCTCTTCTACTGTTAACGATCAGCTTCCGTTCAATTCCATGTCCTCTATTTGGAGAAACTTCATTCGTCCCATAGCAAAAGACGCGGCTACGGACCCACAACTGGTTTACCCGAACTAATTTTGGACTAGCAATTTGGCATCGATAGTTTTTCTAGCACGTGTGTCACATTAGTGTAACTAGGGTTCTGAAGAAGGAAGCCTAAACGCGCTTCCGAAATAGCTATAAACCATCGTATTTATTTTAACTGTGTTAATGTGTTTTATTTTATTTAATATTTTGCGCAGTGTGTCGTTTCATCTTTACTACATACATATAATAGAAAAATATACGCATGATAACCAAATATGAAATAAATCAATTAGAAATGCAATCCTTTTCTTTATGGATCACATTACGATCATACATTTTTCTGCCTTTAATGATTGTATTTACTTTATATTCTTAACAAGATCAATTTTTCCATTACTAATTTCTTTTCCTGCTCGCTCCCCATAGAAAACTAAATTAATTTGAGAATTTTACTTTCAGTCTGGTTTGTAATATGTCATATACAGGGTTTGTCCCAGAAGTTCCCGGAATGATTTTTTGTAGTTGGCAACGCTGGCTGACGGGGCGGAGAAGTTGGTGGGGGATCTGAGCTTGGAAACGAGACCGGTATCAGTCGCCTGCGGGCAGTTGTTGAGGCAGGGTCACGCTCCGCGCAGAGGTATCTACTGCACCCTCGTCGATCAAAAAATGGACCAGTTTTTGGAGCAGCGTTATGCAATCAAATTTTGTGTGAAACTGGGTAAAAACGGGGCGGAGACACTCGAAATGCTTCGGAAAGCCTACGGTGACGGGGCGATGAAAAAAAGCCAAACTTTCATGTGGCACAAGCGGTTCCGGGAAGGTCGGGAGTCCGTCAACGACGACGACCGCTCTGGACGCCCGTCGACATCACAAACGGACGACTCGGTGCAAAAAGTGCGTCAAGTTTTGGACAATGACCGACGATTAAGTGTTCGGGTGATTGCAGAGGAGTGTGGAATACCCAAAACAATCGTTCATCGCATTTTAACGGAGGATCTTCAAATGAGGAAAGTCTGCTCGAAAATGGTGCCAAAAGTCCTGACGAGTGAGATGAAGGAGCAGCGTTTGTTGAAGTGCCAGGAATTGCATGAACGCTACGAAACGGACCCAGAATTTTTGGACAGAGTGATCACAGGGGACGAGACGTGGATTTTTCAGTACGATCCCGAATCAAAGCGCCAGAGCAGCGAGTGGCACACCAAGGAGTCTCCTCGCCCGAAAAAAGCAAGGATGAGCAAATCGCGAATCAAGGCAATGCTCATTGTGTTTTTTGACAGAAAAGGTGTAGTTCACAGTGAATTCGTGCCACAAGGACAAACAGTCAACAAGGAGTTTTACTGTGAAGTGCTCAAACGGTTGCGCAACAGGGTTCGACGCGTCCGAAACGAAATTCGCGACAATTGGATCTTGCACCATGACAACGCGTCAACCCACACCGCGCTCATTGTCTCCGAGTTGCTGGCCAAAATGGGTGTGGCAACGCTGCCCCAGCCGCCGTACAGCCCCGATCTGGCACCAGCGGATTTCTTTTTGTTCCCAAGGATCAAAAGAACCCTGAAAGGAACTCGGCATGGGACGCTGGAGGCGGTAAAAGCAGCCGCGACGACCTCACTGAAGGAGATTCCCGTTGACGACTTCCAGGGCGCCTTCAATGATTGGGTGAAGCGTTGGCAACGGTGCATCGAAGCAGGGGGAGAATACTTTGAAAAGTTCTGAAAAGATTGTAAACTGATATTGAATAAATGATTTTAAAAAAAATAATTCCGGGAACTTTTGGGACAAACCCTGTACACATCGTAAAATTTCGTACTGAGTTATCTGGGATGCATATGAAATATTTGGCAAAATTGCCGGTCATAAACTTCTCATTTTTATCTAAAAAAATAAGTAATGAAGTATTCTTGCAATTACTTCTTTTATGATGGTTTAACAATAAAATACACGACTGTTTTACGTTTCAATTATCTTACTTCGATGTTTAGCCTGAAAGTACTGGCCTAAAAAGCAGTTCAGTTCTTTACTATTTTTATTTGATTGGTAAGTTTGTGTATTTGGGTTAATTTGGAAAACCTAAGAGAGCAACAAAACCGCGGAGAATCAATATATCTAAAAATAGTGTCGCAATAAATTTAGTCAGCAAAAAGGGAAATAATAACATCCGAAGGCAATATAATTGCTGACTACAAAGTAAAAGTTCGAGTTTGCGGCAAGGAATCTAATTTTTAATATCGAATAACATTTTAGTAAAATAACGATTAAAATTTTGAGTAACAGGAGTTAATTCATAAAATGTTAACTTAAAAATAAGCTTTATTTTTATTAGGGACATTACAAAATCTCTTATGTAATTTAAATAAACATGAAGAATAAAGGAGGAGTAGATAGAAACATATTAAAACTGCTACGAGAAAACTGATACTTGCAAAAGTGTTTTGTATTAAATCAAAAAAATCTAGCACATTAAACTGCGCAAAACATCACAAGAGAAATAAATTTACAATTGCCTTAAAAACTTAAGGAGAAATTTATCAATGAGAATTGAAATAAAAGTTGGATGTCCAAGATCAAAGCCATCTCTAAAAAATAACTGGTGGCAATGAGAATTCCAAAAAAATGCTCAATGACAGGAAGAAAAATAACTATATGGTAAACGCATCTTCTGGCCCCTGTAAATACACTGAAGAAATAGGCAGAGACTTTTTCTAAACAAAGTTAAGCAGGAAATTTTTCCAAACTGTTAAGCCCTACCGATTCACTATTTCTCTAAATCTAAAAAACTCAAATTTTTCTTGCAAGAAGTACAAATGTTCTACTGTAGAAATTGGAGGAATTTTATTAAATAAAAAATATCGTAAAGTGAACTTGAAGCAAACGAATTTCTATTCCCGTAGACATGGCAAAATCTGTCCTAAGAAATTGACTCCAAAAGCGACAGTTTCTCATGTACACCATGGACTTCAAAATCAGCGCACTTTCCAGAAAATTGGTAAACTAGCTCATATTTTCATTACAAAGCCCAGTCATTCCACGTTAACTCAAACACGCTCACAACCCGACTATTTCAGAATTGTATGAAATTTGACTCATTTGTTCCACTACAGAGAAATGAATAAATGCCCAGTATTAGTCCCCATTGGTTTCTGAACTATACAACTTTGAAAATATGCCGATAGCTCAAATTTTAGCATTCCTTGTATGACAAATTTTCCCATAACTTCCGTCCTAATTAATGTAGAGTCTTATTATTGGTATCTATAGAAAGTACTTAATATGGACTTCCCTATGATATGCCACATGGATATGTATTTTAATTTTATTTTCAAGGTCAACACCTTTGACTTTTTGATCTTACATATCTGGAAAAACGATACTTTAAATTTTTAAAACATACGTTATTCTTCCATTTCTTTTCCACCATATCAGAATCTCATTCTGGGATTCTCATGGAATACCGAGTAATTAAACATAATGTGCTTATACTCGTTTTCATTCCAAAATCGTTTAATACGTTTGTTTTCTGCCATTATGGGTATTTTAATATTTTTAGAAAATTATATGTTATTCTTCCATTTATTTTCTACAATATCGTTCCGGGACTAAAATTAAATATTACATTTTTATACCAAAAATAACCTTGCAGCATGCATACTTCTTAAAAAATATTACTTACAGATTTTGACAAACAGCTTTTTGGCTGAAATCGGAGTCCTGAACATGTTTTGTTAAAACGAGTTTTACAATTTTTTTACTGACATTTACCCATTTCACATTAGAACATTCTCAGAGGGGAAGTGGGGGGGATGGACATTTCAATAGAATTTTCTGGAGAACAGGGGAAAGCAAATCTCTAACATTATGTTATTTCCACTCACTAACACATCATCTAAAGCAAATATAGATGCTTCACATCAATCCTTCAGTTAATAGATGGCTGACTATGTAGGTTTGGTCATTAAAAGTTATTCGCTAGACACGTATCAAGAAGGGAGGGACTTATCACTCAAATCCTTGGGGAGAGGAGGAGAGCAAATAATGCTTAGATCTCAATTAAAGTAGTTCAGATTTTGTAAACTAAAGACTGATACTCAGTTTTTGGCATTTAAATTATATGCTTTATGCTGATAATTTTGAGGGAAATTGTTTAAAAGATGGAGGCTTCTGAGCTGAAAAAATGGGAACAGCCAGTGTGTGTTACAATCCATTCAATGATTTACATCATTCAAATGTGAGAAAAAAAATTTAAGGAATGTTCTCCCTTGGATGGTAAAGAAATATCCATTTTGAGAGGGGGAAATAGAATTTGTGATAAATGTTAGAAGCTGTAGTCATTAAAAAGTTCAGAAAGTGAGGATGAATCTTCAATTGCTATGGCAAGCACAAGTACAGCTTCTGCTAAAAAACACGAGACAGTTGCTGAATGTCGTGATCAGACATCAAATACTTTTGATCATGTAAGAGAAACAGCAGTATCTACTGTAAATGAGAGTTTTCAGAGCATTGGGAAAACTCCAATAAAAAGAGAGGACACTTTCTGAAATAAAATACCCAAGAACTAAACTAAAAAAAAAATAAGCAAAGCATTAAAACAAAAGGTGACTATTCCTGACAACGATTCACCTTCTGATTCAGCTGAATTGAAGATAATTTCTCAGTTAAAAGAAAAATTCAAGAGCACTGAGAACAGAATTTCGCGAGTACACATATTAACTGTTTTCGTAAGAGCTGATCTGCTAACAAGATAGAAAAAGAACATGGATCCAATTATTACATTGTGTAGAAAGCTAAGAAACTCGTCCAAAAAAAATGGGTTCTTAGCACTTCTCAACCCATAAAACCTGGAAAGACCGTAATTCAAGAAACATTAAGCCTTGTGAAAACATTTTATAACAGCGATTTCACATAAGTAGGATAATGCCAGGAAAAAAAGACTTTGTCTCAATGAAGGTTGATGGAGAGAAGACACACATACAGGAAAGACTGGTACTGGTAATGTAAATGAAGCATTTAAGCACTTCACAGATGAGTACCCAAAACTTAAAATTGGATTTTCCAAATTTGTGGAACTTAGACCAAAAAACTGCATTTTGGCTGATACTAGTGGAACACGAGCTGTGTTTGCCATATTCGTCAAAATTTTAAATAAATGCTGGTGGGATACAAATTAAAGGAACTAAGTAAAGAGCAAATGTTCCTATTGAGTCATGCAAGATGTGTACGGCATTATTACTCTGTAATCCTGCAGAAATAATTTGTTACTTAAGAGATTATGAAAATTGCCCTAAACTTAAGGAATTTAGAAAATACACCAAAATGCTTTTTTCATGAAAATAGCATACAAACAATAACATATAAACAGTGATTAAATGTTGATCGCTCAGTTCTCAAAACTTTGTCTACCAATTGTGATGACTTCATTGAGATTCATGCCACGACCTATATATAACTTTAGTGAATGAAACTTTCTTCGACTTCATAATTTAGCAAAGTCTATAAGATGTAGGTTTTTTTTTCTCTTTTCATAGGTTTTGAGTTTTTTCCTCTCTTTTTTAAGTTATCCTAAGCCATATGTTCAACTACATCACACTGATTTTTACCTATTAGAATCTTCAATACTGTAATACATCAGTTCAAATATAATCCCCTTATTGTGTATTAAAAAATGTAAAGCCATGCTTATTGTTTACTATTAATGTCTGCTATTAAAACCCATCTTTTTACAGCTAATATCAGAAAACTAGTTTTTGACATGAAAAACAACTTTTAAATGAAAATGGGTACAAGCACAGTATGTTTAAATTAATTATTCGGTATCCCACGGCTGTCCCAGAATGAGATTCTCAGATATGGTAGAATATGGAAGAATAACATTTATAAATATTAAAATATCATTTTTTGAGCTATGTAAGGTCAAAGTACAAATGCATTGACCTTGAAAATAAAAATTTGAAATATATATTCATGTGGCATATCATAAGAAAGCCCACATTAAATACTTTCTAAAGATACTAATATTGAGTCTCTATATTAATTAGGACGAAAGTTATGAGAAAATTTGTCATACAAGAAATGCTAAAATTTGAACTATGGACCTATTTTGAAAGTTGTGTAATTTCAGAAATTAAAAGTAATAGTGGCTGAAGACTGAGCACTTATTAATTTCTCTGCAAGTGGAACAAATGAGCCAAATTTCATAAAAATCTGAAATGGTCGGGTTAAAAATTCCACTTTTTTTTGGCTGATTTGGCGTGGAATGAACCAGCCGTAAGAAGTTTAACTCCGATCTGGTCACTACCTTCCCTCGCCTCAAAAAGAGACAGTGTACATCCCGTTTGAACCTGGGGTAGCATCCAAGATCGCTTCCATCCTACGGGTTTTTAGTTTCCGGGTTCTCTTCATCCCCATCAACAAAATTGGAATTTCCTAGCTTAAAGATCCCATTCCGGATTTTAACAACTAGGGTATTTACAAGATTGATTGTCAAGACTGCGGAAAATGCTACGTGGGCCAGACACGAAGGTCACTGCGATTTATGGTTAAGGAACACGAAGGGCACTGCAATTTAGAGTCAAGGAACACGAAAGGCACTGCGATTTAGCGTCAAGAAACACGAAAATTATGTACGAAAACAAGAATTGCTTATATCTACCATCGCGCAGAACTGTTGGAATCAAAACCATTGTTTCTCCTTCCAAGATGCCCGAATAATTGAACGCGTTTACTTTCTGTCGGACCTTAATTTCTTCGAAGCCTTCCACATATTTCAAATGGGCAATGGAGCTATCAACGATCCGAGTGAAAGCATATTTTTCCCAGAATGCTACAAAAAACTGTTCCCCCCACCACCAACCGCATTTAAAATCCATGCTGGTTTAATTTTTACTGCTTTTCTGAACATTTCCGCCGTCTGGTATATAGGATGTTGTATCCAGAGACGTTTCTCCTATCCCAGTGAAAAACGGTTATTTTTCTCCGAAGCATAACTTGTAACTCGTATAGTGGCAACCTTGACAAGCATTACCAATCAACAGTTTTTTTGGTTTGTATATTTTGTTTGAAAAAAGTATCAAGAAGCTACTGAAACAGCTGTCACGACATTAAATTATGCAATTTCTAACTGCGACAGTATTGTGTTTTATCTACTATCTTCAAAGATGTCCACAGTGAACTAATCTCTAATAATCTGTTTATTAACGACACACTGCACTAATTAAATTGAAGCAAAAATTACACAAAATTGATTGATTCACTGTGTTTCAGACTGAAGGAACATAAAGCATATGTCCGAAAACAAGAATTTCATAAATCGGCTTTGGAAAAACACTCATGGGAATTCGAACACAAGTTCTTATTCTCTAATGCACATATTATTAAAAAAGTCAATTCAATACTTGATCCCAGCTTCTTTGAAGCATACCATACTCTATCACACGTCAACATTACAATTAATGACAGACTCCGTAGTAATTCCATCTCGCTACTCAGAAAACCTCGTATGCTTCACGGCTGAAGACACTACCAATACACGCAATTACTCATCAACCCAAACAAGCTTCTAATCGAAGCAATGGTAAATCCGACCCACATCACGGATATAAACAGAAGTCATCACGCTATAATGAAGATAGCAGCGTGGCATCGAAATATCTACCAGCAACACATATCATGGCATATTTATAAATTAACTTCACCAATAAATTGCGTAATTTTTGCCTCCAAGTCACTGATAATTTACAGGCACTGGCTAAAGATGTATTTTGAATCATAAACAGCCATCTAAACTTTCTAACTACTCAAGCATCAAGAACAAAGGCTTCCATTTCAACCACTTGAGAGTTCATTTCAATGTTGAATTGCCTGAGGCTTATTGAGTTGTAGCCTACACTGTAGTCAGGCAGTCTATGGTTTTTTGTTGCAGGTGAGAGAAACCTGAATGCGGATGATTCCATAAGAAGGTTGCTGGTGATGAACAGTAGTATGTACATACAACGAAGAAGGCATTTATCAAGACACATGAAGAAACACATTACAGGAAACAAACGTAGATATTGGTAAATAACATCGGCTAGTTGCCGGGAGATGATGTGCACATTATTGGATGCGTAGATGTAAGCGAAAGGAGAAAGTACCTGTTACATCTCCGGAGGATGAATGAAGAGCTAAGAGAATGTTCTCTGGTTGAAGACAATTTTGCAATGGATTTTGGGGTTCATCCCTCCATTTGCTATTGGCGTTCAACTGTCATGTGATTGCATATTCGGCCAGGATTGGCTAAGATTTTACATCTGGTATTTGAGTAATGTGTGTGAACTGTTGTAAGAAGGAGTTATAATGTTACAGAACAGAACATATTTGTATATACTAAAACTGCCTTTTGGTTTGAGCTTTTGCGTTGAGAAAACCAATATGACTTACTTGGAATGTTCACATGACCAATGGGATTACGCTAGAAGGGATTTTAGTTTAAATCTAAGATGGCGTATAACCACCACATGTCCTTTTTGCTCTTTTTTTTCTAACAATACTTTTTTGCCCTACTTCTCTTTTCTCTCTTATCTGTTTTTACACCCTGTAACTTAATTTAAAAGAGCAGTAAAACAAAAAATACACAAGTCACGACATACAAATTTCTAATGCTAACCCTTTGTTTTAACCCCGTGTTCCAAAATCTCGTATGAAGATATAGCATAAGTTTACGATTACTTCTAAATTTCAAGTAGCACAGATGGAACGATTTCAATGCGCAATTCAGAGAAACTTTTATTCATGATAGAAAGATTCTGCGTACCTCGCTCCCGTAAGAATTCTATGCCCGAATTTAGACGTCTTGTGAAATGGGAACTCGGAAACCAATTTGAAACTATTCACTAAAATACTTGATCGTCAAATCGACTGCCGCTTCTATGCATTTCCATAGCCGCTACGTTTAAATAGAAATTGTTTAAAAGTAAATCAATTTAAAAAAAAAAAGTTTAAGCAAATTTACCTCCTGTTTAAACCAATTCCAGATTCTATTTTTGTACTTAGAACCGAATGTATAATCATCTTCATAAAAGTAGCGGATCCAAGGGTGGAAATTAGGGATGTTTGTTCTCCCAAATAGGTGAAAAGGAGTGCCGATTACATAACCAACTGCATATAACGACGGAATTTTTTAAAGAAAATTTGATTTCGTATTTTTTTTAAATTACTCATTAAATCCGGGGTCCAGGAGACTTGCTAGCTAAAAGCAGTTATATTATATTAGGATTAATCACTATACCGAATAAAATTAATATTTTCCTCGCTGCATCCGGAGACTCCTATATAAATGCGGAATCGTTATATACACACACACACCGTCGTTGTCACCTTTAACGCAATTTTTATGTTCCGTTGAGTATTACAACGTTAGATTTCGATGGATTTACATTTCACATATCTCTAGTTCTTGAGCAGAAGCTCTATTTTGTTATGAGCACACTTAAATGGCAATGAAATACAAATGATGGATCGTAGAGACTAAAGTTGTCTTAGAGGTCGAAATCTTAGTTATTGGCAAGGGGAGGTATAGTCGTTGGCACAATAAGTGGACAGTTATTTGCACTTAGTCGAATTATTTTATTGCGTAGAAGAACAGCATTGAATTTTACAGACAGGTTAACTTAAACTTCTAGCTGCTGAATTTTTGTCAAATAAAAGCACAATAAAGATTGAAGTGCGAAGAATAAAATAAAAGACTTACTGCGTCAAATATAGTAAATAACACATTAAAATAAGGAGTTCCCAGTTTTTTATATAAAAATCTGCGCATGTTGAAATAAAAAAACTGCGAACTCGTTATTTCAATGTGATAGTAACGATAAAGGTTATTTTGCAAACGAGTAATTCCCTCGTTTTCCAGTCGCAATATCTTTGCAACATATCAGCTCTGGTTTGTGTTTTTCAAAACACTGACTTCAAAATTTCCAGAAAATAATGGAAATATTGGGACTATTTCGAATCCTTTTGTAGATGGCACAAAATTCTAGTTATATCGACCCTCTCGTCAAATAAAACAGTACCGTTTGAATTCTCTGAATATCTCATTGCAATTCTCTTTTGGCCTTTTTTCCTTTTTTATCCGCAAGCTTTTTATGTTTTCTTCTCTTATTCGCTTTCTTTCAACTCTAGCTGCATTCTCAGCAATCGTTTGTTTTCTTCTTTGGCTGTGAACAAATCTTTCCATTTCCTCGACGTCAACACATACGGAGTTCGCTCCACTTGGCGCTTATTTTTCCTTTTTTTGGGGGGAATTTGGCCAAAATAAGGTATTACTCAAAGGTGAAGATGTAGATTGAGTACCTTTAATTCCCTGATTACTGCTACACTCGGCTGCTGTAAGCTTTTTACCCACTTCCTTCGCTGATTCTGCTTCCGTTCGGCTAATTTTTTGCTAAAGCTCGGAATTGTTTTCCTCTTGTGCTGATTCACCTTCATCCAAATTTTGTGTAAATTCTGTTCCCTTAATTTGATGAGATTCACCAACTGCTAATGATTCTGCACAATGAATGAAAGATTCTGCAAACTTCATTAGAGCAGAGCATGCTAAGTTGAAGAATTAACTGACTTTTATGGCCATCAAGGAACGGAATGACAGGCATGGGTCAGTGAAGTTTAAAGAAAGGTATCAGGATGTTCGCCATATATTCATAAAATGTTTCCGCCATCATCCACCCATTATCGCGAAGTCCGGCTCCATATGATTTCTTTATGGATTACAAAGTATCAACGAAACAATACAGAGTTTCACCAGGAGATTCCATAACAAACAGTTATTTCAACACTGGCGTAAGGTTTAAAAACATGACGTTTCGGGAGCCAACTACTCCCTTTGTCAAGTGAAGGCAGAATGAAGAGTGAAAGTCCTAAGTTTATATACTCACATGTTGGGAATCCCCATCTGATGTCATCTGGTGCGGAGCAGTTCCTGCTGGGGAAACCCTCGCCGGGAAAGTCCCCGCACCCGACGACGCCAGATGAACACCCCCAACTCGAGGTTTTGCAAAAATCGTATAAGGTTCTGTTAGAGATTTCGCGATATTTATTGCACGACTCCTCAAACCATAGGTTTCCAATGATTCCAAAAACAGTCTACTACCCAGATTCATCACAATCTGATGTGATACTTTTATCGAATGCCAATCTGGTTTGTGACCTTCCCTGAAGACATGCTCAGCCAAGTGCCTTGAATCGTCTCCCCCTAGCTACCGCAATCATATTCTCCTTTCTTCGTAGACGTATCGATCTTCCCGTCTGTCCAACATACACCTTGTCACGGTCTCCACACGGTAGTTGGTAATTAGCACCAGATTTTTCCTTTTCAGGGACGCAATCCTTAACTTTAAGTAATAGATCACGCAGGGTGTAGACAGGTTTGTAGTAGGTCTTAACATTCACACGACCGAGAATTCGAGACAGCTTTTCTGAGACACACACCACATATGGCAAAAGCACTGATGTCTTCCTAGTCTCATCCTCTACATTCCTGTTTCCACCACTAACAAACACCACATTGGTTACGAGCGATAAATTTGCGCGGGTAACCGTTGTTTTTCAACACTCTTTTATTGCGTCGTAATTCAACATTGCGAAGGTCATCAGTACAACAGTGTGTAAAGTCTCGTCGGTGCAAGGCTCTAATTACAGATGCTTTATGTGATGCCGAATGATGAGAACGAAAGTCAAGATACCTAAGAGTATGCGTTGATTTCCTAAACACCGTAGTCAACAGTCGCCCATCCCCATCTCTATTTATCCGAACATCTAAGCAGGATAATGACCCACTATCTTCTTCCTCTAACGCAAATTGAATATGAGGGTTCAAGCTGTTCAAATAGAGATGAAAATCAGCAACTGTCGCCAGTGTCGAAATAACTGTTTGTTATGGAATCTCCTGGTGAAACTCTGTATTGTTTCATTAGAAATTCTTACGGGCAGGCTATGTTGAGCCGTGTTAGGGAATATATCAAAGAGAGATGCAGAATTGTCCGCTTTAAAAACATCTGACGTTCAATCACTGTTGTAAGTCGGAGAAATTGGTGCCTAAGGCTTTGCCTGTGAAACCCCTTGTCTTTAGGACTTAAGGACGTAACATTGCAAGGAACGCAAATTTCAAGTTTTTGTCTGCACGGATTGGTCATTGTCATAACATGATTAATCGTACGCGCCTGATGTTGGTATCTTTTGAACCTAGTCTGGAAACTGCTCTCGACTCTGAAACCTTCTCCCGTGTTTTGGTTGAAGCTGAAAGAGAAGAAGCAACTACTTGTTCTAGAGTTCGTGGTGTTCAAAAGGAAAAGCTTGAGAGATTGAGAACGGAGTACAAACGAAACTACTGCAGGAACAGTGGTCGAATGGACTCCCGTTGGGTTCTTAATCTTTCTAAGCAACGCCTAAGTGATTCTGAAACTTCTGTGCTGTCACGTGGTTTGAATTTTGCGCCTTCGCCCTCATCGATTCCGGTTTCCTTTCGGTACGGCGATGGGGTCACCTGCTTCGAGTGTGGTGGCAAATTTGTGTATGGAGGCATTTGAAAACAGTGCTTTAGATGAGTGAATTTACTGTGTCAAGGTGTGGAAGCAATACGTCGATGATACGTTTGTTATCCTACCAAGGTCTTCAGTTGCTGATTTTCATCTCTATTTGAACAGCTTGAACCCTCATATTCAATTTACGTTAGAGGAAGAAGATAGAGGTTCATTACCCTTTTTAGATGTTCGGATAAATAGAGATGTGGATGGGCGACTGTTGACTACGGTGTTTAGGAAACCAACACATACTGATAGGTATCTTGACTTTCGTTCTCATCACCCGGCATCACACAAAGCATCTGTCATTAGAGCCTTGCACCGACGAGCCTTTACACATTGTTGTAATGATGACCTTCGCAATGTTGAATTACGACGCAACAAAAGCGTGTTGAAAAAGAACGGTTACCCGACTAAATTTATCGCTCGTAACTAATGTGGTGTTAGTGGTGGAAACAGGAATGTAGAGGGTGAGACTAGGAAGACATCAGTGGTTTTGCCATATGTGGCGGGTGTCTCAGAAAAGCTGTCTCGAATTCTCAGTTGTGTGAATGTTAAGACCTACTACAAACCTGTCTACACCCTGCGTGATTTATTACTTAAAGTTAAGGATCGCGTCCCTGAGGAGGAAAAATCTGGTGCTATTTACCAAATACCGTGTGGAGACTGTGACAAGGTGTATGTTGGACAGACGGGAAGATCGATACGTCTACGAGGGAAGGAGCATATGCGTGCGGTAGCTAGGGGAGACGATTCAAACCAGTTGGCTGAACATGTCTTCAGGGAGGGTCACGAACCAGATTGGCATTCGATGAAAGTATTACATCAGAATGTGACGAATCTGGGGAGTAGACTTTTTCTGGAATCATGGGAAACCTACGGTTTGAGGAGTCGTGCAATAAACATCGCAAAACCTCTACCAGAACCTTACAGGATTTTTGCAAAACCTCGAGTTGGGGGTGTTCATCTGACATCGTCGGGTGCGGGGGCTTTCCCGGCGAGGGTTTCCCCAGCTGGAAATGCTCCGCACCAAATGGCGTCAGATGGGGATTCCCAACATGCGGGTATATAAGCTTAGGACTTTCACGAACTCTTCATTCTGCCTTCACTTGACAAAGGGAGCAGTTGGCTCCCGAAACGTCGTGTTTTTAAACCTTACGCCAGTGTCAAAATAACTGTTTGTTGTACAAAATATCAGTAGGTCATCTCGTGTATGGAAATACGATCATGAGAGGGCTCTGAATCCCGGATGCTGAAAAAGTGAATATGGTTGTGATTGAAGTTTTCGCAGTTCCTATGTGAATTTCGTTGATTTCTTGTTCCCTTTCCGACGAAAACTCGCCCAGTTTTGGGGTTTAGTTGTAAACCTGTTTCATCGCCATTGAAAATTTGTGTAGGATCTTCTAAAATATTCGCGTGTCTACTTTTTTCAAGGTAATCAGCGATTTGTTGGAACCACTTCTTCAGCTCATCTTCGCTCACACCTGCACGGCTTGGGGTGACTCCTTCGGACTGTCTCAAATTAAGGCAAGGATGGGGTTTTAGAAACAAGCGATACCACTCGTTTCCAGGAAAATTGTTTTTAAGCATTGTCTCTCTTTTGTTTACATCCAGGAATTTTTTAACGGACTGTAACAAATTCGCTTTTCTGAGTGAAAATTCTTTTTTGGCGCTATTGATAAGCCTCTTTACCAATAACTCCTCTTCTATCAAGAGTATAGGACTAGGGCCTTTCCGTGATTTCATAAATTTTCCACGTAGGGGGAATTGAATAGTCGCTCTAGGTACACCAAAACGCTTTGTAGCTGCTTTTTTAAGGCATCCCACTTTGCCTCCACTGCATCTTCCAGACTTTGCCGGGGTGTCTTACGTCGTCGTGACGGTATGATTGGCATGATTGACTGTAATTCTCAGAAGGTAAATATTTCGAAAGGCTGTAAAGTGATGCTTTACCTAAACATTGCAATTTTATTGGACACTGGATTATACAAATATGCGAAAACGGTATTGATTATCGGAGCGCATTCTAGCGTGCTCATTCCACGATTGATGGAGCAGGAATGTGTGTCTTAAAAATAATGAAGTTAAAAGTTCAACAGAGTATTGTAAACGCCCACACGATTCAATTGGTCAGTTTGTTTGTGACGTGGGAGGTTTTAGTCCTTGATTGGGCCGAAAGAACTGGTCGAACATCCATCAGGGCCAGGCACCTAAACACATAAAGATGGCAAGTTTCTGTAGCTTGTGTGAGAAAAGCGGAAACATTCGGCATAATCTAAAATAAAATAGGGCCTATAATAATTTATTCAATTTAATTAAAGCACAAAGGAGGATGTTAAATTAGGGCGAGTTTCTGTCACGTTGTCGGACATGGGAAACTTTATATTTATGTAATCAGCAGCTCGAGACAAAATCATTGCTGTACGGTACGGTCATTTCCGGGATGGCGTTAATTAAGCTTTGGGGGGTCTTTTTGCTGAACCGTTACAGTACAGTATATTGATTTCATAAATGTGCAGCTAACAAGGGGAACCCCACAGTGAGTGCCCATCCGATTTTAATGATTTTTTTTTTATCATGAAAGTACAGCCAAAATAAGGAAAATACGTGTCTCGGCATTCGTGCCAATGCGCATTATTTTCGAAGATATGCATTTTTAAAGATTTTGCATCCGATATATAAGCTTAAAATACGACCTCCTCCGCAAGCCAATTGGTAGCCTAGTTGGTAAGTTACCGGCCTAGCGCTTCGTGTTTTTGCGTTCGATGCCCGTGGAAATCGGTTGTTAATATATATCCTTTTTACATGTTCATTTATGTATTTTTATTAGTAAAAATACTTCGCTTACAATCGGATTTTGTTCATAAACTTACTTTAATAAAATTCATATTTATGTAGTTATATGTTAATTGTATGCTTATTGGCAGTGATAATTTCTACTCGAATTTTAATTGTTGATTATTAAAAAGCTGAAAAGTAGAAAAAGTTTTGGTGTAGCCATCCAGCCTGTTATGTAGTTAAGTAGATCCAGCACACTTTAATAATGTTTTTACAAATGACGACGGCACCTCTTCTTCTACTGTTGAAGTAATTCCACCTCATTGTACCCCATACTGTCAACCTCGTGATGTGTACTTCTTCCGTCAAGTAAAAAATTTCATTAAAAGGTTACAAAATTGTGTTGAAAGCTTACAAAAAAATAGTCATTTAAACACGCGAGCAGATAGATGCTTTGAAGATCCATTCACTTATTCACAATCAACTTTCGGCGCCGAATTTTAAGAATATGTTACAGTACTCTTGGTTCGTTGCAAAGTTAACAAACGAAAGAAGCGTTTTTGAAAATGTAGATGGTATTTGTTTTCCAGATGATATTAGACAAAGAAAATCAGTTGTTCGAACAATTCATTTATAAAATGCTCACGTTGTAGAATTTTTTTTTTATTGTTTTTATGATAATTATCATCCAAAACTGTGTACCAGTATACAATTCCGACACCTCCGATAGTGATACACAAAAAATATGTTCACGTCAGTCAGTTTTAAAATAAAATTGATTGCATTTTATAAAATAAAATGTTTCTATATAAATAAAATGCACATAAATGAGATGCGCGTAAAATGTTTATATGTTATAAAATAAAATGATGTTTATATGTTATAAAATAAAATATTACATACTAAAAATACATTTTTCAATAGATAAATATATTTAAAAAAATATTAGGCGTAATAGATGCTAATAGAGGATGACTGCAAAGGCTAATAATGATAAAATAAGACGAATTAACGCAGTTTTCTTTTTTATTTAATGGAATTGTTAAAAGTTTTCAGAAAAAATCTTTCCATCCTTAAATAAAACAAAACTGCGTTATTGGTGTAATTCCATCCCTTCACAGGTTGACAATGAGTACGCAAATTTTATAAAAGTTATATTCACATAAAAACTTACAGCTAACTCCTAAACTTTTTGTACCTTTACAACTCTTCAATTAAAAATTAAAATTCGTGTAAAAATTATAACTGCGAAAAATAGTATCACAGAATTAAATATGTAAATATGAATTTTATTAAAGTAAGTTTATGAGCAAAATCCGATTGTAAGCAAAGTATTTTTACTAATAAAAATATATAATGTTAAAATGATACATATTTAAAAAAAATGTAATCGATTTCCGCGGGCATCGAACGCAAAAACCCGAAGCGCTAGGCCGGTAACTTACCAACTAAGCTACCGATTAGTTTGCAAAGGATGTCGTATTTTAAGCTCATATGTTGGATGAAAAATCTTTAAATTTTTAAAAATTCATATCTTCTAAAATAAACCGCATTGGCACGAATGCCGAGACACGCATTTCCTTATTTTGGCTCTACTTTCATCAAAAAAATTCATCAAAATCGGCGGGGCACTCACTGTGTGTTCCCCTTGTACTCCGCGATGCAGTTTTCACACAAGATCAGTGTCGAGCTATCTCAGGAAGATACCAAGAAAATTATCGGGGTTGGGGCCAGACTTCACAGCAATCAGAGAGTCCCTAGTTTTTTTTGTTTACTATTGTGGGCAGCTTCGAATTGGGACCTTCTGGGGTCTCTAGGCACCCAAGATCCCCCACCCTCACCCAACAACCTAGTTTTTGAGTAATTTATTTTTTTTGTTTTGTTATTATTCGCTTGTTTGTTTATTTTATGTTTTGAAAATAAATAAAAGAATTCATTCGTGAAGAACTTTGAGAACAGCGGGGTTACCACCGCAATATACAATTATTGGCACCTAGTATCAGTAACTTGGCACTAGTGCCAATAATTATCTGTCCTTTTGTAAGACTCTAGAAGGCTAAAAAAGAGTAGTTGGGACTTTTCTGCCCCAAAAACAAAGAAAAAAAAATTGAAATTTTTCTAAAAATCGCAATTATTGACACTAGATGCCAATAACTATGTGGACGGTTTTTAAGGTGATAGTAATTGGCATTCATGCTCACTTCAAAATAGATAAAAAGTTCGAATTGTTTTCAATTCATGACATCTTTGATATTATCAAATTAATTCAAATAAGAAAATATAAGTTAAAATGGAAAGAAATTGTCTTTTTTAAAGCTTCAAATCAAATCAAACGCTTACCAAATAATTAACAGCAGCTCCTCTTTATGAATCAAAGAACTTCCATCGCTCCCATTGCAGCACTAACGCCCCCTGGCGGCACTTGGCTCTACTCAGTAGTTCAATCTTAGATTAACTTATCTCGTGTTATTTTTCCCTCCGGTAACTTATATTCTTATTTTATTAATTTTTTGAAGTGCCAATAACTGAGCACGCACCAATGACTGTGTGGTTTACAATATATGTTACATTTCCCTCTAAAAATACCTCTCTGAATCCGACTCTGCTTATAATCGGTCAATATAATAGTATTTTTTAAAATAAGTTTCAAATACAGAAAATTTACCCATGACTGCTTTACATGGTAAGCTATTTTGCGCAAATTCTTTTCCAGGCCTTCGCTTTATCCTGCGAAGACTTTCTTTTCCTCAAGCCATGGTGGAAAAGACCAGAAACAGAAAAGGGAAATAAGATACGTTGAATGATTTCCTTCTTTAGCGGAACGCTCACAAGAAAGGCGTTCTTCCAAAATAATGTCAAATAAAAATGTATGAATGGATGGATGCACAAAATGTGATCTTTTTTCAAGAATTGTACATTTTTGTTACGATAAGCTTTATCTATGCCTATTGTTGCCTTATCTATGAATATATATATATTTCCTGTACATTTTTATCCCCGTATATAGAGATCAATTGACTCTTTTCATCAAAAATAATTTATTTAATGTCAGTTGCAAATGCAACATGGAGTGGACAGCTGAATGAAAATAGCAAACTACCATTCGATGAAGGACAAATGTAAACTAAATACTGCAGAAAGTTTAACACATAGAAGTCGACGATTCCATAACAGACTGATAATATATATACATACATACATACATACAGTAAAACCGCTTTGAACGATCATGTCTAAACAACTATAACCTCCAAATACCGGCCACCTACAAATGGGACGGAATATGTTCCGTAGGATTAATATTAATACTAACCTCCAAACAACGAATTCTGGACAACGGTCATCCGGTGGGCATCTCAAAAGAATTTTTTTTTTCAAATATGTCTACAACCTAAATTGGCAACGTTTAGTAAAATTTACTTGACAACTTTTTTTCTCAGTACTCCATTGAAACGTATGTTTATTTTGTAGCTTTATACATACACCCTTTTCTGGGAAAACGGTGTCGCTATTTACTACCAACCATCCTAATATTGGGCAAACAACCACTGTACAGAGATGCACAGCTAATAAGATACCAATTTCTTGATAATACAGCCCAGATGCAGTGTATTGGACGATGAAATGCATCATGGGAGTAACTTTTTCCACCCAATCAGGATTTGTTATTTATTTATAGTCATAACTATGGATATTCATTTCCAAACCCTCATGTAAGGGTCCATTATGGTCCATTTTTTAAAGGATCACGGCTATATACGTTTGATTCGGTGTTTTCGGAACACCCTGTATATTCTATATATACCATGAAAATCATTTAGTATTCATATATAATTATATATGGGTTATAAAGTTTTTAATGTCTTTCTATGAAATGAATTTTGACGATTAATTATGAATTAGTTTATATCTTTCGTGAAATACATTAAGAACGTTTACGGCGAATGAAAAAGCTGACGTTTTAAAACGTTTAACAGACATGAAAATCGCGATTTTTCTTACTTATATAGAATTTTTTTCGATATACAGGAAAGGTTTTTCTATGTAATAACCACGGGAATTTAAAAAGCTTATATATATGGAGAGATTTTCAATATAGGCCAACACGCGCGGTTTCAATATGAGAGTTCAACTGTACATAGTAAAAAGCAACGCCTTTGTACATTTAAATAAGAGAAAGACAATATATATGCCAAAATATGACACATTGCTTGAGTTTTCATACCCCAAAGACGACAAGGGCCATTCTCGCCAAACATTAGGTGAGATTGGTTTTAAAATGTCGTATGAAATCCGTTTTAAAATGAAAACAAATTAATCTTATACCGAAGTAAAAAACCTGGATGGAAGTACATTAAAAAACGAAACGATGCAATAAAATCAAAGACAAAAAAATGTATACATCGGATGAATTAAAAATTATGGCTAAAAAAAAAATAGCATAAAATATCACATAAGTTATCCAAATATGAGATTAAAACACTTAAGCTTATTTTGTTACATTTTACAGCACAATGAAACTACCATTAATTTTGATGCCTCAATCCTATATTTAATAAAATTAATATTTTTGCCACAAATATGTCACTTATATTAACCTTAGTAAAAGTAATGTGCTATCCGGTTATTCACCCTACTTCGAAAATAAAATACTGCCTGGAAGAGAAATGGAGTGGATGTCTGAAAAACAAATATCAAAATATTCCAAATGGTCACGCTTTCAACTGATACCTCTTAAGCACCGAACAAAGAAATGGTAAAAATCACTCAAGAGAGATAACAGAAAGTGGAATCCTAGATGAAAAAGCAAATGAAAGCTGTCACGAAAGGGGATAAATATAAAATGTCCAGGAAAAATGAAAAATATGATCGAAAAAAAAACAGTCATAAATAGGTTTCCATCATAAGCTTTTAAATTTTCCAGAAGATTCGGTACTTAGGAAAAAAAGAGTCGTTTCCACTAATGCTTTCCAATATTTTTGATAAAAGTATTGGTAATATCTCTTGATGGGACCTTTCATTACTGCCAGAACGAGACGTCAACATGATATTGGGATCTGAAAAATTATTTGCCATTTCCTCATTGGTCTTAACTTGACATCTGAGGGAACTTTATTATTTGTATTCCACAAAAGACCTCAGATTGAAAGTGACAAGACATGTGAGCTTGAATCGCTAAGCTATCGAAAACGCGAAATGTGAGTATATTTTCTCGAAAATATTGAACTATATAGACCTATTTTTAAGGTAAAAAATTTTGAATATTTTTTTGTCTTTATAAACAGGTAGTTTTCAATATGTCATTTAAGCCTCTCTGAGTGAAAAGATTGGCGTTTGCTTGAAAAAGAACGAATTGTTTATAAACTAAATTTTTTTGTTCAAGTCGCAATCGATTCTGTTACAATGATGCCAAAATAAAGTGTTGAATCATCTTATATTTACGAGAAAAATGTATTTTAGATAAACCGTTTCAATAAATATGCATTTTAAGTGCAGAAATGTGTATCAGAAGTTAAATCGCGTGGAATCAGGCAATAAATTACGAATAATGTATCTGCCTCAGACAAGCAGGTAATATTAAAAACAATTCATTTTTCCACATTAAGTACAACGTAAAACAATTTTTTAAATCAAACTATATACGTTTGAAGCAGATCTTGAGCAAACGTACATTAGTATATAACTCGTTCAAGAACCTAGCATCATTTACGTCCGCAATCTACAACCAGTGACGCCCAGGCCATCAATCCACATCATCGAACCCTTTAGTTTCTTTTAAATAAACTCATTAAATTTTTCATTTCAATAAGGACCTTATTCCATGTCTCCGGTCCTTTATATTCCATACTATCGTGCTTTATCTTCATTAGAACGAAATGTCGTATTTGAGGTAGTTAATTTCACCCTTTTTAATTTGATTCCTCTCATTTTCTAAAAGATTATGAAGTTCATTAGTTTGCATAGGCTCCTGCGAAAACCAGTATTTTTAAAAAACTTACTTTATTCAAATAGGATACAAATAGTTAAATAAGTAATTTCAGAAATAACTTTATACAAATTTTGGCAAATACTTTATATATTCATACACATGAATTGTTAATTTTTTCAGAATAAAAAAAAAAAAAAAAAATCACATTTCAAACTGATGTTTTTTTTTTTAATCAAACTGTTGACATAAAATAGACAGTAGTAAGCATGCTCGTATTCAGAAGGGGGTTATTAAGAACCGTCCCCCCCAGAAACTAAATTTTAATGGGATTTGCTGTGGTTGTATCGATACATGTTGTAAAAAAATTTTAACCTCCTAAATTAAACCCTGGCTACGGCCTTGGTAACAAGTAAAGGAAAATTTGCTTGTTTATTTATACTTTACAGCACAACAACAGCAAAGGTCACGCTATGCCAGAACCTACAGTTGCCGGAGGAATACGAACCTCTTATGACCTAGGAAACCAAACCCTAGGTCACATTGGACAGCAAGGGCACACGGTACTATTGGAATCGAATCAGACTTAACGGCATGACAGATGATAGGAATCACTAGAACATCGCAGGGCACCGCAATCGTCAACTAAAACTTAATAAAAAACTGCATTCATCGACCGAGTGTGGACGCTAGTAAGCTTAATATCGTAAAATAAGCTTTGTATCATTGTTCAGTATAGGGATGTGAGAACCACGTGCCGATTGATTTAAAGAACGATTTCGCCCAGTACTGAATGATTCGCAACATTCGTAAGCGATTTTGGTTGCTGTTACTCCGGTAGTCGGGTTTCCAATTGGGAAAACCATCATACGGACGCAGGGGCGCCAGTTTATTTAAACAATACTGGCAGTCTCAATTCTATGCATTTTCGTAGGACTAGTTTTCAATCTCAGATAGGGGCCCCTTTGCTCTCACTTTTTTAAGAAAACTTCCAAAGACAAAAATTACTCCGACTTAATTGCTTGGTAATTATTTAAGATACTTTGACGTAGCATTACGCAGATTAGATTTATAAGTAAAGACAACGTTATAAGTGAAAGTAAGATTCAGAAAGCCCGTTGCAGCAAAATTATGTAAGATAATTTGACGTAGCATTAAGCAGATTAGATTTATAAGCAAAGACAACGTTATAAGCGTAAGTAAGTTAACCATATTTACGCTTATAACATTGTCTTTACTTATAAATCAAATTCTTGATGATTATTACGACATCGCAAGTCCATATTGGTGAAACAAAGCGAGAGTAGACCTGTTTCCTCCTGAACAAAATCCAATCACTCCTTCAAAGTGTCAAAACAACACATGTTGTAACACTAACAATATATTTTACATGATGCGTCTCAACCACACATTGCATCTTTTAATTTATTGTCCATCAACTTTGGAGGGGCCCCATAAATATCCTTTAGCACCGAGGGGACCTTATCTCCTTAAACTTGGTGTCACTGTACAGACGAAAATCGAAAAAATTATAACCAGATAGCCATTCCAAGCAAAACCAAGAACATTACTGAAATATTGCGAACTTCCAAATTTATTGAAAATTGAACGTTAGTAGGTTTTAAAATATCGCTCATTTATTTCTCCCCGCTTCCAGATTCAATTGTGCATTGTGATAAATGTGCCTCCATTAAAAAAAGCTTCGTCGAATATCAATGCGAAGTTGTTTTTAAAAATGAAGTCTTTGACAATTTCAGTTTTGTTAAGGGAATTGTTATTCAAAAATCAGTTTAAATTTTCATTGCCGAAAACTTCCATTAACAAACTCTCATATTCTCTTCGATATGATGTTGATAACGGTTTTTAGAGCACAACCAGTGTTGAAATTTTAAAGTTGTTTAGAGATACGGATTTGGTACCTAAAAAAAGGTAAAATTTCTATGGCAAAATTCAGTTTATCTTCGGAAATTTGGCACCTTGGTAAAATGCTCAAGTTTCGGATATTGAGACTTGCTCTTGAGGAACCGTTGGGAATTTATGGGCCTTATTTCACCGATAAGAGCCTCTCGTCAATGTTTACGACTTCAAGTCCCATAGCTCAGCATGGCTCATTGAATTTATGACTTTTTATTAGCGCCACTTACGAAAACACACGAGAAGGATTTACAGTGTGTCCGACGACCCGGGAGCATTTCATTTCTCAGAAACTGATAGTCTCTACTTTTTGATTTCATTTTTTTTCTATAATTATATACCTCGTTTCTTAAATACAGTGGAACTTCGATTATTCGAAATAAAGAGGCGGAAAATGGATCCGATTTCAGATAAAGGAAATTTGGGATGATCCAGAAATTCAATTTCCAATGCAAAGATGGCAAGGAAACTAAACTCATGTTTGTAAAAATTGCAACACCATGAAGGACTCGTCCGACGCCACCACGCGCTGCAATAAGTGATGCTATACGACGTGGCATGGAATCAAACAGATGTTGAATGTGTGCCTGAGGAAGAGCATTCCAGATTGCTTGTATGCGACCCCAAAGTTCATCTGTAGTAGCTATGGGACGAGGATCACGAGCGAGACGCCGACCAACGAAATCCCACACATGTTCAATCGGCGACATATCCGGCGAATAGGCAGGCCAAGGAAGAAGCTGTATCTGTTGTGATGAAAAGAAGTCTTGAACATTCCTGGCAATATGTGGGCGGGCATTGTCCTGTTGAAATACAGCTCCGGGAATGCCTTGAAGGAAGGGAACAACTTCGGGCTCCAGAACTTCATTGATGTACCGGTTGCTGTTAAGATTACCCACAATTCGTAGCAGCTGAGATCGTCCATAATACGAAATCGCACCCCAGACCATAACGCTGGGGGTTCGTCCACTATGACGTTGGATAACGCACTCCGGAAGGTGGCGTTCACCGGTATGTGACATTTGAATTTCCATAACACTTTTAGCATTAGGACCGATTTAAACAATCTGATTGGCTAACGATGCCATCACTTATAGGTTTGCTACGCAATTTTGGCCGCCAATGTAACAGGCACCAAAAGATCAACCACTTCAGAGTTCGTAATCGTCCTTTACGTAAATCAGATTTTAATCGATGGAGAATTTTAGGACGGCAATCACTAATAATACTCCCAATTTATTTTTAATATTACCATGAGTTGATTTTTTTCTTTAATTTAAACTTAAAATGTAATAAATGATTAGAAATCTTTAAAACAAAACAATATTTTTGAAATATTGTGCTGGTAGCTTATATTTTTATAGAAAAATCATGTTCTGCCTCAATGTATGAGTAGATGGCGGCTGAAATTTTAAAGAAAAAACTCACGTCGAGTGCGTAGAGTATTAACCCCGTGTTTAAAAAATAAAAAAGTATCTCCCTTGATTCCTGGAATTGCTTTCCTTGATTGAAATTGAAAATTAGTATTTTCGAAATACAGTAAAATCTCCTTAAGACGACCATCGTCGGTTCCGTGAAAAAGAGGTCGCTCAGAGAAGTGGTCTCTGAATGGAGCTAAATTTAGAATTGGGTCTATGGAGGGGGGAAGGAAATCCATTTCCAGAAAAGATGGTCTTTAAAAGAAATGGTCGCAGAATAGAGGCGGTCGTTAAGAGATTTCTGTATGTAATTGAAAATTATTTCCGAGTTGTTTTGTATTTATGGAAAATGCATATTCGGCAATTTTCACGATGACCGCAATTCCCCAAAAACCATGAAAAAAAAACACAACTGGGTTTGCTTTTTTCATGTAAAAACCCGGGTATTTGCCAACCCTGTTTGCCCTGCATCCAAGTTAAGTCTATATGAATCCATTATTTAATAACTCATTAAATGATTTGAATAGTTAGAAAATACATTACTTTTAAAAACGTTTGCTCAATTACATTTCTTATTTATTTATTTATATAAATCGAATACTACGCAGATTAAATTAAACAATTTTTATCAACGTTTTTTGGCGTAGTGATACCAGCGCTGATATTATGGCGTACGGATATCAGCGCCAATATTATGGCGTGGTTAGATCTAACCACGCCATAACATAGGTGCTGGTATCACTACACCAAAAAAGTTTGCAAAAATTGTTGTTTAATTTACATTTCTCATATTGGAGCATCTGTAGGAAGAATGAAATCAGGTTTTGACAATGGCATCACGTTCTTTTGTAATTATCAACGGTTCTTTTGGCTCACATACAATCCTAATTTCGCCAAAAAAGACGCCAGTTTTTTTCAACTGGATTATTTCGATCTTGGGAGGAGGAGGAGAAGGATTGTGCAAGGATTGCATTGGGAAGGGTGGCCGCCGGAGGCGGCGCTGTAATCCCAGACAGGACGCTTGAACAGCGTAATCAGCCGCCGAGGCGGCTGAGAGGGAGATGGATTGCCGATCAACACGGCATTCATAGATGCACGTTCACGTGATCGTCATTTAAGTATTTCGATCTGGAAACCAGGCCGCACATCACCTGCTCAGCCAATCAGATCGCTTAAATCGGTCCTAATGCTAAAAGTGTTATGGAAATTCAAATCTCGCCACCGGTATAGCGTCTAACACGGATGCGGCCATCACTGTACCCCAAATTAAAGCGGGATTCATCAGAAAACACCACTTGTTGCCAATCAGCACGCCAGTCTCTATGTCCATGAGCCCATTGTAGCCGCAGGCACCGATGGTTTTGCGTCAGGAGGATCCTGTATAAAGGAACTCTTGCACGCAGTCCACGGTGCAGTAGACGCCGACGAATTGATGAAGCACACAATGATACACCTGTAGCAGTGCACCAACGTTCTGCCAACTGTCCAGATGAAGCAAAACGGTCCGTCACCGCCATGCGGACCAGGTGTCTATCATCCCGTGCTGACGTCACCTTTCGGCGTCCACTCCCGGATTTCCGAGTTGTCTGGTTCTCTTGAACCCACTGCTTCCACACTCGCATCACTGTGCTGCTGTTACGCCCCATACGAGCTGCTATTGCACGATAAGAAAACCCTCCTTCACGAAGGCCGATCATTCGTCCCCGTTCAAACTCCGTAACTTGCTGAAATGTCGCCCTCTTTCGTCGTAGAGGCATAGTGACGTCTCATGTAACGTTTACCACTAGCAGATAACCATACACGCCCCGCTACAGCCCTCTATTTATACGGATCCATCAGCAGTTCAGAGGGCGCTGTTCAGCCCACGCACACGCGATGACTCTGAAATTCTAATCATTTGAATAGCATACCCTAATTTGCATTTTCTGAAAGTTTCAGCTCAATCACGTGATTCCTTCATGGTGTTGCAATTTTTACAAACATGAGTTTACAACGTTTATCCAAAAACATTTGACTACATATTACTAAACTGCTTAATTTACAGCTAAAAACAAAAAGTATGTATATGTTACACGTTATCAACTATTTTGGAAATGGTACAGTACTCTTATATATGTATATTCAACCTATACAAAATATACATATGTGATTGTGTATGTCTGGTATCTACCATTCGCACCGCCGGAATGCAACAGAAAACACATAGGAGCGTTTTTTGTTGAAAGTATTAAACTTGTTTTTACTAAAAAGAACCAAGTGCATGAGGCCATTTCGGTTATCTCAGAATTCAGATAACCGGAACTACTGTATTGCAGAAGTTTATGTCTTGCTCAAAAAATTCCGTAAAAGATTGAAGAATAAAAATTTTATTTAGAAGCAAGCTAAACCCTAAAATCTTCGAAAAATTTTGCCGAAATCAAAATTATAGAAGGAGAAAATTAGTTCGTTATGTCAGTGACATTCCATACACACTATACATTAACTCAAACTCACTGAAATCACTTGTTCCTTATAGCCATGAGTTTATTATATCCGTGTGTATAGCCATGAATTCATTATATTCGTTGTTCGTCGTAACATAGTTCCACTGCATTTGAAACTGCTCATAAATAGAACCATGGAATGTTTTGATAATGCACATTCAATGAATGCAAATCAATTCATGGTAGGTAAGTGACTTCCCTGAAAAGCTGCGGGCTAATATAATGACTAGCGTTCCAAAAGTGTTCTAGTGTGCGATATATCGCTTGAAATCCGGAATCACTTAATGAACACACAGAAAAAATATCAACGTTTGTAACATTTCTACAGTATTTAAAATTTGGTGGGTCCTGGTGGTGGAATTAGCAACGCGTTTGCCTATCGTGCCATTATTCCAAGTTCCCCTCCCAGCGGTGCCAAAAAAAAAAGCACTTGCTGATTAACTGGTCACTGAAGTCCGAGGATCGGTTCTCTAGACCACAAGAGGATCGGATTCCTCAGAAAACCGTAGCTCCCGACGCAGCACGACCCTTGCTGTTCTTGCGCCGTAAAACTCAAACATTAAGAGTTGGACGCAGATTTACAATCGGACACAGGGACCGAAATTTAGACACTATAACCAATAAATAATTATATGGAAATAATTCGGGAGAGGTTTTCAACATTACAGCCGAGTTATTGCTGCAATCGAGGTCGTCGTAACCGAGGTTCACTGATGGTTCAAAGTGTATTGCACTGCAAATTATTTATGCGGATTTTATGGTACAAGGTCATGGTTGCACCGAGACCTACAGTTTTTTTACGAGGAATCCGAAATTCGCAAGGCCAAGCCAACCGAACTCCGCATTACGAGGATCAGATTACACTGAAGGTAAAATGAACTGATATTAAAGATCTCTAACCAAGACATCCTGAAAAAAAAAAAAATGAATTGAACGGGCCAATGCAGTAATAAAATAAAAGTTTGCACATTGGGGACACATACTGAGGGGCAAAAAAATACAAATTACCCCAATTAGCATTAAAAGAAAACATCATGGGAGAAAGGGACTTAATTGCAAAAAGGCAGGCAGATTTTATGCCGCCAGAGCGGCAAGTTTCATCCTTTGCCAAACAGAAGGAGGCCGTACATGCGGCTTAACAGCATTTATTCTCCTGTTGTCGTTAAGCCGCATGTACAGCTTAACGGTAAAAGGAGAATGAATTTGTGCAAAACCAAGAATAGGAGAAATCATAAATGAGAGCCACGGTAAAATTGGCTGGTGAAGTTTTTATGGCGAAAGGACAACTAACAGGGTAAAGACAAGTACTTTATGTTGGCCACTGATCTCCCCGGAAAGAGCACTTGAAATTGGTTGATAGATGGTATTTTTATGGCTCAAGGACCATTCTGCGCCAAACAAGGTAAAGTCATACATACGGGTTAAGGCACTTGAAGTAACATATCTAAGGTGGTGTGTGCTGAGACATCTCTTATAAAGAAATAGACGTCATATGAACCAATGATTTGGCATATGAATAAATGTATAGTGGCCGCATTGTAAGACATAGCTTAATTCCTTCGGCATAAATATTTACAGACCAGAATTGTGCGTGGAGAAAAAATATTTTAAAAAGCATTTCCTCAGCGGCCTTTATAAGCCATAGAGGAAATAATCTTATCTTTTAGAAACACGATTGCGATTTTCTAAAGATATTCGGAAATTGTTGGTTACGGAGATGCGTGTATCTGAAGAAACAATATTTGAAGTATTTTGAGGTTGTTATGCACGGCGTGGTATGTGTTTTTAAAGAATATTGTTTTCTGAAGTGGACGATTTGCTTTACCACAACCATTTTCAAGTGTAAGTCCCGCAGGGAAATTCAATAATACTACGTTCTGTTTACATCGAGAATGCGGTTCAAAAACGCAATTGAAACATCGTTTTATTATTGTTATTACTTCTTTTTCAATTTGAGAAAACTGAGAACTTTGAAGAGAAATGCTTCGAAAGACGCGCATTCTTTTAACTGAATGCTCACAAGATTTGGTATAAAGAAAGAAAAATTATATTTGATTATATATATCTCCAAACTCTCACCTTTTCTTAAAAGTAGTTTAATTGAAGATTTATGTAAATAATACACATTGGAAGATTCTTTAGTTTCTAATATATAGAACTCCTGAGAGGAATTACCTCTAAGGATGTTGTATTAAAATTTATTATCATAACCAAGTGCCTTCACCGAATCTAAGATTTGCGGTCACTATATAGCACATTTCCCTGTCTCCATTGGCTTGGTTTATGTATTCTTTGCTTATCCGGTCCAAGCCTTTCAATCGCTCCTTCCATCTATGCTCTTTTTCTTCCCCTAGGTCTCTTCCCTATGATGTTTCCTTCCATTGCCAATTGGGGTAGCTTGTATTGTTCTTTCCTCACTATGTACTCGCAATACTTTCTTCTTTGGAATGTAGCTCTTTTTGTACTGGATTTGTTCAGGACTTCTTGGTTGAAGATCCCATCAGTTTATTTTATCTTCAGTGGTCTGAAGGATTCACATTTTAAAAGCTTCAATTTTATTCTTGACATCTTCTCCTATCGTCCAGGTCTCGCAATATTAAGGGAGAACAAGCCGAATATGGCATTTTAGAAATCAAATTCCGAGTTATAGGTTTAATTTCTTTCGCATCGAACATTTTTCATTTCACTGAATTTTATTTTAGCCAGACCAATTAGATACCTAATTCCTTTTGTTTTATCACTATTGTATGTGGCCGAAATGTTTTTTTTTTTAACTATCGAAAAGAATTTATTCGTTCTATGGTCTTGTTTTTAAATGAGCAGTGACGTTGAAGCTTTTTCCTGCTAAGACACCATCAATGTGAAGTAAACGATGCAAGTCCTATTTCTTCGCTCTTTGTATCAATTTCACTGATAAATGTCTACGGACTTTCATTTGAGGTGGCTATTATTACCACATTATCGGCATAGCTCAAGTTATTTACAATAGTTCAATTTATCTTTAAACTTTTTTTTATTGAATTATTTCTTCTGAGTGAAAATTAGAGAGTATAGGAAAAAGAATGTACCGCTGAAACCCCTCGCTTTATTTTCACTCAGTATGGTTCATCGTTATCGATTTCAATTTTTCTTCTTAGCTCCAATAAAGCAACTTTATAATATGGATATCTTTGGTATCCAGTCCTATCCTGAGGAATGTTTCAATCAGCCTATCATGCTTTAACCTATCACAAGCTTTCATATAATCAACAAAGTTCACGAAGAGTGTTGATTTCCAATTGTCTTTTCTGAAAATTGCGATGAAGTGAAGATTGCTTCTCGTTCCAAAACCGATCCTGAAACCAAATTTTGGATTAATTCTTTTATAACTTTTTTTTTTTTTCATAATTTTTCTTGTGGGTAATTTTAAGAAAAATTTTGCTCGTGTGATTAAGAGGGCTGAGTTATCTATATTCTGTGCACTTGGTGGTTTTTTTTCTTTCTTGGAGATTGAGATGGTTATTGTTTCATTCAATTCTTCTCAGATTATACCAGATCTATAAATATTGCTAAAAACATTGTGAGTTCTTTTATTTTTCTATCTTCTTGGTATTTAATTATCTCGAGGTTAATTATGGAGGTGTATCAGGTTTATTATATAAATAATAAAAAGGTGATTTTTTTTTTACAAATTAGATTATATAAAATGATCATATTAATACAAATCCTTGGAGGAACAGAACAAGGGAAGTAAGGCGTTACGTAACAGGGGGGGGGGACCCCTGCAAATTGAGTATAAGACAAAAATTATATTCATTGATAGAAGCATCCAAATTATGATTCTAAACGAATTATCAAAATTTACATATCCGCCTTATCTCAAATCTGGAAAAAGATTTCTTTTTCCTTAAGTTTTTACTCATGATGGCTAGTTCCGCAAAGAACTAACCATCGGCAGAAGTGAAGTTCTAAACTATCGGGATTTTCTCCGTTTTCAAGATTTCGAACTTCCATTTATATTCTATGCATAGAAACACATTAAGTTTTTAAAAGTTTTTTCACTGAAGTAGGGATACTAATTTAAATATTTATGGGTTTTCTTAGAAGTAGCGATCCCGGAGGACAAGAAGTTGCCTATGGATATTGCTTTCGAGGTATTAAATCCACATAATTTATAAAATATAGATCCGGCCACGACTTCTATGTTTGGCATGGTTTAAGGTATTGCGCAAATAGATCAGCTAACTGCAAAAAATGCCCCTTTTTCTAGTTAAATTCTTCAGAGAAGTTGGCTTGTCAATTTCAAATGGTTGGGTTTAATTTATATAACACACACACACAGTTTATGACGTTTATAATTATTGAAGGCGAACCGCATTTTTCAGTACAAGAGAAATTCGGAATTTTTCATAACACATGAATTGGTGGGTTTAATGTTTATGGCGGCAGGATACAAGGGTTATTCGGCATAAAACAATATTTCGGTTCTACGTATGGTTTTAAATTAAGATAAATTGCATCTTTTACCTAGGTAAAGAGTGTTAGTTGATTGGTTGAATTTCAATGGCATAAAGATAACGAGATAGAATATACTAAATTCGCAGTAGTCGTAAGTAATTAAGTGCACGCTTAATTCGAATCAGTATAATATTCAGAACTAGCTTTAATATTTGCTTCATCAAGAGGAGATTCGCCAGAGCAATCAATGGTACTGATGGAATTAGAGCAGACATCGACAACTACTTAGGTGTTGTGCAGTGTTATTTCACTAGCCTGCCCAGATCAGCAGTCAACTTGTAAATATTCATTTAACTCCCCAACCATAAATACAAATTAGCTGAATATCTTACGTTCCTCATAAATTAAAAGATTTCCGCTTCTTGAATGTGTTTTCGCATACACGACGCATGATTTATGGATTAAAGGTAATGCTCCACACTTTACCTGAGTGACCGGAATCCAACTTGGGTTCTTCCACCACATCTCGTTAAGAGCTCTGATCCCCAAATGGAGATTCTACCCCTTCTTTCTTTTCTTATCTCTTGGACTACGTCCATCTTCTGGAAACATAGGGCCGCTTGTTCGGCCAACATTTCTAGATTATTTCTTGCATAAAAAAACAAACAACGTATAGTTTACAATTCTAACTTATAATGACTAAAACTGTTACATTTTTTATTTTAAATGTTCAGTTTAATAATACAAAACTTAAAGAGTGGTCCTTTTACTATATAAGTCCGTACACTATTACAAGGGTTTTGAAAAAAATAAGTTAAATTTTTGCTTTCTTTACAGCAGATATAGTTGATAGCGTTATTCATAATCATAATCTTCTACGAACACCGTTATATTGCCTTGCGTGATGATATGACGAACAAACGAGAGCGTTAATAGAGAGGTTGACACGGAGAAGAGAAAATGAAAATTTGGATGTAAGTGGAACGAACGGTCTGTACAGACCCCACCCCATTTACATGTCATTCGCTTCTCGACTATATACCCTTTCAAACTCAGCCATAGAATGAAGATTTACTGATCGACACTGTCCACACAACTCGAATTTTTAAGTGTAAAATTGCCTTCCCCAGATCTGGGTTGACATCTGGAATTACACCTTTTACTTTATGTGCGAACCATGATCCGGGGATAGGATGGTAACTGCGACTTGAGACTAGAGAGGGGCCTGGACGCCGAGAGAGATACAGGCTACCATTAGACAGCACCCTCTGAGCTTCCTGTACATAGAGAACGTTGTTAATTTCAATGAATAAAATGAGATTTTAAATTAATTCAGCCAAATGTCAATTGCCTCTCTCAAATTTTACTGGCTACGTTACAGGTCATTCTAGAGATCAGTTTGACTTCAAATTTATTGTTTCATACATCTTTGCGACCAATATTTAGCAATATTCCAATTTAAGAGAAAAAAAATTGTGTTTACATTTTTTGGAAATGAAATATTTTTAAATTTCAACAATCATATTCAAAATTTTGTTTTTACTCTTAAATCACTCCGCGTGCTATAATGAACTAGTTTGTGGTTTTATGACTCAAGGACTGCGAAGTGCCATATTGCCCCGGAAGCTCTTTTCCGAGGACTCCGAACCACTGGACCTAAAATTTTTGAGGAATCCCCCTAAATCTCTTAAGGCCTAGGGAACCAAACACCGGACTACAGTGAGCAGTGCGATCTTTATGAGATCTAAGTAAGCGTTCTTTGCACCATTTAAAGTCGAACCCGAGAATTAAGAACTGGACATCGAACCACAGGTTGCCGACCTCGAAACTAGAAAAATTAAGATGCTTGTGGAGAGACTCACGTGGATAACGTTTCTGAATGTCTCGTAATTTGTAACAATGGCTTTGAACATCAAAACTTACATTCTGGCAGACAAATTCAAATGGTAGAAGATTCATATAAAAAGAGTGGTGTGATTTTGATGCAAACAGTACAGACAACCCGTGGACCAATGTCATCTCACATACTAAGAAAGCAAAGGTTTTGGAAAGGGCTCTTTTGATCAAGAGTTAACACTAACAGATTACATACTCTTGAAATGTAGTACGAAAGATGCTGTTGTTTCTCACTGTTCTGCGCACATGTCACTAATAATAGTAACTTCGAACCCATATCACGAAATATAAACAACATAAAATACTAAGACATTATGACAACTCATTGTTTTTTGTTTCATTGTTGAATTATTTGGTGCACGTTTCTCCTAATTTCAGGTAAACTCAGTTACGGCTATTAAATAAATTAGTTCGGCTCTCTCCCATTAAATAAGAGTTCGCTTATAACGTTATGGAAGTGTGTCTTCTGCTTTTGTTTACGGTTGAAAAGATTTTTACTGAGCTTTAACCCTGAATATTCATCGCGTCATCTTTTTCGCAACGTCTTCTCCATCACTTTTATGCCAAACTTGAATACGTGAAAAATGAAATTAGGTACTTTACGTTAGTTCACTTTTTTCACACATACGCCCTTTTTCTCCCATTTTTTATTATCATGCGAAATAATATAATTCTTCAAATTTCTATCCAACATTTAGAAATGTAAATAACCACGTACGTAATTACCAACACAATTTGAGGAAAGTCAAAAATAGCAAAACGTGGGTACTTCACGTACGAACTTTATTATGGATTATCAATGTTTTATCGTACGTCAAGATATAATTGATACAATGCAATACGCCTTATTAATTCATGTAAATTTCTGTGTAATAATATGGAAGAATTATTCGTTAAATATTACACGAAATATAAGTAAAACGATTTGAGCGAGAACGTTTTATAAAATTCAGTTAAAATTTATTTAAAAATCAAACGTTTTCGGAGGATAATGGATCCTCCTTCTTCAGGATGATTGCAAACAACTTATGAGAAGTTGCCAGATGTTAAATGGAAAAATTACTATGGCTCAGGTTACGGTTATCCAATAAACAGGTGTCTCCATATCGAACGAAACATAGGTGGCGCTTCGAGGTCATTTACAACAGACTGTCTATTAATGTAAATACACAACGATTCAAAACAGTTAAGATCAAAAGGGTATTTGGGGTTGAAAGATGATTTCGGCTTCATTGAATAAAAAACTATGATCATGTAAATAACTGTGATTAACAACAGAAGAATTTGAATCAATGGAACCAGGACTTTACTCACTAACGCGTGGTGTTCCTTAACACGTGTGTCAAGGGATTTACGAGTCTGGATAATATAAGTTTTATTACATTCACAAGGAAGAGAATACACACCCCACTGTTTAATTGGATGGTTCTGTCTTTTAGTTGAGAAAAGCCTGTGCAATGGTTTGTAAACAGAAAAATTAAATTCTCGTTAAATCCTAGCAAAAACTGGAGATGCACCGGGAAAGTAAGGAAGGCAGATTGCTTTTTTGTAGTCATTGACGTTAAGTGGGATCAGAGATGAAACAATAGTGTTGCGACGGAATTTGATGTATAAGCGCGGTCAATAACAAAACTGGGAAAACCCCATTGCGCAGCAATGTCGCGAAGGAAGGAGAGCTCAGATTGAAGAGACTCTTCAGTACTACAAAGTCTGATAGCCCATTTGATAAAAAAACACAAAGGAAGACATCTGTTGGCTAATAGGATGTGCTGACGTAGCATGTGGAGGAAGGCACACAGAAAAGGGTTTACGGAACACTAAGGTATGGAATAAACAACCAACTCTCTGAATCAGCATGTCCAGGAAGGACAGTATCATTACTTTCCACTGCAAATGTAAACTAAATGTTGGTCAATAAAGTTGAGTTGAAAAATAATGTTAAGGTAAGTAGTGGGTGCGATAAGGCAAAAAACGTCAGCATAACGTTGCCAAAAGGAAATATTAGTGCTGAGACCAAAAAGTCTATCTTCAAACATAGACATGTAAATATCTGCAAGAATTGGAGACAGTGGATTACCCATAGCAGGTCCATCAATTTGTTTAAAGAACTTACATTGAAAACTAAAAAAGTTGTTATCAATACACAGTAAAGTCAGGTGCCGAATAATATACTTCGTTCAATATGGAGACCTCTGTTTTTGGATAACCGTAACCTGAGCCATAGTAATTTTTCCATTTAACATCTGGCAACTTCTCATAAGTTGTTTGCAATTATCCTGAAGAAGGAGGATCCATTATCCTCCGAAAACATTTGATTTTTAAATAAATTTAAACTGCATTTTATAAAACGTTGTCGTTCAAATTGTTTTATTTATGTAATAATATTGTTCACTTTTCCCATTTTCCGTAAATCGTCGCTCAGCAACTATATGCAGAAATATTGAAAAATAATAATATAGCTAGCTATGCACTATGCGAAAAATGGCTTATATGTCTGTTACTTCGACCCCATTACTATCTCTCTTTTTTATTTAACTTCTATCACGGCCGTTTATTTAAAAAGATGTAGGTGCACCCAAAATTTTAAATTGCAGCTAAGAATTTAATAACTATTCACAACTTAGGGAAATTCAAGTATTACGTAAGCAATATTTTGGCCATTTCAACCCCCACCCTTATTAAGCAAAAATTAATGATGGCTAACATGGGAAAATAAGCACAACGGCAACCCCTCAAGGTGGTTATGTAATACTTGAAATCTCCTTTATAAATAATACGTCTCAGTTATTCTATCTGCATGGAAACAATGCTTTTATTTGGACTTTTACGACTCAATGATAGTAAAGGTCATGGTGAGTCTAAATCTATAGGTTCCTGAAGAGAATCGGAGCCTCTGCAGCCAAGGACGCTAAACCCCAGATCACGGTAGGCTGAAAGCACGTGTTCTACACCACCACTAGGAGTCGAACCCGGGTTCATAATAAGATAGATGAATGCGTTGCCACTACGCCACCAGAGGAAAGTGGGCCTATGTTTTTCAAAGCAATTGAAACTTTTTGAAGATTTAGAAAAACAATCTCCGGAGTACAATGAGAAGTTAGCCGGTTATCCCCCTTTTATTTAGTTTCACGGCGCAAGGACATACAATAGGTTGTGATCTGCTGAAACCTACAGTTTTCCGAGGAATCAGAACCTCTTAAGACCTAGGGAACCAACCCCTCGACTACAGTGAGTTGTTTGTACGTGTTCTTTTTTTGACACTGTTGGAAGTTGAATCCGGAATAACGGCGACATGGGCGAACGCGTTACCACTGGACCACCGTGGAGGCCCTTTTTTGTTTATATACAGGGTGCAACGGAATTGGCCCGAGAGTAGGAGCGCCGATTAGAGGAACGCGAGAACGCGCCTCTGATTATATAGCATTATTTCATTAAAAACGTCCAATTTTACAGGGAACAATAAGTGGCATTTCCACTTTGTCACCCTACCCCAAAGATTGTGACTTTGAAGGCAACAGGAAAGAGTTTGGCCAGTTTCAAAAGCAAGGGTGGACGGTTTTTTTCACAAATTGTAAATTGTGGGATGTGAAACATCCCGCGCGCATGATCGCGGGTGAATGGTCACAATTTTAAGGAATGATATTATCCATCAAGATAAAACGTATCAGATATGGAAGCTAGGGTCGCAAACCACTCGAAGCGCCGGATCGTAAACAGTCCAGCATGCACAAATATTTACAACCAGTGCATGAGAAGCACAAAATGCAACTCACATTAGCTGACCCATTGCACAGATGGTTGGGGCATCGCATCTTGTTCCTCACAGGCGTTGGTTGTAAATATTTGTGTGTGCTGGACATTTTTCGAACTGGCATTGTAAGTGGTTTACGACCCCAAGTTCCATATCTAATGTTTCATCTTGATGGGTGCTATCACCCCTTAAAATTCTGACCATTAATTCAGGTACACCCTGTATATTAATGTCATTGCGTGATGCATTCGGATTGTAAGCGCGTTCACAAAATAATTAAACGACCGTACATCCCTCCCGCCTACTAGGCCATTGCTGGGCTGTGCATGTGTAGGTAATTCATTCATCCTCCTCAAAAATAAATGGTTTGGTAATATTGTTTGTTGATGTTCACGTTGATGTTAGCCCGAGTTCAGCGCCATGTTTAACACGTTGAGTGCCACGCGAATTTATAAGGAAATCCCCGTCAGGCCACGCGCCCTGCTTAGGAGTGCGCTGGTATTGTGGTATAGCAATGCGATTTTTTGAAAAGAAATATTTAAATACATTAATGATACAATCCTGTAATACATAAAAATTAAGTGAATGTTGAATAAATTTTAGGTAATTACTTAAAACGATGTAAATTTTTTAGTTTTGATATCATATTTTACACTGTCAGTCACCGGTGACTGACGCGGCCTGAACGCAAAGTTCAGTGGCAGTCAGCGATGCCTGACGTGGCAGTCAACGTGTTAAAACAATTCATTTACCTATTCGTTCAAAGTAAGATCGTTGATCGAGTTTAAATGCTGCAAATGTGCATCAGTACAAAAAATATGATCAAATTTGTTCGTCTGGTTTGCGAAGGAAATGTGATAAGTGAAGGCATGGTGAGAAAATGATAGAATATCGAACGAATGTTGGTGTTGTAAGGTGGTGAGAAGAATAGCAGGAATCACTTCAGAGTCTGTAGGGAGTCGAACCCGTATGAACAGTACTCCAGATTAACGCGTTATCGCTGTTACGCAGCGCCAGAGCAGTGGCTTTAAACGTGTCATGAAACTTCGTGTAAACAAGATACTTTTATTGCGGGTGAACTATGTTCAAAGAATCTGCGAGAATAATTTAACATTGATTTACTTTGCAAGATAATTTTCTTAAATTTACGCTTATAACATTGACTTTTATTTGCAACTCAATTTACTTATTTATAATTTTACATGATAGTTTATCAAAGACAAGACCGACGGATTAAGGCGACCTGATACCCAACCATTCACAGTGAAGATCGAAATCGGTCTAATAAACTGACCTAAAGCGAGATATAATCGGAAATCATGGCCATTAGACAACTTAGATGAATCATTTGGTTATTATCTTAATAATGCGAGAAATAGAATCTGAGGTGTTGCTAAAGAGATATCAGAAGGTTGGTTGTTTCGAACTCTATTTCGTTTACAACATTACAATTCAATAATAATTCAATAATACTTAATAGAAATCAAACTAATAACTGTTTTTTTTATATTCGAACACAAACGATATTTAAATCACATTTAGCTTTCTCTTGATCATATCAGATAAGAAATTAAATTATTATATTGCAGTATATATATATACGCAACAGAGTCTACTATCCCCCCAGTGATCGAAATGCACTGAAGGGAACGTTTGTGAAACCCTGTATGTTAAAATTTTGCTATTGTTATTGTCAAATTTTTATCAACGTTGCCAATTGTTTAGAGAAATGTACTTTAACTTTTTGTTTGTTGCCTTTTTGTTTGAAGATAGTTCTGGCTGTTGATCATGCTCTTTATTAGGTGACGTAAGTTTGTGGTTTATTGATTCTTCCCATATGTAGGCTGGTTTTACACGGTCTATTGATACAGTAGTTTGCCGACCGTTTATATCAATGGATAAAGTTTTTTCATTATGTTTTATAATTTTATGTGGTCCTATGTACGGTTGAGCTAACGGAGGATTTATTTTGTCGATTCTTAAAAGTACGTGTGAACACGTTTCTAAAGAAGGATTCACATAGTATTTCCATGTCTTGACGTTGCAACTGGATTGACTTGGCGCATGGAATTTCTAAGGTTATTTACAAAAATTTCGTCACAAGATGGAATGACTGATATGTCTAACATGGTAAGTTTAGTATGGTTCCATAAACGAGTTCCGCACAAGATGAGTTTATGTCATCTTTCACTGCTGTGCGTATGCCAAGGAGAATTATTGGAAGTATCTCCGTGCATCTTATATTTTCATGTGCTTTGATAGATGATTTTAATTGCCTATGGAATCATTCAACGATTCCATTGGATGGTAGGCAGTGGTTGTTATTCTGTTAGTTTCAAGCATGTTAATAAATTCTCGGTATAATGCAGATTGCATTTGCGAACCTTGGTCAGTCGTAATGACGGTTGGACAGCCGAATCGTGACATCCGTGCTTTAAAAATAGCGTTACAAACAGATTGTGCTTGCATATTTGGCATAGGAATTGCTTCAGGCCATCTGGAAAACGTGTCAATCATTGTTAGGATATATATTTGTCCATTCGATGGTGGTAGTGGTCCAACAAGGTCAATAAGGATTTATGAAAAACGTGCATCCGGAAGACATTGCTCCTAGTGGCGATTTTGTATGCCGTTGTAATTTCGATTTTTGGCATTGTATACATGAGCGAACCATTTCTTTTATGTTTCATTTCATATTTGGCCAAACATATTTTGAACATATTAATTTCGTTGTGGCTGTTATGCCCGGATGAGAAATATCTAAATGTGTAAATATTGTTTTCTGAAAGTTTCTAGGAATTAAAAGCCGTGGAATTCCAGTTAAAGTATCACATTATCTGGATGATTGGAAGTTTGCATTGTTTCAGTTCCAGATTGAGTTGTGTATCATCATTTTCCATGATGTTTTTAAATTCAGCATCTCTTTGTTAGCATTTTGCTATATCGCCAAAATCCAAAGAAAGAGATCCACTAATGGAATCAATTTCGATTCTTGAAAGAATATCTGCTACGATGTTTTTCGAGCCTTTCACATATCGAATATCTGTTGAGTATTGGGAGATACTTAGAGTATTAGATATTTATGGGATATTTAGAGAGATACTTAGAGTAAGAGGATATCTTAAGAGGAGATAAAACCAACCTTCTGATATCACGCCTATATCACCACTGAGGTGTTGCTAAAGAGATATCAGAAGGTTGGTTGTTTCGAACTCCTTATTTCGTTTACAACATTACAATTCAAAACTTAATGGAAATGAAACTAAAACTATATAACTCTATATAACTTTTTTCATATTCGAACACAAACTATATCTGAATCACATTTCGCTTTCTCGTGATCGTATCAGATCAGAAATGAAATTATTATATTGCAGTATATATACGCTACAAATCTGTAGTACACTAATGAGTTTGTTATTAACCTTTTGGGGTTCCTTTCTAAATATTTCCTATCTTTTATTACGAGAAAATATTTCCCGTCCAGGTTTCTTCTCTAATGACCACAAATGCTAGGATTTCCTAACTGCAAATCCAATATGCACCAACAACGTTTGCATCACATTCATAATCCTTTTACTGGTATTTTAATTCCCTTATTCGTGCGCGTAATTGTCGACTGTCATTCTGAAACCACACCCTACATGACAGCCTTTGTCTGAAGCAAATTATACCATCATTCTAGGATTGTTCTAATGGAAAGACGCTATAATATTTACGCGTTTCAGTATTTTACATCATTTCCTTTGATGTGTGGACACGCAAAATCAGAGCCATGCGAAACCTGACAGTTCAGATTTAGTAGTTGATACAAATTGCTCTGCGATCCAGAGAAATGGTAAGTGATTGCGTGATGAGAGATGTCGTTTTTTCTTAATTCGTGATTATGTGTGTCAGGGAATATACTTAAAAAAAAAGAATTTTACGGAAAACGAACCGGTAGCGATATTTTGTAAGTAAAACAAAATATTCACATGACAAGTAAAAGGCATGTGTTTAGTTATGTACGGGTTAGCTTTTAGCGAAAAGCGTTTCCCTGAATTATCGCAACGGATGGATGTAACCTAGCGATGAAATCGCAAATTTGGAAATGGACTGCAACACGTGACATGCGATCTTTGCCGTCTTGGGAAGTTATCTTTTTTGTAAAAAGTCACCAAAAGGTGTAAAAAATATTTTTATCATGTGATTTGCACTTTATTTATACTCAGTGATTTTCTTGTACTCGAACGTAGTATGTATCTGTGGTCACAGGGAATAAATGGTTAAGTCAAAAAATGGTAAGAAAAAAGTGCATTGTGATTTCAGTGCAAAGTGTTTCAGCAAAATATTTATTCTTCAAACCATTGCATTTAAAACGTTATTTGTCACACCGATATCAACAAATTTTTTTTTTTCGAAAACGATATACAGAATAAGTTCTAAAGTAAAAAAGTGCTTCTCTGAAAAATTGCGATTTTATACTTTACCAGTTATTCCCTAATACCACAGATATGTTAATACATGTAATGCAAAATATGGATTTTCACTGTACTGTGACCAAAAATTAAGCACCTTTTTTATACGAAGTATTTCATATTTTGCTTAATAAATTTGAATGAACATGAAATATCCAAATTTTGGTATTTATGAATAATGGTACAATTTTTTATTAATGATATAAACATACGAATTAGAATATTCATGTAAAATTCATTAAAACTAATTAGGTAAATTGTAATATCAAAAGCTGAGAATTTGCTTTTGAAACGTATTTTTTCTCTCACATTTATTTGAAATTCGTGTCGCATAAACTAGGTTCTTGTCAATTTTTGGGAAATACATGCCCATAGACGTACACGAAAGGTCATAAAGGGGGATATAGGCTCAATGGGGGAGGGGTTACAGAGCTACAACTCACATATTCCTATGTTAAATATACAAAATTTCATTGCAATTGGGGGTTACAACCCCCATCAACACCCCCTGCGTACGCCAGTGCTTATACCTTTCTAAAAATACTGATCTTGTTATTACTTCTCTAATTTCAATTTTAAGTATGAGTTCTAGAGAAGAAATCAGAATTAAGTTTACCAAATATAGGCAAATCTTTTCGACAAATTACTAATAGGACGAAATCCTTCGTCCAGAAAATAGCTGTAAAATCCAAAAGGGATGGACTTATCGAAAATGTGAATAGAAAGGCTTGGGTTGAGAATGATTATAACAAGAAATCGACATGGATGATACAGCACGTATTGCAAAACCGTTACTTTACTACTGTAATCAGCAATCACACATCCTACTTCAGTCGTCAACGTCATTATAAATTTAGAGTTTATGCTCGAAATAGCTGCACAAAAGGAATATCAGAATTATTGTTCAATTGTTACAATCAATGTTATTTTCAATTTCTGGAGTCATTGTATATCTATTAGCTAGTATTGACGATTTCAAATTAGTTAGCAGAAACCGTAGCATTTGCAGTACAGCACTTTCCAGTCGAACACGAAAAATAACTTGGAAGATATTCCCCTTTGTAAATAATTTATATGTTCTCTTAAAGATAATACTTCGACAAAATTAAAAAATAATGAAAGATTGAAAGGAAGATTGAAAAATAAATTTTTTTGTCTTTTACGACACAAAATCTTATTTTGAGTTTACGGTGCAAGAACGCAACGAGTCATATTGCGCCAGGATCTACAGTTTTCCAAGAAATCCGAACAGTTCTATTTTTATGGCGCAAGAACAGCAAGGAATTCGAACCTCTTAAGGCCAATGAAACCAACTCCCGAAATACAATGAGCAACGAAGCAAGGTCATACTGCATCGCATTCCAGTTTTCTTCTGAAGAATTCGACTAACCATTGCCCAGCTAACCAAACCCCGAGCAACAATAAGTAGAAAAAATACTCGTTTAAACGGTACCCCTGGAATGAAATCTGGGTTACCGACAAGATAGGCCAACTCGTTACCTATACAAAGTTTAAAAAAAAAGTCAAATTTTTTTGCAGAGAGAACCAATAGTAAATATTTTATATTGATGATTCCACAGCAGTTGATACTGCATAAATTATACATATTTACTTAACCCGTCCAGCAAATTGTTATTTTTTTTTAGTTTTACTCTCAAGGGTATAGGGACCTACTGACTACTAAACTGGGACCTACAGTTTTCCGAGGAACCCGAACCTCTTAATGCTTGGAAGACCAATCTCTGGACTACAGTGAACAGATAGTCAGTAAACGTTCTTTTACTGGCTCAGTCGGGAGTCGTCGAACCCGGAACAGGCGAACGCCTTACCACCGCATAGACGCTTATTTTTGAAGTGAAGAAATAAGGAGGTTCAACATTGAAAACTACCTCATTTTTTAACGTTAAATCGTTAGAAATGTTTCAGATATTGTAAAAATCTCTCTGAACTACAAACACCATTAATAACGAAGAGCGAAAACAATTGGTAAACGTAAAAATCTCGTAAAAACTGCATAATGTATTGACAAAAGCAGTGGTAAAATAAATGACCCTTCAGGATATTAGATAATGGGAAGTTTCCGTGTCGGATAATGGTATCTCTTCCGCTGGACAGAACTAATTAATGAACTCAATTTTCTTTCATTGATGCATGTGCTGATATAAGCTGGAAAATCAATGCCCATTAAACTTTCGAATCATTATGAAAATTTAACGCAAGACCCGTGTATGTACATTGCGGGATTATTTGTGTTTTTGATTGAAGAGACCTTGTTAAATTATTTGTCAATATTTCTTATAACTTGTGTGTAAATCGCATTGCTTTATATTGTAGCTGTGGTTTTGTTTCAAATTCCATACTTCTTGGCGTTTCCTTGAGATGATTTATTTCTCAGGTAAAGTAATCAATTTTACGATTGTTTAGAGAAATTTACCCAATTAAACGCATTTCAGTTTTTCAAATAAACAATCACTGTATTAGCAACATTTTAAACGTAGTATTCTGAAAAGTAGTCCTTTTTTTTGCTCTTTTCTCTTCTCCACTTTTCTTTGCTCTTTGTATGATTTCCGTCCTAAGACTGTCATAATACGGGACTTCCAAGCCACGTAATGCATGTATCTATTTTTTTCCAATTGCATTAAGCAAATTGTTCTCGGAAGGAGGACGCTTATGAAGAGCTTTTCTCGGAACTTTTTTCTTTTTTGAGCAATAATTTGTGTGCCAAGATCGACCAGTTTTTATTCGATTATCCGTGGACTACCCGCGAAAATTTTGCATTAAAGGGGAAGAATTTAACATCGATCCTCTGGAATAATTTTAGTTACAATAAATTTTATTGTTGTAAGCGAGGTATTCGATAAACCGCGACCCGATTAATTGGGGCAGATTAGATCGATTTTGTTTGTTCTACGGCCGAAAAATCTAGGTTCACGTTGTAGCTACGACCTGTAGCTTTCTGATGAATCCTAATTTGTCACTAAATCAAGCCCCAAAATACGGATCATTAAGGAAAATGACAAGCTTTCGGTACCAACGGGAATCAAACTCAGGTTTTCCGCATGACTGAAACATTAGTTCTTTATGATACCGCAATTTTCACTGTTAGATTACTGTTGGTTGACTTTATATGACGCAAGGAAAACAAGGGTCGTTAGCACAGGGTATTGTTCGATGGAATCTGATTAGGAAAAGAAAAAGGCATTGAACTAAATTTCAAGTTTAAATCACAATGTTTTCCAATAGCGGCGTATGTATTTAGGTGCATTTAGATAACAAGCCAAGTAATTTTTAAACACATTTTCTTCTTAACAATGCTTCACAACTATTTTTCTGGGATAAACTCATGCAGAGATCTTGGAAACGTAGTAAAAAAGGCAATGATTTCAATCAGAAAATGGTGAAATATGGTATTGCAATGATCTTCTGTAGAACGCAGATCATTGCATGTTAAAGTAATACAAAAACAGATATAAAACAATAAGATAAGATGACAACGGATTTACAATTAAAACACATTTATTCTAGATCTAGCACATAGTTACTAGTATTTCCTAATTTAACCTTGACTCTCGCTGCTAAACCTTCTCCCCAGCTTACTTCCTTCCGAGAAATTACCCTACCTTAACATGCCATTATGTGCTTATTATATATTAGTATCTAGTTTTGCATGACAAATGACGGAAGACAATCAAAGGGACTTACGGCTTGCGGAAATGTGTGTCGTCCAGGCTAGTCCGAAACATACCACCAGACTGTCGGCGTAGAGAAGATGTCAGACATCGGCGTAGAATAAGGATGTTCGTAGTCTGATGCAGACCTCTTATAACAAATAAGTTATAATTAGAATAATAATTATAGCATTAAAACTTATGTCGACGGATTATGAGAAGACAGCGGATGCCACGGATCCAAATCTGTGATCGGATCATCCTCATCCGCGCAAAAACTGCTAGCTTCTTTCTCACAAGACACTCAGAGGTCGACCGCTTGCACTCACGGCAAAGTTCCAACTCCAACTCTAGCTCAACCAGAGTCAGCACCTCTTCCGGCTCTTATAAGATACCGACTCTTTATCCTCAAGAACGTTCTGGAGAAAGCTTTGTCTTCCCGACTATTTCCAGAACCATCTAATGGTCCGTTTTAGGTGGTCGTTCGTTATGTATTCAGCTGCGAAATCCTCTCTCCTTTCTTATGGCCGGACGCCGTTTTTCAGCATCCTTTGTGTCATGATCATTCCGCGGCAAAACCTTGGATGTGTATTCCCCATGGGTTATGCATGGCCGGTATCATCGTCAGCATATCGCTTAGGTCAAATCTCTTCGTGGGAAGCCAAAATGGTAGTTCGTCTTTGTCTACATATTTCCATCGAAAAATCTAGAAATGATAATGTTATGGAACTGATCATAGCAGTATCTCTTCCAAGTAGTGCTTTTCATTTGGGATAAAAAAAACACTTGCATGGGCTAGTTGAAAGTCAACCAATCACAAAGAAGGGTCCCTGTCCTTTCCGTTCTAATTCTTGACGTAGAGACCTTCGCCAAAATTATTAGAAAATATAAAAAGGTGACACATTGGCTTGATGAAGGACAATGGCACCCACATGAGTAATCCTAGAGGAAGGGGCTGGGAAAAAACATTACTTCCTTCAAGGCTGTCGAACATTTTAGTAAATGTACAGGATACTAAAATACTGTAGTACCTCGATACTAGTCGTTAATTAGTTCCAGAAAACATGACGAGTGGCAAAAAGAACGAGTATCGAACGAATTTTTCTCATAAGGAGCAATGTTATTTGAAATAATCAGTTTCTGAATAACGAAGTTCATATTTTACTTCACAATTTATACATATTATAGGGCTGTTTTATAGAAAACTTTAGAACTAGACAGACAAATAAAACGAACAATTACGTGCATACTAGATCAAATTTGAATGGTTATTACCGTTATCTGGAAAGGGAATCTCCTTAAAATATCATGAAATTGCACAGGCCTTCCTTCCTTTTTCTGTCTCTTAACACCACTGAACCCTTCTGGAGACTCAGAATTAGAGAATTTCACTAGAAACCTATCAAGAGAAACTTGCTTCTGTCCACGTTTCAAAACGTTTCGGAAGTGAAACACTGCTTTATCATTAAACAAGTCGGCTTGTTAGAGCTTTTTCAAGGTGATTTTAAATATTTGCTTTTTAATGATTTTGTAATTCAACCCACTTAGAATACATTTCTTTCAGCAGTACAGTAGGGACTTCCTCTCTTCTCTCCTCTTTACCTGAAGGAACTTCCTCAGCCACTTCTGCTGATGCTTCCCCTGAAGTTCGTGCAGATCTTCAGTTCTCCTCGACCGGATGTGGGACGCAGCGTTATTGGTTTTGCAACGAGTGACGAGCAAGCGTCGAGTGCTGAAGCATTTTTTCTCGTCAGATTGCGTCGAATACTGAATTCGATGAGTTCCGAAGCCGACGAGTGCCGAGGTACCACTGTACAATAAAAGTAATTGACACTGCTTGACAATTAATAACGAGCTAAAAGTACCTTATTTTAAAATGTGACTGTAAAACTTTTGAAAGTAAATGCATAGCTAAATTGTGCAAATAAAATTTTGAAACAACGGCTAGAGGAAGGGCACGATCCCCTTTGTTCCCTATATAGGTAGGTGCCCATGATGAAGGCTACTTAATATTAACTACATTTGCTTTCTCGTGTTTCTAATATCCACGCCAGGGCAGGAGTTATGCTGCTTCAGGACCTACAATTCTCCAAAAAATTCCAAAACCAATATTGCCTACGTGAATCTCAACTCCGAGCTACGGTGAATAGATAAATTGCACCTGCTCTATTTTGCCGCTAGCATCTTACCTGCGTTAACGATACGACAGAAGAACGCGTTACGTTTTGGCTCGCACAATAAGGCTTTTATAAGTGGCGTAGCGCAAAATCTTGGGGCCCCTCCGTGCTAAAAATATTTGGGGGTTCCCTATTTCAAAAATCAATTGAGACTCATATGAAAGATTGAAAAACTTTTACTTTCGTTTTCTTGTCATCAATGTGGAATTTTCTAGGAGGTACAAAAACGCTTTCTTTGTGAGAAACGTTTATCACAGTTTTTTGTTGTTTTTTTTTTTGTTCATTTTTAGTTTATTTTAAGAAAAAAAGTTGGTTCATTGGATAGTTCTGAATAAAATCTGGGGTTCAGCGTAAAAAAACTTTTTTCTGCGAACATTTTTATCCGCAAAATCTACTAAAGCATCTATATCTAATTATCGAGCGCAATTATTTTCGATGCATATAACGCTTACAGCCGATAGTCTATCTGGCGACATGCAAATTCGGCGATAGTTCTTTATCAGTTTTAATTTGGAAAGCGATATTTCAGCACCAGCAACTGGAAGAGTTAGAAAAATTTTAACGACGATGGAAACATCTGGAACGCTGGACAGTATTGTATTATTTTTAATTAATAAAATTCAGCTAAATCTTTCACTGATCCATTTTTAATTTCGGATATACTTTCCGAAGAACGTTTCTTACAAATATTAATTGTTGAGGAAATTCCGAAGGAAGATCAGTAGAAAATTCCTCAGCAAGTAATTTAGCGGAAGCATACAACTCATTATGATTGAGATTGTGAGGAAATATACATTCAAATTTGCGCACCGTCTCCTTCATGCTCAAGAATCTGTTGTTTATTTGGGCCAGAATAAGATCGACATTTGTGTAAAACGCGTTGACTTTAAAAGACTGCTTACGATCACTTAGGCGCTGTCTTCACTAAGCTCATCAAAAAATTGTTTCGTCCGAAGTTTTCGTTTTTTTAAACATTCGCTGTCAGTTCCCCATGAGTTAGCTTTTGCGTTGGTGACGTCTTTAATTTCATGGAAACTATTTCTATAATTTGTTAAATGCTCTGCAGTTTCTTCTAGCATTTTAGTTGCTTTACACAAATTTTCATCAGGGGACTGAAGAAGTTTTGACAGTAAATTAGTTGTTTCCAATATTTTTGATTGTATTACGGTACGTAAAATCAATTCATATCTTTCCATATATTTTTTAGGCCACTAGCTTCATTTCGTTCTTCAAACTTTTTAGATATTATTGTCAAATAGCTTAACGTCTTCATAATATCTTTGTATCGGAAGCGGATGGCAAAAACGGCACCATGTCTTGACGACCAGTGTGTAAGACAACTTCTTTAGTGTAGGAACTTCTCGTTTACCCTTTTCACAGCTTTATAAAAGTTCCCATCTTTTAATACTCTGGCTAGAAAAACTGTATAATCTTTGAACGTGATCATAAAATAAACTTACTTCAGGTATTTTAATAGCGTTGTTTAGAACCAGATTCAAATTGCGGGCTGCACAGTGAAGATATGTTGTATTTTCTTCAATTTCTCGAATTCGCCTTTGTACTCCAGAATAAACGCCACTCATTACAGCTGCACCATCAAATACTTGGCCACGGCATTTATTTAGGGGAAATGACCCTACTTTCAATGGCATCAATTATTTCCGTAGCCAAGCCCTCAGCACTGCCGTCAGAAACACGAATAAAGCCAAGAAAACTTTCGTTAATTTTCAACTCTGTTGGTGATCCATTGGCATTTATAGTGTAGCGGCACACTTTCCGTCAGGGGATGGCAACACCTACGAACCAGAACCAAAACTTTTCCAATCCGGTACCAAAACTGACGCTAAGTTCGCGGCAAAGTAAGTGATTAGAGAGAGACTTCCTCGTAACGTCGACGCCTTTGCATGCGTATGTTCTTCACGATTGTACAAGCTTACGTTAATCTCGGAATCCATATTATCGTACGCATGTAATTAAAGTTCAGTTTATTCGGGACATAATGTTTTGATATTCTGTTTGTGAACCGGCCAATTTTATCGTACACCCACGAAACTCACGATAATAGTAACGTACCTAAATATCTGACTAAGCTAGTCTTGCTTTGAAACATCTTGAGTTGTGTCAAATATGATGGAATAAAAGGATCCGTGAATCTGAAATAATCTCATTTTGCATTCTTGAAGAAAGCAAGTCAATTAATTCGTTCTGTATTTGAGGACTTAAATGCGTAGTTTCGTTTTCCCACTATTTTCATTAAACAATTTAGACAGAGTTTCATCGTATTTTGCCAACAGTTCTATTACAGCCAAAAGTTCCCCCTATGTGTTCACCGTGTCCTCTAAATGCCAGATCTGATGTCGCCAAAGAGTGACACCAATAATGCGTTTTAAAATTTCTTTACAGAAATTCATTTCTTGTTTCAAATTACTACCTAAAAGTGTATCGACTGTGGAGTCTTTTTTCCATAAAGCGTATGTTACATGCTTGCAAGTGGGAATAAGAAATTTCACGCTCTTTAATTTTCTTTGACAATCCCTGCCAATTACTCACCCCGTTAACCCATGCTGAAGTATAATGAATTGCCATTCTATCAGCAAAAAACCAGCAAGGTTCACAATAAGCGGAATTTAACTTTGGCGAATAGCACAACCATATGCGAGAAATTTGTTGATCAGTTTTTTTTTATGATAAAACGAATGAGAAAAGCATCTATTTTTCTCATCACGGGGAAAAGAAGTTTCAGGCCTACACGGACCACATAAAATTATAATTCTTTTTAAATCCGTATCGCTAATGCCAATAGAATAATATCCACGATCAGTAGGATTAGTCACATTTGTACAAAATGCACTTGTTGAGACGATGGACCTGGACATCAGTATCCAAAAAGTTTTCTATTTCACAAGTAGGGTCTACATGAGAAACACTTTCGGAGGCACATGCATTTAGTTGACTGTTTTCATGTAGTTTTGGACAATCCGGGTGGGGGCCATTTTTGTTTTCGCACATTGTAGCATTTTTAACCTCTAGGGACTGACATAAAATACAAAGAAACTTTTGGCAATTTTTTCGTCATTTCTTCGACGGCTTTCTTTCTTTTTTCGGCACCAGTATTACAGGGTTTGGACAAAATATGAACACCTGTGAAAAAACAGCACTCGATGGAACCTGTCGTATACACCTGCCCTCTAGTGTGGAAGAGTGCCACCTAGCGGGTGGGAATGTGCAAATCAGTCTAGTAGCAGGAGCAGCGATAGCGTTCGGATGCGAAATATATCCTCACAGATTTCGAAGGAGGCATGATTGTTGGAGCCTGTCTTACCGGAGCCACAGTAACGAAAACGGCAACCATTGTTGGTGTCGGGAGAAGTACCGTGTCGACGGCAATGACAGCCTATAGCAAACAAGGAAAGACATCTGCCAAGCATGACAGTGCCCGAAAATCGAAGCTGACCGATAGAGACAGAAGAAAGGGATTGTGGCCAAAAAAAAAACAAGACAACAGCATCCCATATATCATCTGAGATAAACACACATCTACAGGAAGGTGTATCGACAGAAACTATCCACTGTGAACTGCATGCAGCAAACATACACGGTAGAGCGGCTATTCCAAAACAATTGGTGACACCATGCAATGCCTTGAAACGATGAAAATGGTGTCACAACCATAAGAATCGGAGACAACAACAATGGGAGAATGTCATTTGGTCAGACGAATCATCGTTCACATTATTCCAGACTAGCGGACGTGTTTACGTTTGGAGAACGCAAGCACAAGCCTACGGATGTTGGCCGTCTCCTTCCTACCGTTAAGCATGGAGGGGGATTAGTAATGCTGTGGGGCGCGATGTCTCACCGTCGTCTAGGCCCACTTGTTGTCCTGCAAGGGCGAGTTACAGCACCAGTTTGTCAGTATTCTGGCCGACCATCCAATGGTGCAAACGTCGTTCCCTGATTCTCGACCTGTGTTCCAAGATGATAATGCGCCCATTCACACTGTTGGAATTGTTGGAGGCTGGCTTGATGAACACCATGATGAACTGAAACACCTCGTGTGGCCCTGATCTTAATATATTAGAACCTTTGTGGGATATTTTGAAAGGCAAACTGCGCATTAGGTTTCCACCTCCAAAGACCTTTTTGCAGGAGTAGCAGCTACGTATCCATGTAACTGTTGTGCATGACTTGTATTTGCCCATTCCACGACGGATATAAGCTGTAATTGATGCAAAAGGAGGGCCAACAGCCTATTAATAAAATTTTGTCTCATTTCACAGGTGTTCATATTATTTTGTCCAACACCTGTATATGTTCTGTTCCTTGAAGACGACATGCTGTATGAGGGCACAAAATTTTAATAAGTGTAATAAAAAAAAAAGGAAAGAACTTTGAAGACCAACACGTGAAAGCCAACAATGATCGAAAAAGCATATGCAGAACCCTGTTCCTTATTAATTTTCAGAGTTTGATAAGTAACAAAAATACGTTAAATTTAAAGACGTTTGAAAGGCATTCAAAACTTCAAATGACGAGCGAATGACTTTATATGCACGAATTACTGTAATACTAACCGTATGCTTGTATAGCAATGTCGAAGTAATAGATAGGGCAAAATATGTTAAGCTTAGCTGAAGTTGTTGCTAATTAAGAAAGGGCATCTAGCATATTGTATTATAGACGATTACAGCACCGACTGCAAGTAACTCGATGTTGAAAATTCCTTTCTCCAGTCTTGTGACGCGTCTGAGGATATGCGGAGCTCATTAATTTATAAATGGGATAAACAAGAATTCGTATTTTCTCTTTGAAATAATAAGAGCTAAACGAATTGCTTGCATTAAAGCAATGGATAAGAAACATTTGCATCTTACTAATATCAGAAAGGATTTGATCATTTTAATTTTTTTACGAAATATTTTTTTCCAATTTCAATAGAAAAAATATACGATTATTTCTTTAAAATTGCATTTTTTAAAGTAATATATGTATATTTATTAGGCGAATGGGGCCCCCTGAACTTGCGGGCCCCTCGCACTAGGGGTTATCCCCACGCCCCTGGCTTTTGTATTAAAAGATAGCACATCATTACCCTTATTTTAATCTTGGCTGGCCAGTAGCGATGTAAAGCCCCCGGGAATTTTGAACACATTGAAAACTTTCATGGGAAGAAAACCAAGCTAGCTAGAATGAAGGAAATAGTTCCGTCCGCACCTTTCTTCCTGATTCATTGTGTCAAATCGACCAATAGAAAGAAAGGTGTGGACGGGAATACCTCCTTTATTCTAGCTATCTTGGTTTCTTCCCATCAAAGTTTCCAATGTGTCCAAAATTCCCGTTTTTTTACATCTCTAGTGGGAGCAAGGTCTTTCTTCACGGGGCACAAAAAAGTTCTCCAGAACCTGGGCGATAACACCCAGGGGCAGCTGCAAATCGTTCATGATTTTGATTTCTGAGTCAAAAGCAATAGAAAGGGCTATTAAAGCAACAATTTTTTTTCATATTCGTCGATGTGGCAAGAATAGATGTTAAATTATTCGTAAAGAATATATTTTCGAGCACCTGGTGGGACCCGAACCCACGACCTCCTGATTGCCGGTCAGGTGCTCTACCTACTAAGCTACAGGCGCAACCACTCTCTCCCTTACGAGTATATATATATAACTTTGCATGGACAAGTTCGCTATTGGTGTGGCAGTACTGTGACTACCGTTGCCAAAGCGACAAGTTAAAGAAGAAAGACTGTCCGATATGATGAACTAGATGTCGATATTATTAAAGCAACAGTTTTTTCATATTAGCCGATGATGTGGCAATAATAGATGTTAAATTACTCGTAAAGAAAAGAATGGTTTTCCTGCGTCGGGTGGGACCCGAATCCACGACCTCCTGATTGCCGGTCAGTAGGCCCTGGGTTCGGGTCCCACCAAGCGTCGGAAAAATGATTCTTCCCTTTACGTGTAATTTAACATCCAATTTCAAGGGTAAAGAGCTTTTTGGTTCATTTTGTGAAAATAAAGTTATCTTTTGCTAACTTTTTACAATTATATACATAAACGTTAACACTGCACATCTAACGTTTTAAATAACGGTTAATTGATAATGACAACGAGATGAGGCTCTTGCACCTAGACTGCCAACGCCACCAACCCAGGCATGACCCTAATGGTGGGATTATAAGCTTACAAAACTCAGCATTTGTACAATAAAACAAATCATTGAAAAGTAAAAATTTATTTCAAGACATGAGTTGTAAATTTAAGTATCTCTCAAGTCTTTATAATGAAAAAGATGCGAGATTAACAAAATAATTACTGTTCGTCTATTAGAAAACGCAAAAAATTTTAAAAAATTCCATCAACTTCTATATATGCACTTGTATCTACTTTTCAACGTACGGTCAGCCATTTGAACCGAGGGACTAAAATTATCGCACATTAATACCCATCTGACGCAGGGTTCCTTAAAATCAAAATACTTCGCCAGAATTTCAAAACAGAACTTTGAAAATCTTGGGAAATTATATGTATATTGGTAAGTCCTGAATTGAAGCGGCTTTGCGAATGAAATTTGTATTCAACTTTACGTAATAAATTTGCATTGACTACAAATAAGCTGCCGCTACTTGTTTCGTTATGAATGAGTGTGTTGTGCCGAGAACAGGGGATGCAAAGGGGGCAAATGAAAAGGGTCTCGGGATCATAAAGGGGCCCCGGCGAGAATCTTGAAATGACAATTTGTCATTACACAAAATTAATCGGGGGCCCGCTAATTTCTAAACTACTTAGGGGCCCCTATATATATATCCTGCTCCTGGCTCTGCGTATGTATCACCCCCTTCCCGACAGTAAACACATGCTTCCTCCCCCATACCTTCACTCATTACGTATTATTCCTAAATCAAATCTAATTATGACAAATTTCGTATTGGCGAACAATTTAACATTCAAGAACTATCAGACTATTTGGCACCAAATGGGTAAATCGATTCCTTTAAACGAAGTTTTTTGACTAACATTAACATGAATAACAAAATTGCTAAACCACCTCATTTTTGAAAAGCGGGAGGGATTAACTATACACGCGCATCCAACACTTGATAGCAGGGGAGGAATACGCACGAATACAAACAACATGCACATTTGCTTTGTAACCATACCTCGTAGAATGAAATCCACATGCAAACCAAATATGGTTACACTGATATTGGATTTAAATAGTAAATACTTGTGGCTTTAATCAAAACTGGTAAGTTTTAACGCTCAATACTTTTAAGATACTTGACATATTAAACGAATGAGCCAAGTTAAATAAACTTGATTGGCGTATCAAACTCGCAAGGAGTTGTAACCATCGCGGTATTTTCTCGAGCGTCCTAAATTTCTGATTTAATGAAATTCCGTTATTATAGGAATAAAATAGTTCCCAAAGATTGTTTACTTTCATTGGAGAGGTTGCTATTACGGAATTCCCTTTTCAAGAAAATTTTACCAAGCCCGAACCTTTTAAACAAGTCTCCTTTTTCTTTCATACAGCATCAAATATTCTTTTAAAACGAATCATTTTTTAGAAGATCTTCATGGCTCATAACCGTTCCTGCTGTTCTTAATTGATTTTAAACGCACGAATGGATTTTCTAAGTTCGTTAAGTGGCATGCGAATGATAACCTAGTGTTAGCTCATATGCAATATATTATATGTATTTCTTGCTGTATATTGTTCACATGCAATATTGTTGTATATTGCTCATATGTAATATATTATATATTTCTTGCTGTATACTGATCATATGCAATATACTATTTACACTGAATTGCTTCTAAATGTATCCGCGTTTATAGGAAAATCAAAACAATTTTAGATAGGAAAAACTTGATCAAAATAGGCAACACTTCACTTAATAAGGATATTGTAGTAGAAAGGTGATAGAACTGTAGGTGATAGCAGGCGTAGCAATACCTTATATCCCCACATACTTGTTGCTACTGGTTGGTGTAAGCTTCGTGATGTCGTTAGCACTTCAATCATTTAACTCCATCAAAGAAAACATTAACTATTTATTAACAAAACGTAACTTTAAACGTAGAACATAACTTAAGATAAAATAATAAGCATGCGTATCACAGCTGCTATAGCCCTTGCTCTTGCGCCACACAGGCTTTATACTCCCGCATTGTCGTTTACGCTTGCTTTCTGATACCATCAGTCATCAGTTCCTTACCAGTTTGTTCGCAATATACTAATCATGTCAGACCGTGACAAAACTAACTGTAGTCTAAAATATTTTGGCCCGTCTAGTTTTAACCCTCCTTTCGCACTTTTTAAACTTTTTTACTCTTGTTTATGTATGCGTATATAGGTATAGTCCGTTCGCGGAAAATTGTCACCAGTGCCGTTAAAATTCAAGGGAGCGCGAAAAACTAGTTATGAAAGACGCTTTTCCCTCTACTGAAATGAAACAACCCGTCCGTTATTTAAACTCCCTTAAATTCTAACGAGACTGGTAGACAACTTTCCACAAACGGACTACAATTACTTGGTCGCCCGTTTAACGTCTATTTTAAACGAGGTTGGTTGAATTTTACGGCGCAAGTAATGAAAAGGCCTTGCTGCGACCAAAAATGCTTGCAGAACCTAAAATTTTCCGAGGAATCCGAACCTCTAATCATCTACGAAACTAATTTCCGAACTTGAAGTAGCAATTAGTCGGTAATTTCTTTTTGACACAGTTGGGAGTTGAACTCTGGTTAACGGCATGCTAAGCCAGTGGTTCTCAACCTTCTTCAAAGCCACTTTTGTAGTAGTCAAGTAATCCGTGACCCCATTTTATAATAACCAAAAGATCCGCCACTACCTCCGTCCGTCACCGCACTATTTGCGTAATAAAAGCATTTTTAGCAAAGTAAAAGAAACAAATTAAATATAAAAGTACATTCTCTTATTTATATTATATTAATTTATATTGCAGATGTCAAATTAACCACATTAGTAAAATATTACAATGTGTGTGTAGCCATGTTGAAATATAAAAGCATTGGAAACATTTGGTATGAAATCCTTTATAAAAAGCCCTGCGGTGGCGCAGTGTGGTAACGCGTTCGCCTAGTACGCCGTTAATCCGGGTTCGACTCCCAACAGTGTACAAAGAACGCTTACTCAGAGATCTCATAAAAAGATCGCACTGCTCACTGTAGTCCGGGGTTTGGTTCCCTAGGCCATAAGAGGTTCGGATTCCTCGGAAAACAGTAGGTCCCGGCGCAGCATGACCATTGTAGTCTTTGAGCCGTAAAACCACAAAATAAACAAACCTTTATAAAAATAAATGCAACTAAAAATAGTTGTGGTGGTCCTTCAGAAACCAGTTCGCGATCCTCTTGAGGTTCGTCAGCCCTAGGTTGGGAACCACTGTGCTAAGC